>CM070788.1:45207849-45620349 GCA_036346955.1 Dipus sagitta
CTTGCCAGTGTTTAGCACACTCTCCTGTTCCCATTCTCTACCTGATGTTGGCCAGGAGGTAATGTCCACCCTCTGCTCATGCTGTTTTTCCTTGCCATCGTGGAGCTTCCTCTTAAGTCTGTAAGCCAAAAAAAAAACAACATTTTTTTTTTTTTCTCCACAAGCTCTTGGTTGGGTGATTTCTGGCATCAATTCAAACCTGACTGCAACAGTAATGTTGCTACTGAGGAGTGGTGTCATTTGCTGGTAGACACCTTACTGTGTGGCTTTGGCCTTTTGGAGCTGATTTCAAGAGGAATGTGGAAGGATTTGAAAGCTTGGCCTAAGAGACTCCTCATAGCGCTGTAAGTACAGCTTGAATGCAGTAAGAACTATGGACTGTGAGGTTTGGCTTATGTGGGTGAGGAAGCGCTTTGCTTGTCTTGAGCTAGAAGCAGATTGTGTGTGAGGCTAGCTGTTATGCCCCTGTCTGGAGAATTTGTGCAGGATTGCTTTGTGTAGAAATGGACTGGTTTGAGCAGAGGGATATGGCACAGAAATGAAATCTTTGGACTGAAACTTCTGCCTGTTCAGCTGCAATTATATGAGATTACATTCTTTGAGATTGGGCCAGTTGACCTGCATTGGGGCAACAGGAAGAATGTAGATTCTTTTGAAGGTTCCTGAGTGCTCAAGGAGTGTCCTGTTCTTCAAAGTCTGCTTGATTCCCCCCCTGGATTAAAAAATTTGCACCCTACCTGGTATTATGGAGTAAAAGAAATGCAGGAGAGGGTCATTGAATTTGCAGTATGGTCTTGTGTTTTGGAAATGGCTATGGGTAGTGTGAAGCAGGTTTGCTGGATACCTGCATGGAGACCCGCTGGAGCTGAGAGGATGGACTGACTGTGGGTTGCTGTGGAGACCCAGTGGAGATGCCTATACTACAAGACTGCTACTAAGGAGAGCTGCTAGCCCCAGATGTTTTCCAGGACTATGAGTAGCCTAGCTGCAGGGGTGGAATTGGAACTCTGGAGACGTTGCTGGTTAGAATTAAGAGGAGATTGGTCACTGGCTGGACCAAGTTGTTGGACTTGGAGCTACAGAGTTTGGTGTTTTCCTTGTTTAAATCTTATATTGCCTGGGTATTTCTTTGCTATGTCTAGTGCCAAATTTTGCAGTATGAATATTTATTCTGTGCCATTTTGGGTTTTGGGGGGATTTTTTAGTGTTATGGCTCAGTTAAAAGACCTTGGATTATGGGAATGTTTGAACGTCATTGGGATTAGTAAATGGGGATATTTAAAGTTGGATGAATGCATTGTATGTTACATTATGTATGGTTATCAGCTTATGGGGGCCAGGGGCAGAATGTGGTGGTTTCATTCAGGTGTCCCCCATAAACTTAGGTGTTCTGAATGCTAGGTTCTCAGTTGATGGAGATTTGGGAACTAACGCCTCCTGGAGGCAGTGTATTGTTGGAGGAGGGCTTATGGGTGTTATAGCCAGTGTCCCCATGCCAGTGTTTGGCACATTCTTCTGTTCCATGTGATGTTGGCCAGGAGGTGATGTCCACCCTCTGCTTGTGCCATCGTTTTCCCCTGCCATCATGGAGCTTCCCCTTGAGCCTGTAAGTCAAAATAAACCTTTTTTTTTTCCCACAAGCTGCTCTTGGTCAGGTGATTTCTGCCAGCAATGTGAACCTGACTGCAACAGTTAGCCTTCAGCCACCAAAAGCAGAGTGCATTTAACAGAGTGTTGTTTGACATGGCTCCACAAAGCAGCTTTTCCAAGCCATGTCTTTTCTTCTTTTTCTCTATGCAATGCCAGTGAAAGGAAAAAAGAGAAAGATCTAGCAGACCCACAGTAGCTTAATTGTATAATATTAGATAATAAGGATGGGTCAAAATATATACAGTGCTCAGAGCCAGAGATTTTTCAGGAGAATGAATACTTTTCTACCAATTGTTTAAGCTCTGGCTTATACAAAGCCAGTCCTATGACTTATGGCTCCACTCTGAAGTAAATAAGTATTGTGGACACTATGTATATAGATATAAGTATTTCTGAGGGAAATTTAATTTAGTCCACTATGAAAAATAAACTTCTTGGAATATATCTTGTAAACTAGGGAATTGAAGTGATCTAAAACATATTAATCCAATATTTCTTGATTGGTCTTTTAAAAAACTGTTTAAAATCAATGTCTTTTTATTCTTGTCATAGCATTTCATTTCATTTGCATATGACTGAGGCTGTTTCTTTTTGGTAAATTTAATTTGCTAGAATTTGGCCCCAACACTGAAAGAATGGTCTCCTCTGAGGTAGGGCTGCCAACCCATGGCGAGTCGCATCTCAAGTGAATTGGATGCGTACACTTTTCAAACTTCTCAGATGTGCTCACTGACATTTGGCCTGATGAAGGAAGCCCTGGGGACTGGAAAAATACAAAGCATGCTACTGTACTGACATGCAGAATGTCTTATAATCTGTCTTTATCTTTCGTGGCTGCAGTGGTCTGGATAAATTAGACCAAATCGGGCTAAACACTGTCTTGGCTTCACTCTCGCAGCTGCTTTCAGAAGCTAATGGGAGCTGTGTGTGCACATCCAAGGATGGAATTTGGCCCCTTTTGTCTTTGCACAAACAGTTGCTTTAGTTGAGATGATTATTCCTGAGTGACTGTTTTATAAGCAGTGTTTTTGCCCAGTTTGAATCTCGTTTCACTTTATTCTTTATAGTTGAGACATTTATGAATATGGAAATGTATAAGTCAAAGTCTTCAATTTCTAGAAAAAAAATAAAAATTTCCCAAATAAAACCTGTGAGTACTGCAAATGAACTGGGAAAAAGGTAGAGAAAGTCATAGAAATGGTGGTAAAACCACTAGCAACACCGAGAAAACGTGTTAGTACTCATTAACGATAATAATATGATTCAAATTTTCATAGCACACGATCCTTGGCTTTTAAAAAAGGAAATCTGTCATCAAATAGGATGTTCAAGGAAAATACAGATAGCAGATACATTTATTTATTCAGGTACAGAAAATATGAAATTAACCCTCCATGCACTCCTTCTCTCCTCTCAAAAATTATTGCATACATCTTACTACTTTCCTCAGGCCAAATCTTTTCAAATAGAAGAGAACCAGTGTGACAGAAAAGTTTTTATTATTGGAAGTTGCAACCTTGCCTCATCTTTGAATTTCTTTCTAGAAAATAATACATACAAGCAGAGCCCTAAGGTTTTAGAAGGGCTTCTTGCATAAATCAACACAAGATGTGAATAATGGGAAAGACACTCTAGAATCTCATGACTTTTCAAGGCATTTATAAGCATTCACTCATTTCCTTTGTGCTCTGAGCAAATCTCTTTATTTATAGTTCTTATTGCACTGTCTGAAGATGATTAATTTGGGAATGTATGAAGTTATACAGTTATACATTTATGCACATTATCCATGTCAATTCATCAATTGTTAAAAGTTAAATATTTTCATTCTTTGCAGGGTTAATAATCCTTTCTATAATAATTTATGCAAAAATAATCACACTATGTTCTTTGAGTGGCTGAAATTTTGTCTAAAATAGTGACTTTTTTTTTTTTTTTTTACTGCCTGTCACTGTGAACAGATCCCAGGCATTTGAGACCCATCATATCTCTGCTTGAGACATTTTGAATACCAACTCCAAAATCCCGACATTAATAAAACATTAAAGTTCCAACTTACATCCATAAAAGTCAAGAAATCTAGAGTTAAGGTCGACCCAGCTCTCTTAACTCTGTCTTCTTACATGTATGCATGGGGGATGGTACAGTGGTGTGCGCTGTGGGCTGTTGCTTATTAATCAACTGCTGATTAATCTGAAAATGTAATTGAATTAGTGTATAAAGTATTTACACAGCCCGCAGTGGACAGCCCCACACACTATATTATCCACATCTCCTCTCAGGGTCCTTATTTAAACTCCTCCTTGCAGTGTTCCTGCGAGCTTTCCTCAAACATTCAGAAATTGGACTTGCAAATACAATTTCCCTTCTTTTATGAGGCTTCAAGATGAGTGATGCACACTCAGGTTTCCTGGGTGCTTTTCAGCTCCTGGCCAGACAGATAGAGTTTAGGTAACATACTTCCTTTTGGTTAACATCCTCTGGGTTTGTTAGATATCAGACAATCTCATTCTGTGGCTAAGGATTATTTTATGGTCTAATTCAACCAGGTATAGGTCAGCTTGTTACATTACTATGAAAATTAAAACATCAGATTGAGCTTAAGAATGTACTGTAGAGAATTTAAGGACATAGGCTTTGGCTTCAGAGATACCCATGTTTCAACTGGATCCTTGTTCTATCACTTACTGTTATATAACTTTACCAAACCTCACTTTTTCCTCTTTAAAATGGGGATATTGAATTCCTTGTCAATGAGATTGTGAAGATATAAGATGTAGTGGATATAGAAAGTCCTTAATAAGTGTCTTCTGTTAGTATGGGCACCTTCTTTATAGGAAACAATAACCTTGATTCAATTCACTTTTTTTTTTTTGCCTCCTATCTTATAGAGTGTGGGATAGGATATGAAAGTATTGTTTGAATGTTCAGAAATTTAAAAAAAATGAGGCTTAAAAATATCTATGAGGAGCTGGAGAGATGGCTTATTGGTTAAAGTGCTTGCTTATGAAGCCTAAGGACTCATGTTCGACTCTCCAGATCCCATGTAAGCCAGACACATAGTGATGCAAGAGTGCAAGGTTGCACAAGTGTACTAGGTGGCACATGCATCTGGAGTTAGATTGCAATGGCTGGAGGTCCTGGTGTGCCAATTCTCTCCCTCTCTCTCTCACTCTCCCACTCTTCATAAGAAGCAGACAGTCTCTTGGGTTTGCCTCAAAAAACCAAAATAACCATGAGAAGGATGCTCACCCTCAGCTATGGTTCGAGAAATGTTGCACTATCATTGTTTTATTGCTCAGATTGGCAAAGACCAAAACAGAAATAGCAAAACTTGGTTATGGAGAAATAAGCTTTCTTAAATGTTACTATTAGTGATGTATTTATTATAAGTTGGTAAATCCTTACAGGCTTTCTGACAATATATATATGTGAAAGTTTGAAACTCGTGTCTTGGGAACTCAGCAATTACACTTCTAGAAGGTGATCTTGAGGGATATAATCAGACAAATACTCAAGAACATTCATAAAAGTCTTATTGAAAAATTTGGAAGAACATAAATGTTAATACGGGCCTGTTGAATTATGATGTAATCATACAGCGGGATACTGTGGAGCCTTTAAAAATGAACGAGGTTTTCATGTGATGTGGGTTTGATCGAGCAGTCGTCAAGCACAGGGCAGAAAGTTGAAATGGTTTCGATTTTTTCCCCCTCAATCACTGTTACCACTGCTTTCTGTAGAACCTCCCTGTCTGGACAGTGGGGCTTCCCTAGCCTCTTCTCTGTCTCCTCACAGAATTCTGCAGCTACTCCTGGTTACCTCATTTTTTTCATTTGTTTTATTGAGACCTTCATGGATGTGTAATCTGTGAGGTCACAAAGAGCACTCAGGTTACAAGGGCCTCAGGCTTGGTTTAATGTTGGGCTGTCACTATGCCGACTTTAGTAAGAATTTTATATACGAACTTTTATTTTTCTGGTACTGTGGATTGAATCATGGGGCCTCGTGCTTACTAGGCAAGCATTCTACCACTGAGATATATTCCCATTCCTCTTTTCACTTTTATGTTGAGACAAGACTTACTCACTTGTCACGCTAGTCTTAGACTTATGTTCCTCCTGCCTCAGCCTCTTGGGTAGCTGGGGTTGTAGGCTTGCCTCAAACCTGTCTTGGAACTCATGTTTTCCGTGTGTGATCTGCTGGGACAACAGCATGTGCATGAGTGTAGAGCCATCCCATTTGTACAATGTTCTCCATGCTCCTTAACACAGAATTCTCATGGATGCATGACGTCTGAGAGTGCACTGAGGCTCAGAGTACCCAACACGGAAGCTCCATCTCAGACTGAGTGAGCAGGGCCCCTGGGAGCCACAGGAGGCCATGTTGCTTCTTCTTACAAGAGCTTGCTTTGAATGCAGAAAGAGAGCAGTGGCTTCTCAGGAAACAAGAATGATCTAGAAACTGTCATATTTTGTCAGGCTTATTTTACTTTTGTGTGCTTTCCAATCACTTATGTTGAAAGTGATAACAAAAAGTAGTGAGAGAGCTGGAGAGATGGCTTAGCGGTTAAGGTGCTTGCCTGCAAAGCCTGAGGATACATGTTCAACTCTCCATGTCCCACGTAGCCAGACTCACTGGGTAATACAAGTGTGCAAGGTTGCACATGTGCACAAGGTGGTGCATGCATCTGGAGTTCAATTACAGTGGCTGGAGGCCCTGGAGTGCCAATCTTCTCCTTTCTGTCTCTCTCTCTCCCTCTCACTTTCTCTCATAAAAAAGGGGGGCCAGTTTTTTGGGCTTGCCTCAAAAAGAAAAGTAGTGAGAAAGTGTACCATTGTTTTTCCAAAGTCTTTTCTTACTCATCAGAACATTGTTGAAGGTAGAAGATGCAGGACAGGCATGGTGAAGAGGGGCAATGAGGTGTTAAATTATTTCCTGCTATTCTCCTAAGACTGAAATACATTGGCTTGATGAGCCACAGAATGTGAATTGCATAATTTGGGGGAATTCTACACATGATCCAAAAAGCTTTTTATCTGCTTTCACACAGATATTGAACAATATAGAAATGAATAGGAAAATTTATGTTAGTGACTCAAATTTGCCTAATTAGAATGAAATTTTATTTATTTAAAAGTATATTTTATTTATTTATTTATTTATTTGAGAGAGAGAAAGAGGAGAGAGAGAGAGGAGAGAGAGAGAGAGAGAGAGAGAGAGAGAGAATGGGCACGCCAGGGCCTTCAGCCACTGCAAACAAAGTCCAGACACATGCGCCCCCTTGTACATCTGGCTTACATGGGTCCTGGGGAATCGAACCAGGATACTTTGGCTTTGCAGGCAAATGCCTTAACCACTAAGCCATCTCTCCAGCCCCTAGAATGAACTTTTATAAGAAGCAAGCCACAAGTTGAAGGCTACCCAACAAGGGACAGCAAGAACTTTGGCACTTCAGTTCCCATTAGCACCGTTCCACTTTTCCAAAACTGTTTTCTGTGCAAGGAGCCCCATCTTCCCATCAGGCACTGCGCCCCTGCAAAGTATGCAGCTAGTGCTAATGCCGGAAGAAGTGAGGGTGGCTCTTGCTTACCATCATGTGCCTTCCTTCCTGTTGACAGGGTGAGGCACCCACTGGGTCCACTCTGTAGGAAGCAGCAGTCTTGAATGCAAACTCCACAGATGCATGCGGGACCCAAGCCTGGTCAACTGGAATGTTGGTCATATTGATTAGTTTGAGGAGCCAACAGGGATCAACATTTGAGCCAGATTTTGTCCACCAATCAGCAGACTTATGGAAGAATAGGGAGGAAGAGAGACTTTGCTTTTGCTTGCTGGACTTGAACTTGAGCTGCTGGGAGGATACCGTTGTGGAGCCCAAGAGATACCAACGTGGGGGCACGGCAAAGGTGCTGTCATTCGAGCCAGTTTCAATCTGAAGCTAGATTTATTAGTTATATGGGATCTTTTATGCTCAAGGTGGTTTGAGCTATTTTTGTCATTCACAACAAATACAATCCCTTTAAGAAATATATTTTAATTGATACATAATAATTGTACTTATTTATGGGGTACAAGGTGACATTTGAGTATTTGTATATAATTTGTAATGATTAGCTTAGCATAACTAGCATGAACATCACCTCAAACATTTTTATTTATTTTAAAAATATTTTTATTTATTTATTGATTTATTTACTTGACAGAGAAAGAAGGAAAGAGAGAGAGAGAGTGAGAAAGAGAGAGAGAGAGAGAGAGAGAGAGAGAGAGAGAGAGAGAGAGAGAATGGGTGCGCCAGGGCCTCCAGCCACTGCAGACGAACTCCAGACGCATGCGCCCCCTTGTGCATCTGGCTAACGTGGGTCCTGGGGAATCAAACCTGGGTCCTTTGACTTTGCAGGCAAATGCCTTAGCTGCTAAGCCATCCCTCCAGCCCACCTCAAACATTTAATATTTCTTTGTGTGGAGAATAGTGGGAATCTTCTAGCAGTTTTGAAGTCTGGTATACATCATATAGAGCAGTTGTCTCTAAAGTTACATACCAACTGGTAACTGTGAGTATTCCAACTGGGAAAGATTATGAATTAACCTTTTTATTTGCAATTGTGTTGTTCTATTCTTGTAGAGCAAATATTTATCACTTGAAAATCAGCAAAAGCAATAAAGATGTTTCTATCTTGGGGAAAAGATCAGTGATGTTTAATCTTTTGTTTTTTTATTGTGGTTAACATGCATGCCCTGAAGTATATAATTTTACTAGTTTCAAAGTGTAAAGTTCAGTAACATTTGGTATATTCACACTGCTGGGAAACAGCGTGATGCTCAATCTTACTGTTGTAATTGCCCAGGTGGACCCAGCAGCAGATGCCTCAAAGTAGACATTCCCTGGAAGTAGGCAGGAGTGGGAGGCAGCATACCCATGCCAGCTCTCTGAGGAATGTCATGGACACACCGAGCAGGCTGAGTCACAACAGAAGCCTTCCTCCGGCAAGTTCACTGGCTGGTTACCCTATCATTACACCGCAGCAAGCTGGAGAAGATTAATGAGTTTGGCCTTACTAACCACCGAAAGGTGAAAATTTTAATTCTCGAGTAGGCAATCCTTTGTCTTAGTGTCCTAATGCATGTGCATGTGAATAGAGGGAGAAAAATAATCCTTTGTCTTAATGTTCTAATGCATGTACGTGTGAACAGAGGGAGGAAGTTTGGGTTCAAGGAGGAATAAAAATTGGGGCATGGGGAAGGCAGAAAGGAGTAAAATCAGTCCAAGCAGAGAGCCGCTTCATGAAAAGCACTCACAGAAAATTGCAGGGAATATTTTAGAAGGCTCCGGACTTGCTTGGGGACATCGCTGTTATAGCTTTCTTGAGAATACAGTGTCAGTGTTTTTTGCACACCACTGGGCTCAGAACCCCACAGACACCCCGTGAAGTGCCTGGGGGTGGGCTGGTATTGCACCTGGCTGGCACAATCTGGCCACCATACCTGGTAACCTCTGCTAAAGACCTCAGCCTACCTTCTCTGCCCCGACTTGGTACTCTTCCTTCCGGTAGCATAGAACACACACAAACACTGTCTGCAAACCACTGTTTAATCCAGGAAATTCGTTGTCAGTGTTCTCACAATGAAGATTTGAAAGATTTGTTTCAGTCTAACATTGTTTTTTGGTACATATATGAAAGTGACGATCCTGTCACTCATTTATATTCTGAAAGTCAGAGGATTCCTTGGAAGTTTGCTTTGATGGGGTGACAGTCGGAGGACACCTGCTGGGGATGAGGGGACAGAGAGAAAAGACTCCTGTGAGGGGGTGTGGACAAAAGAAGTCATGGTCTGGGACTCTGGAATATAAGCCAGGCCCAATGCACAGTCTTTTTAGTGCTAATATCTGGATTAGTGTGGGCTGTCACAGTGTCTGAAGGGGCAAACTCTGTTTCATCATCTGACTTGGCATGGTCAACACTGTTGTTGTTAAAGTAATATCAGTAATAAATAATATATAATATAATAATCAATAATAAAATCAGGGAAAAGATTTGAGAGCCCAGGCTCAGAAAGACAGATAACACCTGTTCTTTCTCATATGCAGATTCTAGCTTCTAATTTTTTTTGAACAATAATATCTGTTTTTTTGGTCACTATATACTTATTTATTTACAAATAGAGAGAAACTGAGAGGGTTAGGGGAGGAATAAGAGAGAGAGAGAGAGAAAGAGAGAGAGAGAAAGGGCATGCCAGGGCCTTTTTGCCACTGCAAACAAACTCCAGATGCATGGACCACTTTGTGCATATGGCTTTAGGTGGGAACTGGGGAATTGAACCTGGGCTGGCAGGCATTGCATGAAAGTGCATTTAACCACTAAACCATCTCCTCAATCCCTAATTTATGTGTGTGTGTGTGTGTGTGTGTGTGTGTGTGTGTAAGTGTGTGGGACTGAGTGTGAATAGATGTCAGGAAATTATAAAGGTGACCATGAGAGGGGAAAAGGAGGTTTAAGGAAGGTGGGTAGGGAAGGTAATAGAATATGTGTGACATGAAAATGGAAAGGAGTATACTATGGGCTTGAAAGTTACAAGTATGGGGGAGGTGATGGGGAGAGGACTAGGGAGGAAGGATTGAACAAAACAAAGTATGTATTATGTGGTGGTTTGAAAGTGAAATGTCCCCTATAGCCTTATGTGTTTGTGATTAAGTGTCATACTCACTCAATCCCCTGGTGGAGCATTTGGGAGGTGAGGCCTGGCTGGAGGAGGTGGGTCGCTGTGGGGCAGACCATGAGGTTGATTAGCCCAGCTCCAAGCCCAGTGCTTAAGCTACTTCCTTCTAGAGATGTGACAGCTTCCTGCTCATGCCCTGCTATCCTGCCACCCTGAAACTTCCCCTTGAGACTGGAAGCCTGAAATGAACCTTTCTCTCCTCAACTCCTTTAAATTGGGGGTTGTATCCCAGCCAGGAAAGCTCACTGGAAGATTAGGAATACACCACAAGGAATCTGTTACTTTGTACCCTAAGTTTAAAAAGTAGAAAAAAGACCTAAAAGAACAAAAAAGATCCTAGTGAAAAGTCATTCTCCCTTTTACCCTTGACCCTCTCTTCTGCTCTCGGTGGCTCCTCCTGGGTGGTACCCTGTGAACGGCCCGAGCCCATTGTAATACCTCTTTTTGGTTCTTTTCTTTGTTTTTTGCCTTGGGTTTGACCTGCTAAATAGGAGCCTGAACTGTTATTAGGAGATGACACTCAGCTTCTGCATTTTAGCGTTCTCTCCTTATGCAAAATGATAAACAAGGAAATGTGTGCAAGAGTCTGAAAGCCTTTGCCCTGGGTGCGTGATTAACTCCTGCACTCGTTTCTCACACCTTTCCTTGCAGAAAGCCAAGCAGGTGACTGGAACATTCTCTCTTTCTGTAGCATGTGATATTTCCAATTCACTGCAAAATAAAGTTTAAACTGCTAAAAAAAAATGCTATTTTTTTTTAAAACTACTGTTAGATGTAGGTTGTAAGGAGGGAGCCTGACAGAGCTCCTCAATGAGATCAGTAAGCTGTGAAGACATGTGGCCTGCGATGTCCTATCATTAACAGACAGTGTGACCAGCTGCCATCATAACTGTTAGCATTGCAGGACCATAAAGCTTTATAGTAACAGCAAAAGCAAGTAACTTTGTTTGAAAGGCCAGCCAAGAAAACAAACAGCTCATCAATAAGACGGGTGCAAAGAGAGAGACGAGGCGGTGGTGTAAGGGATTCATATGAAAATCAAGTAAACAAAGACCTTTCTGATGAATGTGTTAGTTTCCTTGTTGCTGTGACAAAGTACCTGAAGAAAACAACTTAGGCAAGGAAGGGTTCATTTCTGCTTACAGTGTCAGGGGAAGCGTCTATCATGGTGGGGGAGGCACGGGGGCAGGAGCGTGGCATTTCGGCTTACAGTGTCAGGGGAAGCGTCTATCATGGTGGGGGAGGAGCGTGGCGTAGGTGGTCACATCCAACCCTCATGCAGGGAGGAGAGAATGCTGCCTGCTCATGCTCACCTGCCGCCTCCTTTTTCTTCATCTTAGGACCTCAACCCATGCAATCGTGCCACCCACAGTTCACATGAGCCCTCCCGTCTCAACTGACCTGATCTCAAAACTCCCTCACAGACATACATAAAGATTTCTCTTCTAAAGGGTTGTAGATCCTGCCAAATGGAGGATGTTAACCAAACGATGCTCCCATTTAAATTAGGAGGTGGGCAGATTAAATGCTAGTAGATTACAATGAATTAAAGATGGAAATAAATAGTAGTGTTCTAACACCTGTAATTAATTCTGGGCAGCAATGCAAATTGGTTTTCTCATATAACTTTATGTATTTGAGTAAATTTTCAAATTGATGTCTTATAATGTGTCACATACAATTTTTAAATGGCTCAGGAAATAAGTTTTCTACAAAACAGTAACAATGCATGTTCCTTTAAAAAGTGTGTAGCATGTATGCACATACTTGGCAAGCCTCATCCATGTAAAATCAGAAAGAGGGCTTTCAAAAAGATCTTTTCCTTGCTGTAGTTTCAGATCTTAAAATAAGATTTAAGGGCTGCAATGTATGATTGAGTGGGACTGAGATGAGAATTTGAGCAGTACTGCTCACCAGAGCGTAGAGACCAGGAAAGACTGTTTCTCTGTGTTAGAGGTTAGACATTGCTGGACACATATATTTTAATTCAGTCTTTTTTCCCCCTGAAATCAAATATATGCTGTGGCTACCTTGAGAAGTGAAGTTGCTTATTATAGTTAATGGGTTGTTCATCCTCTCTGTCCTTGAACTAATCCAGAGTATGTGCATAAAACAGACCATGTTGCCCATAACAGCCGATCAGCCTGGAGTTGGTTCACAAGGTGGTGAGCATTCCCCAGAGCAGATGGGAGGGATGACGTTCAATTAAGAGTGAGAGGATTAGGTGGCATAGCACAGGCTAAGATAAGGAGACACTTTGATGTAAAGTGAACTTCTGTAACATTGGTGTTTTTTTTTTTTTTTTTTTTGTACCCAATAACAGATTAACCTGATCCCAGAGCTAGGACTCTGGCCACTTTTCCCTACTGCTGGCAGCACATGCACTGCTGGCTCTGACACCCCCAGAATTACCGCCTGAATCTCTGCATAACTCGAAGGATAGTTTCTTGGGTTTATGAAAACGTATGGAATGAGTCATTCACCAATGAGTATACATATGAGGACATGACAGAATTCTGCTAAACATGTTTATGTTTGAGCAATGCATACCTCAGAGTGTGATTTAGAAAGGGATGTGCCTAAGTTTGTATAAGTGACAGTTAAAAAAAGATAACTGTCACAATGTTTACTGATGAGGTTTCTGTTTATCTTAACGTTCAGAAGTTAAGTAAAAAAAAAAATGGATTGCAGATTATAGCGTATGAGGTTCTGAGCCTGATTTTTAACATAACAACTTACGGCAAAAGGAGGTGGCAGGGAGGTAAAGTCCACTAGCCAAAAATCCTCTGCAAACATAAGGTCATGAGGTATTAGGCACAAATTCATTTATTTTTTTCAACATGTTTACTTAAACAATTAAAAGTATGTTGGGGTCTGGAGAGATGGCTTAGCGGCTAAGGTGTTTGCCTGCAAAGCCAAAGGATCCGGGTTGGATTCCCCAGGGCCCACGTAAGCCAGGAGCACAAGGGGGCGCATGCGTCTGGAGTTCGTTTGCAGGGGCTGGAGGCCCTGGCATGCCCATTTTCTCTTTCTCTCCGCCTCTTTCTCTCTCTCTCAAATAAATAAATAAAAAATGTATCTTAAAAGTAGGTTGGGGAGGTGGGTTGAAGAAGCTGCGTGTGGCTTGCTGGTCTGTGTCCTCATATTCACTGGGAAGGGGGCTGGTTCCATTTTGTAGCGCTGATCTTGGACAATAGACATGTTAGTGTGTGGCCTTGTTAGGGAGCCAGAAGGTTCCGCGGGGTGGGCGGGGGCGTGGGGGGGCATCACTTGGTTTTGCTCTGCTGTTTGTGCTGGGGTCTGGGCTCTGCGCCTCACTGTTCCATTTCTTCTACTGCAGACATGAAGAAGTATGTCTCCTTTTAGTGTCTTGCAATCTCAACTGTAACAGCCTGAAGGAAGTTGCCAGATCAATAGACCTCTTCCTTTGGCGGGGCTGCGCCTACCTGTTCAAGCGCCCTGGTTATTTTGCAGTGCACTTAACGTGCCGCAGAGCTGCGCTTGGGGAGGTGTTAAGTTGAATTGGGGGAATATTTCAAACGATCCCCTAAATAGTAGAATTGAAATGTTGCCCTGTCAAGGTGGCCTGGGATGGAAGTTCTGAGTGAAAAGTTAGATCCCGGGTCTCTTGAAGACGTAATGGAGCCCTGGGGTGTGTGGTTTGGGGGCTTTCTCTCTTTGTTAATTTTGGAAATGCACTTTGCACGGCTTTACTTCCCTTTGGCATTAAGTCTTTGGTTTTGCTTCTAAGTGCGGTGCTGGATAGAACACTCAGGACTGTATTTTTTACTTTGATCCTAGACAAAAGGCCTGGAGGCAAGGCAGCCATTAAGAGCCGTAAATAAGCACATTAGATGCATAGTGTAATCACTGTGCCCTACCTAGACAGGCAAGCGCCAGGCAAAGGATCCTGAAGACTGTCCGTCACACGCCCCTGATCTTGATGAAGACACAAAGAAAGAAAGAGCTAGCTTTTTTCTTTTTTTAAATCCTGAGTGGATTTTTTTTTTCCTTTAAAGCAAAGAAATAGTAATAAAAAAGAAACTCTTAGAGGAAAACAAGCCCATAGATTCCCCAAGGGTAGAGTTTAGAGTTAGCATCCAAATCTTCTTCTTTAAGGTCTCAGAGAGTTTGTCTTAGTTATGGAGACGAATGTCTCACAAAAAGGCACCATGGCTTGTGATCTTTGAATGTCCACCTATGCAGAAGAGGCCAACGCTCAGGCTTCCCAAACCCAGGCACGCCTCCACGGTCTTAATTCATCTTGCAGCATCAACTATCCTTGCTAGTTTACTGAATACTGGGCATGGGTGGGTTGTCTCTGTGGTGGTTGTCATGGAGAAATATCAACTGTGCTGTAGGGGTTTCACTTTGAATTCAAGTAGCATGAGATGTCTGAGCATTCTGGATTGTTAGACTCCGGACCCTTCTAGAATAAGAGTGGGGCTGTCTTGATTTGCTTTCTTCCATTCAAGGTTAGCAAAGGGGCGTCCTGATCTTGGGAAAGCAGCAGTGAATCTGGGAGCTTCATGGTCTATCCTTACAAAG
Organism: Dipus sagitta; assembly: GCA_036346955.1. Taxonomy (NCBI): domain Eukaryota; kingdom Metazoa; phylum Chordata; class Mammalia; order Rodentia; family Dipodidae; genus Dipus; species Dipus sagitta. The sequence continues at coordinate 45,222,766 of CM070788.1, forward strand.
CCATGACACTGCCTCCCAAGCTTACTGGGAAACATTGTTACCAACTATGATACAGCTTCTTCCATTCAGTCAGTTCCCACAGTGTATTTAGGGACTTTGGGAATAATTCCTGACATATCTCATGAAAACAGAGTTCTATATCTCTATATACCAATGCCAGACAGACATTTTTTTGTAGAGCTCTTACCATAACCCAAGGTCCTTTCCTTCCTTATTTTTTGACTGTTTAGATGTTATTGCCCAGTTCAATTTCCTAGGAGCTACTATCAAGGACTTTACAATACTGGCATTGGACAGCAGGGCAATTAACCTTCAGGTTAGCATTATAACATTGGAAACTGCCCTCCCCATGTATTACAGTTTCTTTGAACTCTGTGTAGATACTCCCTTGCCAGCATCTGATAGTCCTGCGGAGCCTCTTGTTCAACACTCACAGGAACAATTGCATTCACTAGTGACTCCAGTTAGATTTTTTTTTTCTTATGGAAAAATCCTCTGTTTTCCAACCTTTTGCTGTACCTAGAGCTCCAAACATGTATCTAGTCCTATGGTGGTTTGAGTCAGGTGTCCCCCATAAACTTAAGTGTTCTGACTGCTAGGTTCCCAGTTGATGGAGATTTGGGAATTACGCCACCTGGAGGAGTGTATTATTGGGGAGAGGCTTATGGGTGTTATAGCCAGTTTCCCCTTGCTAGTGTTTGGCACACTCCCCTGTTCCTGTTGTCCACCTTATGTGAGCCAGGGGGCGAGGTCCACATGCCATTGTTTTTCCCTGCCATTGTGGAGCTTCCCTCTTGAGTCCGTAAGCCAAAATAAACCTCTTTTTTTCCCACAAGCTGCTCTTGGTTGGGTGACTTCTGCCAGCAATGCGAACCTGACTGCAACAGTAAAGTGATGCTGAGGAGTGGGATTGCTGCTAGATACCTGACTGTGTGGCTTTGGCCTTTTGGAGCTGATTTTCAAGAGGAATGTGGAAGGATTTGAAACCTTGGCCTAAGAGATGCCTTGCAGTGCTGTAAGTACAGCTTGATGGACTATTCTGGTCAGAGTTGAAAGACCTGAAAGCAGTAAGAACTATGGACTGTGAGATTTGGCTTACGAGCGTGAGATAGATCTTTGCTTGGACTGGGCTAGAAGTAGTTTGTGTGAGAAGCTTGCTGTTGTGCCCATGTCCTGAGAAGTTGTGCAGGGTTGCCTTGCATAGAAATGAACTGGTGCGAACAGAGGGATATGGCACAGAAAAAAATAAAAAGGCTTTGGGTGAACTGATGCCTGTTGAGCTGCAATTGAGAGATTACAACCTTTAGATTGGGTCAGCTGACCTGCACTGAGGCAACAGGAAGAATGTAGGCTCTTTTGAAGGGGTCTGAGTGCTCAAGGAGTGTCCTGTTCTTCAAAGTCTGCTTTATTCCCCCCTGGATTAACAAATTGGCACACTACCTGGTATTGCGGAGTATAAGAAATACAGGAAAGAGAGGGTCATTGAGTTTGCAACATGGTCTTGTGTTTTGGAAATGGCCATGGGCATTGTGAAGTAGGTTTGCTGGATGCCTGAATGGAGACCCATGGAGCCATGAGGATTAACCATAGATTGCAGTAGAGACTCAGTGGAGATGCCAGGACCACAACATGGCTGCTAAGGAGAGCTGCTGGCCCTGATGAAGTTTTCCAGGACTGTGAGTAGCCTAGCTAGAGGGGCAGAATTGGAATGCCAGAGACTTGTTGATTGTTAGAATTATTGGACTTGGAGATTTGCCACTGGCTAGAGTTATTGGACTTGAAGCTACAGATTTTGATATTTGCCCTGATTGTTTTAAATCTTGTATTGGTTGAATATTTCTTTGCTGTGCCCAATGCCATCTTTTGCAGTGTGAATATTTATTCTGTGCCATTATGGGTTTGGGGGGAAATTTTTTGGTATTACGTCTCAGTTAAAAGACCTTGGACTATGGGGATGTATGAACATCACTGGAATTGATAAAAACTATGGGGACTTTTAAAGTTGGACTGAATGCATTGTGTTTTATATCATGTATGGATATCAGTTTATGGGGGCCAGGGGTGGAATGTGGTGGTTTGATTCAGGTGTCCCCATAAACTTAGGTATTCTGACTGCTAGGCTCCCAGCTGATGGAGATTTGGGAATTAATGCTTCCTGGAGGGAGTGTATTGTTGGGGGTGGGCTTATGGGTATTATATCCAGTCTCCCCTTGCCAGTGTTTGGCACACCCTCCTGTTCCTGTTGTCTACTTGATGTTGGCCAGGGGGTGATGTCCACCCTCTGCTCATGCCATTGTTTTCCCTGCCATTGTGGAGCTTCCCCTTGAGCCTGTAAGCCAAAATAAACATCTTTTTCCCACAAGCTGCTCTTGGTTGGGTGATTTCTGCTAGCAATGTGAACCTGACTACAACAAGTCCCTTACAAAATATGAGTTTTTTTTAAAACTTTCCCCAAGTATAAAGAGCACATCAAATACTCATTCAGACAATATTTACTGAGTCTCGACAGTAATGAATGCTGGGATGACTGACATGGTTGACAGAAGATGGTGCAAATACCTACTTCTCATTGACATTGCCTACTGACCACTTTTTCACAGTATCTACACTGAGAATGCTGACAGCGGAGACCACGGCTTCACCTGAGGCTCCCCCGAGCCTACAAGTCGACAATAAGGTGCTCGCGAAAGACTTTTTGACTTTTCTCCCTTCCTCTGAAGTCAAGATCTCTACACCTGCTTGGACTATTTCTCTATCATCTGTCTGGACATGTACTGAGCGCAGTGGGGGCATTATGATACCTGACGTGGTGTTGGTAATATGTGGGGTTCACGGGATCTCTGTGTACACAGACTGATAAGACATTCTTCCAAGGGGCTCCACTTATGCTGCCCAACAGTCCTGTGAGGGGGACACAGCATGATGCAGAAGGGGTATAAATGGAGCTCAGTCACGTGTGCCTTCCATTTCATATTAGAGGCCTTTTCCAATATGGGCAGGTCACATCTCTCTTCAGAGCAGAGACAGAAGGACAATTTCTTATCTCCTTGTCTGCCAGCATGTTTTGGAGAATCACAGCATCAAGAGAACTCCTGGCTCTTGGCCCGTTCTCTATCTGATTCCTTTGCCTGGCCCGTGGAACCAGCCACAGCTGAGCTCTGTTCTTGTTTTTCTTGAAAGGCTACACTGTTGCCGCTTACGTCTGATGCCCCTGAGGACAGTCCCACCGTAAACCCTCAACATGCAACAGAGTTTGTGCCTTTCATCAACACTCACTGACCCTGGTAAAAATGTCAGAGTCAGTTTGTAAAAGTTTTATTGGGAACTTAAATATATGAACATATCGCAAACTGGTCATATTCCCATCAGGTTATCCTCCTGTGTTCCCTCTTCCCTAGCCCCAGTCCTCTGAGGGCCTTCATCAGTAAGGTTATCAGTAGTCACTGTGGGGTCATGGTTGCACCAGTCAGTTCCTGTGGGGAGGACAGGCCTCACAGTACACCTTCCTAACCTGTGGTTCTTACATTTTTTCCTCCTCATCTTCCACAATGTTCCCTGAGCCTTGGGCGGCTATGTTAGGAATCTGCTTTAGTGTTGAGCTCTTGGCAGATTCTTATTTTCTGCTTTGATGAGTCTTGAGTCTCCTTAGTGTCTACTGCCATCTCCCTAGAGAAGGTTCTCTGGCTAGCCAAAAGAAAAAAATAGCTCCCTGCCTGCTGGCTGGCATAGCACTTGGTGCTGTTTTTCTTTGTTGCTTTTCCTTTGGGGGAAAAAAAAAGAGGACAAGTAAGGTTTAGGATGGCAGCTGGGGAGATCTCTTGAGCAACCTGATCTTGGCTGTGGGCTACTGGACACCAAGCAGCGTATTTGTTATCAGTGTAAGTCTCGGGGGGTTTTAGCCACGCCTGTCAGACAAGAGGAGATTTCTGGATGGTACATGTTGATGGCTTCTGTGGCCTAAACATCTCTCTGTTTGTCAGCTGTTTAAATTGGATGGTGTGGAGAGGCAGCACGCTCCTTCCCCTCCAAGGAGGAAGATGGGATTTGGAAAAGCGCACAGAGAGGAACGTGGTTTTCAGTGGCAAGTGAACTCCAGGAAAAGGCAGCTTCCTTGGTCAGTGACAATGATTTGTACTGAAGAACTAAAATTTGGGCTTCGATCATGCTGCATCTTGCTCAGTCATGTGGCAAGTCTGCTTTGGAGACAGGTGTCTAGTTTGACAATGACGTGGGCTAGTCTTTAATGATCTCAGATATGGTGAGTATGTTAATAAGTATCACTCATACAACATGGCATTTATAAGATTCAGAAGATCTTTTGCTTTTAAAACTAAGCATTTCCATTAACCCGAGTAATACGAAATATGTGGTAGTCTGCTGAAACACACAAATACATTATCAGCTTCTCTTTCTGAGAACATAGCTTGAAACACTATAGAGCCAATAATCCTCCAGAGTGTATCTGCAAACATGTACAGTTTTATATACATTCACATGTATTTTTGCTGCCTTCTAGATAATTTATATTGCCACACATTACTGCACAGTTGTAAAACTGATGTACTGTAACATTGCTTTCAGTTATGTGTAAAGAAATAAGTAAATTAATTAACAAATAGTAGCTACCTGAACAAAGTTATACACTCACGGTTTTCTATAAACACATGATATTCAGCCACATCAAGGCAGGAAACATGTAACATTCCTATTTTTATCATGCTCAGTGAAATCAATTTGGTATTCCAAATTTCAGCCAGCAGCTGACTCAACAGTTGAGAAGCTTAGTTTACCAAAACGTCCCAGCGTGGGTTGTTTCAAGATCATGTGGAGAACATAGAAAACAACCAGACCTGTCAGCCTCGGAGCTGCAGCAGAAGCACAGGATGACAGTCCGGCATGGTCCACGTGCCAACCAAGGGCAGCTTTTAAAACTTCAGTCCCGGGGCATTGCCTAGGAGTGTTGTGAGGCCTCTTGGTCTACTGCTGCAAAGTTCTGGGCCTCATAAAACTAGAATGAAGCTAATTGTCAATCAGCACTGTGGTGTTATGAAAATCTCACCAACTCTGGAAATCAGGAGACTTGAGTCTTAGGCTCAGCTAATAATCACTAATTGTTTCTTCATTTCTGAGCAATTACTGTTGCCTCTGCCAGTCATTTTTCGCATGTGTTGTTTCCCCTAGCTTACACACCAAGTTAGCCAGAGAGAGATGACCATCCTTGTTCAACTTGAGGAAAAATTTCAGAAAGATGAAGTGGATCTTTGGTAAAGAGCAACATTAAAACTCAAGCTCTAGATGGACTCCTGAGGTGATGTTGTTGTAAAACCCTCCATAGTCTTTCCAGTATCAGGTCTTCCTCCACCCTGGAATAGCTTCCTTGCTCATTGGCCTATAGAAGCTCTTTAAAAAAAATTTAAAGCCTTTTAATTCACTATTTTCATAGATCTACATAATGTATTTTGATCACAATCCCCCTGTTACCTTCTTTTGCCCCCTTCCCACCCCTCTTCCCTGAACTTCCTCTTCTTTCCAACTTGTTCCTATACTATTTGAATATCTTTTTTTTAACTTCCATAATTCATGAAAGAATGTTGATGGGCCCAATATTTGTAGGCCTCTTGTAGGAGCTACAGCTGTTGTAAGGTCATGAGTGTGGTAGCCACTTCATGCCTGGGAGACAGCATTTCAAAGTACTCCTCCCCACATCTGGCCCTTACATTCGTTCTGTTTCCTCTTTTGAAATGTTTAATGAGCCTTGGTGAGCTTGATGGAGATGTATCATTTAGTGATGAGCACTCAATAGTCACTTATTCTCAGGGCCTTGACAAGTTTTTATGTCTCTTTAATTGTCACCACCATCATAGCCTGCACAACTTTCAATCATTCTTCAAGCTGGCTCCCAGACTTCCAGAATTATACCCACTCATGGCCTAACTTCATGACCCTGTTCACCATGCCCTTCACTCGGTGCCTACTCCTACGTCAGACCCAATTTCCATGGTCTATGGCATTTTCCTTCCATTGTATAACACACACACACACACACACACACACACACACACACACACACATTCTCTCTCTCCCTCCCTCCCCGTTCTCTCAGAAGGATTTTAAGAACAAAGCTAATGTATTAAAAAGTGCTCTATTCTATGTATCCCATTACTCCAAATTGATAAAATTCACCATTTGAAAATATTTGTTTCATGCACTTCATATATTAGCTGCAACATTACTTTAGAAAGCAAGGGGGGGGGGATTTACCTAAAACCTTTTTATCTAGTACTACTTAAAGATTTGAATATAGCAACCAGATTGTTCATAAATGCATATTAAAAACCCAACAAATGAATATACTTCAAATCGCAAAAGAAAATATTGGTTTCAGATATTTTAAGTAAAGAATTATCACTTTAGAGATCAACTTGAAGTCCACTCTATAAACTTTCCAAAGCCAGTTGTTCCTGTTTCCCAAGAGATAACCACAAATCTGAATTTGCTGTCTAACCTTCAAGTACACGCTTTTAATCTTTTGCAATCTCTTCTCATATTTTAAAAAATACATAATGCCTTTTAAAAAATATCCCACGTAGTTATAATTATGACAAATATTTTGAAGACTCCAAATATTTAAGAAAAATGAGTTCTATTGATATACTTCAATATAATTTACTCACTTAAATTCCTATATGGTAGCCCTTTGCATGAACATCAGTACTGTGTGTGAACCCCAATATTTGTGAAAAGAAAACTAGATAAATACAGTTAATCATCTTAAAAGATGGTTATCGAGGTTTTAGCCCATAGGCACTTGGCCTCACTGCTTTGCATGGTGTATCCTGCGAACAGCAAGAGGTGGAGGCCATATGTTACCTCATGGTGACAGAAGCAAAAGGAAATAGAGGAAGGGGTTGGGGCATCAATACTCCATACACAGGCATGGTCTTTCTTTCTACCTGGCTCCGTCTCTTCATGGTTTCACCATCTTCAGGAGCGCCATTGGTGGCAATCAAGCCTTTCACACAAGGGCTTGGGAGGGACATTCCTCAATCACTATCAGAATCTAAATTCTTTGATTAAGAGACTATAGATTACATTTATTTGTTCTTAACACTGTGCCTGTCATTCAGGAGCCACCCAAGAAGAGTATTCTGAATAAATATCGAGAAATTATCCGAGGCAAGCGAATGTTTTCAACTTTCAGAAGGTTAACAGGATTAGAACTAGCTGGAGGGTAACTTAAGGATGTTAGTTGAAATCACCCACCCAACCGCTGTCTTGGTTTATAGAGATAGGAAAGTAGGGTAATAAAAATCTATTTGAAATGATCCTGAGATGAGCATGGCTAATAATTTTTTACCATGCTAATCAATTTTGTGAAAAACTAGTAATAACACACACACACACACATAATGATCAGAGAAACTACTTATAAATGTATTTAAGTTCACATGGCATTCCTATATTAACTACTTATGGCTAGACAGCTAAAATTTTAGCCACTTCCATTGTTCACCTTAGAGAAACAGAATTACCCTTGAGTATTTGACCTTTAGCATACCAACATTAACGTTTTCCCAACATGCTTCAGGGTTATATGTGGCTGTGCTTGACAGAGATAGCACTTTCTTCAGAAGTGTTAACAGACATGCTCTTAGATTCATATCTCCAGTTCTTACCCACTTGTACTTTTTGTTATTTTCTGATTCTTGACCACATGGAATCCATCCAGTATTATGGAGAGAGGAGTGGGGTCAGGAGATAGGAATTATTGGGAGAAAAAAGTGAGCTTATAGTAATGAAGTAATGGAGAAACATGGGGTAGTTACATTATAGGACTTATTCTAAATGATCTGTAGCCCGCGTAGTCGTCTCGCCAGCAAGAACGCACGCGGACACCAGGATCCTTCTGCAGCAAGCGTTTATTGAACAGATGAAAGAGGAAGACCCAGAGCCCCGAAATGGCGCCGCTTATATAGCCCCTAGGTGGCGTGTACTCTGCTGATTGGCTGCGCGCTCATATGACGCTCATATGCCCGGGCTGGGCAGTGACTTGGCGCGCTTTTACCACTTGCACATGCGCTATTCTACTTGTTCACCAGGGCCGAGGCCGGATGTCAGCGCCATCTAGTAATGGCGGTCACCTCTCGGCTCTCTACATCTCCCCCTGTTTGTTTTAATAAGATGACAACTGCCTCATAGCCCAGCCAGCGCAGCACCAAACAACCCTATGCTCGATCAAGCAAATTCCTTCCTTGGGGAATAAGCGATCAAGAGCTCACTCCCTCACCTTATCAGGTGCAATGGAGACAAGTCCTCTGAGTGCAAAGGCCAAGGGAGAGACAAAAAGGGGAGTTAACACCCATCCCTGTGCAATGGAATATTGTTCCTGGGGGTGCAAGGGCTGTCAATCTCATGTTTTGGTGCTGCAGCCACTTAGGCAAGGGCTGATTAGACTTAGATCTCCCATCGACTCAGTGCAATGGGCTAAACCCTTGAGGTGCATCGACTGAGGGTCTCAGTCTAATTAATTAATCAAATTTCAGGAGATGATCCCTGTTCCATAGCCACAAGTGCTTGCGCAATAACGGCCTTGTCACATTGCTATTGAGCTCTGAGCTTGCAGAACAACCAAAGCAGGAACACTAAGCCACAACATAGGGCTGCACCAAACAGCGCCACTCCCACCCATTCCTTAAAGAAAGAGAAGGCTGAAGAAATCCAGGATGTCAGGCCCACAGCTAGGGAGGGGTCAACTCTAGTAGAGTAGGGTCTTCATAATGGATCTTGTCCACTTCTTCGGCTCCTGCACAGGATCTCGATGATTCGTCAGGTCTCACAAGTCTACGTGTTAGGCGTTCTGGTAGCCAGAATGGATTGTCTTCTTCCTGTGGAAAAACACAAACAGCTCCCCTGGATCTTATTAAAATAGGATCCGGGCCTCTCCATTGACCAGTCAAAACATCTTTCCACTTAACCATCTCCTGTGGCCTGTTAGGCTCTGAGCAATGACGGTCAGCCGCCGAATGGCCCTGACTGTCCAAATTTAAAAAATTAAGAGTAAAGAGTGCTATGGATATAGTCACTCGTGGGACTGAGGGCAGAGCCTCATCGACTCCCCCTTTTTGTTTTATTAAATAAGACTTTAGAGTGCGATGAGCCCGTTCTATAATACCCTGTCCTTGAGGATTATACGGGAGACCTGTCAAATGGGTCACTCCCATCTGGTGACAGAACTGTCCAAATTTTTGAGAAGTATAAGCTGGTCCATTGTCAGTTTTAAGAATTTTGGGCTTTCCCCAGGCACTCCACGCCTCGAGGCAGTGTTGAATAACATGGGCTGCTTTCTCCCCGGTTAATGGGGAAGCAAACATAACTCCAGAACAAGTATCAATGGAAACATGTAAATATTGTAATTTGCCAAAAGATGGGACGTGAGTAATATCCATCTGCCAAATTTGTAATGGGCGAATTCCTCTGGGATTAAAGCAAGGAGAGACTAAAACAATGTAAACTCAACCACCATCAAACAAACATCAAACTTCTGCAGTTCAAGTTCAATAGCCTTGAAAAGCAGGTTCCTCCTCCAGTCAACTCTTTCCAAAAGTGTTTGCATTTCTATGATAGCCTTTCCTCAGGCATCCTTTCCATTGTTTGAATGTAAAGCAGTTGGAACATCTTCCTTAAGATTGCTAATGTGTTTGACAATAGCAGGTTCAGTAACCTAAAACCAGTCTCAGTGCCTGTAATTTTAACTTGCTTGAGGTTTTCCAGCTTAAAATCTTAAATCTCTCAGTCCAATATCTCTAGCCAAGCACATCAGTCCATTACAAATTTAACCTTGATCAAACACTCTGGACCTCAGCAGCAGAACGCAGCCAGCCCTTATTCCAATAGCCCAGTTCCAACAAAGTCCTCTGCAGTCTTTCCTTCATTGCCATAGTGGCGAGTCTCTCAAGCTGCATGACTGTAAAATTAGCATCTACTCCATACTTATTAACTGATTCAGCAAGTTCCTTAATGAGGGCATACTCTACCGGCGCATGAACGCGGCCTCCATCCGCAGCCTCAAACACCGGGAAGGCTTGTAAGCACCTCCTTCTGTCCCCCTCTGAAAGGAAGGAATCTGAACAATGCTTGCCGGCATAAGGCGGAGGAGCACTGGGAATGATAGGGGTGGCAGATTGAAAAGCCGCGTGGTTCTTATCTCCTATCTTCTTTTGTTTTCGATTTTGCGGTAGCTCATCAAAATAATATCTCTCCTCCCCATAGCGAGCCACTTCCCCATCTAATTCTTCCTCCTCGGAGGGACTAAGATCCTCAGACTCTGAGCTATCAATTCCTAAAGCCTCCAATTCTTTTATCGGATAAAGAGGCCTCCTTTTTGGACTTCTCTTTTCCCTCTCATGTTTCTCTCCCAGGGCGTCTTTTCCCTTGTCTTTTCTTTCTGTGGACTTAGCGTCCGCGGAAAGGCCTTTTTTCTTAGAGACGTCTTTTTCTTTTTCCTCAAGGGCCCCTAACCTTTTATCCCGTTCTGTTTCTGACATGCTGTCTTGTAGCTCCGAATGTGAGGCTCCCATGTTCACAAAGAAGAGAACGAGAGCCACCATCACAATAGGGAGAGCAAAAATTGCTCCTACCAATTTGGATGAAAGATGAGACAAGTCAAGACCAAACATGCCTCTCAGAACCTACCTCAGTCCTGCAGTTCTGAATCCTTCCCCGTGAATGGGGGGTCTCCTCGGCGCCGGCGATGACAGGCACCCGGCGTCCCGGATTTTTCGGCACCAGTTGTAGCCCGCGTAGTCGTCTCGCCAGCAAGAACGCACGCGGACACCAGGATCCTTCTGCAGCAAGCGTTTATTGAACAGATGAAAGAGGAAGACCCAGAGCCCCGAAATGGCGCCGCTTATATAGCCCCTAGGTGGCGTGTACTCTGCTGATTGGCTGCGCGCTCATATGACGCTCATATGCCCGGGCTGGGCAGTGACTTGGCGCGCTTTTACCACTTGCACATGCGCTATTCTACTTGTTCACCAGGGCCGAGGCCGGATGTCAGCGCCATCTAGTAATGGCGGTCACCTCTCGGCTCTCTACAATGATCCAGGAGGAGTCCAGAGCTCTTGGGTCTGTGTTTCGCTAACAACGGGTTATGATATATTCTGAGCATTGTGATGGGTGAAAGTCAAATAATGAAGAGTGATGAACTCCAAAGACCACCTATTTGATGAGGAGCATCAAATGACCAAGAAGAGTCAGCAGGATGGGACACGGATTGGATAATTAAAGATAAAACACTATCATCAGGCTTAATAACTCATAGGTAGCTTCTAAGTATTGGTTATAATCTGATGGTTACACATTTATTCTTCACTCCATCTGTTCACTCCCTGATTGACCTAATAAATATTACATACTTTCCAGATGTTAGGACAGTTCCAGGGACTGGGAATACATTAATGAATAGCTAAGAAAGATACCTGCTCTCCTGTGCCTTGCATTATGCATGGGGGGAGAGAAAAATCAGCAACAAGTATAAGAAGTTCATTCTGTAGAACATTTGGAGGTGATAACTGCTACGGAAAGAAATATAAATGTATGGAGGATCAGGAGAGTCTGGGGTCCAGTGTGCAGTAGCAGAAAGGATGGTCACCATAGGATTCATTGGGAAGATGAGAACTGAGAAAAGACTTGAAGAAGATGAAGAAATTAATTGTGTAAATATCTGCAGGAAGAAAGAAGAAAAGCAAGCACCAAGGTTATGACTCTTCTATTTCTGACAAGGAAGGCCCGTGTCACTGGACTGGAGCGATCAAAGTGGAAGGAGCACAGTTGGAGGAGCTGTAGAGAGAACTCCACGTGGAAGGCCTGTAGGCTGTTATGATGCTTTGTAAGTCTTCGGGAAGGTTTGAGTTAGGGCTTTAAGACCACCATGACTTCTCTGTGGACAACAAATTCTGAAAGGGCAAGGACAGAAGCAGAGAACTATTAGGAAGCTGCTGCAGTTCTCCAGGAGAGAGCTGGAAATGGTTCACAGCAGGAGAAAGGCATTAAAGGTGAGAAGTGATGGAATCTTGATATATTTTTAACCTAGAGATAAATCATAATTGATTAGAAGTAGGGTATAAGGGAAATAGAGGGGTCAAGGATAACTCAAAAGATTTTTTTTTTGGCATAACATCTGAAAAGATGACATTTCCATCAATGGAATTAGTTGGTTCAAGTTTAGACAAGAACATCAGGGAGTCTTTGCTTCCTGGGCCTTTTAGTCCTCTGGACCAACAATTCTGGGATCCAGGAAAGATGCTGTGGCTAGGATTGAAAATTTAGGTGTTTTTATCACACATATGGAATTTAAAGCCATAGAGTTGGATAAAATCACCAAGGAAATAAGTTCAGATAGAGAAAAGGACCTGAAACCCCAACATTAGGGTACTAGGAAAAGAGGACGAATTATCAAAGAAAACTAAGGCCTGGACAGAGAGGTGGTTAAATCATAGATGCCCAATAAAGAAAGCATGTGAATATGAAGGAGAGGCACTCACATGTGTCAAATGCTGAAGACAGTTCAAATAGGGGAGGGATGGTTGTCCACTGAATGTAACTCTGAAAGTCACTCAGTAATATTTTTCTGTTTGTTTTTTACCCTTCATAAGATATTTTTTTATTAGTTATGTACACAGTGTGTATATAGTGTGTATATATGTTGGTACTATTGTTAGACCCCTCCCTGTACTCCCCCCCTCTGCAGGGACCCTCCTCATTGGGGAATGTGGGTTGCGCACTGTGGGGTTAGCCATCAGTTATGGGTAAGAGGCAATGTCTCTATGCATAATGTGCCAACATGTGGCTCTAACAATCTTTCCTCCCCCTCTTCCACAAGTTTCCCTGAGCCATGATGGGTTCGTTTTAGGTCTACTTCAGGGATGAGGTCTTGGGAACCTCTGTGTCTCTGGATCTCTGGTTTGGTAGGAGTTGAGTGTTCTCTGTGTCTGTCTCCTTCACCCTTGTGCTGGCACCAGGTTCACCAAGAAAGCAGCACTCTTGCTCATTTCCCCAATTACTCTTGGTTTCAGCTGGGGCCCTGGTGAGGTGCAATGGGCTGATTCCTCAGGGTCTGCATCCATCTGAAAAAGAGAAGCAGATTCTCCAACAGAGAGTGAAGTCAGCACCAGATAAATGGGATAACCATTATTATTTTAGAGAGAATTTAATAGGTGTAGGTCCTCTTGTAGCCCACAATTGGTGGGAGCTTGATAATGGAGAGTGGGCTCATTTTTTGGGTATGGTTCTGACTTGTTTCCCAGCTCCAGCTATGGACTCTGTTCCACTGAGCAGATCCGTTAGCCAAATCAAGAGCAGTTGGTTTCCCACCATGGCTGTGCGCCACTACTGTACTTGTGTGAGCATCACACCAGGTTGTTTGCTGCTGAGTAGCTTAGACCTCGAGTTGCTTGGACACATGTTGGTTATTTTCCCCCAGTCACTCATGTAGCACCTTCTGGCACTAGACAAGCTAACTGTCTGGGGACTGACACTCTTCAAGATTCCAGCCAGGTCACTCCATGTTCCATGTCAACAGCATGTGGTGTCTTCAGCAGTAGGGTCTTACCACTGACCTTTGGTGGGGCATCAAGTACTCTGACAGATATCTGTCTTCTTTTGGGAAACCTTGTAGGTCTCTCTGATCAACAGCTCATTGTGGATGTTAACCACATACTGGTACTGGGAGTTACAGGCCAGTGCCAAGAAAAACAAGGACGAAAAAAAAATAGGTAATATAAAAGAGATAGAGAGAGAAGAGGGAGAGAGAGAAAGACAGAGTGAGAGGGAAAGACAGAGAGACAAAGAGAGAAAGCAACAGAAGATTAAGGTTAGTCTTCATCATACCCTCTCTAGGGCCCTGTGATTCAGGTGTTCCCTTTAAGGACCTGATGAAGGTTCAACCATTTAGTCTGTCTTTTAGGATATAGACTTTTATGGTACCATTGCCATTTGGGGCCAGTTTTGTGACTCCCACCCTGATCCTTACCCTCCCCTCCTGCCCCACCCTCCCTATTATCTGGTCTTTGAGATGATTTTAGGTATGTCAGCATCTTGGGCAGATTCAGGTTAGGAGCCACAGATGAGTGAGACCATGAGATGATTTTATCTTTTTGTGATTGGGTGAGTTCGCTGAGAATGATCTGTTCCAGGTTCGACCATTTTTCTTCAAATTTTATTGTGTCATTTTTCCTTACTCCTGTATACAATTCCATCATGGAGATATACCACATCTTGGTTATCCATTCATCTAATGATGGACATCTGGGTTGATTCCAGCTCTTAGCTATTATGAATTGAGCAGCAATAAACATGGTTGGGCAAATTTCTCTGAGCTGAGGTGTGGAGCTTTTAGGATAAATGCCCAGTAAGGGAATAACTGGGTCTGTTGGTCACTGTATAGTCAACCTTTTTAGGAGTCTCCATATTGCTTTCCATAGTGGTTGTACCATCTTACATTTCCACCAACAGTGAATGAGAGTTCCTATTTCTCCACATCCTTGCCAGCATTTGTTTTCATTTGATTTTTTAATGTTTGCTATCCTTACTGGGGTAAGGTGGAATCTCATGGTTACTTTAATTTGTGTGTCCCTGATGAGTAGGGATGATGAACATTTTCTTAGGCATGTCTTTGCCATTTGTATTTCTTCCTCTGAGAAATCCCTGTCCAGTTCTTTGCCCCATTTTGTGAGTGGGTTGTTTGACTTTTTATTGTTTAGGTTTTTGAGTTCTTTGTAGATTCTAGAAATTAGGCCTCTTTCAGTTGTATAGCCAGCAAAATCTTTCTCCCATTCTGTGGGTAATCTATTGGCTCTGTTTCTTTTATGTTTGTTTGTGAAGAAACTTTTCAGGTTCATGAGATCTCAAATGGTTGAGTGATTGTTTAAGTTGCTGAGCTACTGGGGTTTTGTCCAGGAAGTGTTTTCCCATTCCTATATCATGGAAAAGTCTTCCTATTTTTTCTTCCAGTAGTAGCTGAGTTTCTGGTCTTATATTGAGATCTTTGATCCATTTGGACTTGATTTTTGTGCATGGTGAGATGTATGGATTGAGTTTCATTTTCCTGCATATGGTTATCCAGTTTGCCCAGCACCATTTGTTGAAGATGCTGTCTTTTTTCCAGAATATATTGCTAGGACCTTTGTCCAAGATCAAGTAGCTATAGTTACTTGACCCAATGTCCCGGTCCTTGATTCTGTTCCATTGGTCTATAATCTTGTTTTTATGCAAGTATCATCTTATTTTTTATTATTATGGCTTTGTAATATAGCTTCAGATCAGGTATGGTGATGCCTGAAGAGGTGTTTCTTTTGCTGAGGATATGCTTGGATACCCGAGGCCTACTCCATTCCACATGAATTTTGAGATCATTTTTTTCTATTTCTGTGAAGAAAAATGTTGGGATTTTTTATTGGTATTGCATTAAATCTGTATATTGCCTTTGGTAAGATTGCCATTTTCACAATGTTAATTCTGCCTATCCAGGAGCATGGGAGGCCTTTCCATTTCCACTCAGTAATCTTGATGAGAGCTGCTTTGCTGGGTGTGCAGGGAAGGGAGTGGTTATGAACAAGTGAAAGGTCTTGAATTGGGGACCCAGAATACAGCAGCAGACAAAAAATAGAGAAATGAGAATAGTGTGTCATGTGGAACTGGAGCACATCTCTTCTCAAAAGTTTCTGCTTCTTACCATGCTGAAGACACTGAAGTTGTTTTTTCTCATCTCATTTCAGGAGAGCCTCTGCGTCGACTATTGAGAATGTGAACGTCTCAGAATGGGTACCATTGTGTAGATTGGTCTATATGCTCCAAATAACTGGAGTGGTGATGCAATGGCAAGTTTTCCGAGCTATGCAAAAATATTTTAGAGAAGATATGACCCAATCCCTCAGTATTAGAGGCATATATTAGGGAAGTAAGTGACTTGCTTAAGTTACATACTTGTTGGATGATAGCAATGAACCTATAACTCTGTTCTAGTTTATTTTTGTATTTTTTATTTATTCTGTTTCGCTTTTTTGCAAGGAAAGAGAGAGAGAGAGAGAGAGAGAGAGAGAGAGAGAGAGAGAGAGAACCATGGCCTCTAGCCACTGCAAATGAACTCCAGATGCATGTATCACTTTTTGCATCTGGCTTTACATGGTTACTGTGGAACTGAACCAGGATCATTAAACTTTGCTGGCAAGTGCCTTAATTGCTGAGCCATTTCTCCAGCCCTGTAGTGCCTTTTTGATTACCACTGTGTGTGTATGTGGAGAGAGAGAGAGAGAGAGAGAGAGAGAGAGAGAGAGAGAGAGAGAGAGAAGCTTTGATTCAACATGAGCACAGGACAACTGTAGACTCAAGGAAACGTTAAGTAGGTGTGTAAGTCAATGAATTAATGAATGAACTAATACTTGAGCAGAGCTGAGACAACAAATGAAACCTGTGAGGAAACCAGTTGAGGGCCCTTAACGTCCATATGTGTGGGGGTTTGTCCTGAGATACAAGAAGAGAGTCAGGAAGAGAAATTATCACAGCTCAGGGAACAATAAGTGAGAACTGTAGACTGCTGTGTGAGTGCTTTCCACCTTGAAAGCATTGCAGTGTTTAAAATTGTTTTAAAAGTAAATGCAGGCTATTAATGAGGGTTAATGGAAGAGACTGAAGATGGAGAGTGCTTTCCTAACGAGAATTGGAGTGATGACTTAAAAAAAAAATCTCTCTGGCAACACCAGGAAACTACTGACTTGGCAGGAGCGGGTTTACAGCTCCCTGAAAATAACCAGAGACGAAAGGTTTCAACGTGCCGGAACTCTTATTATATGCTCGAGTTACTCCAGGAAGAAAAGGAAACTGCATATGATTGTTTAGGAAAGTATAAAATAAACAAAGCATGGGAGTGTAATCCAATCGTCATGTTATACTGGCCTCTGCTCCTTGCAGGGCTCCGTGATGAAGATGGCCTTAGCGGTTCTTAAGTTTGGCATATAAATAAATGATGTTAAGATTCCACTCTAGCTTATGCCCTTCGATTTTTCATACATCTTTGCTGCTTTTCTTCAAGAGAGCAAAAATGTACATTACTTGTTCTTTTGGAAACATTCCATCCTGGTTTTTTTTTTTTTATGCTTTTCCTTTCTCTTTTGAAAGAGATCCCTCTCACACTGCATAAATAGAAATGTCCCTGAGATTCATTTGATTTCATGGATGGCAGAGTACTCATTTCAAATAACTTTAGGAGAACCAGATAAAATGGCTAGACTGTACTGCATTACCTGATTTAGTGCCAAGGACTGTTCACAAGACTAGATGGCTATGTGAAATTATAATGAGAAACTCAAGTAAGTTAGCTTTCACTTCAAGTTCAAGTGCTCGGGATCCAGTGGAGCTGAGGGTAGTCAAAAGTTATTACCACGTGCTACAACTGCTCACCGTTGCAAGGGAAATAGAGTCGCCCCTCCCCCGTTTTGCCGGTGGACACTACACTTATCACCCTGGTGCTGAATGTGAGTTCCTGGCAGTATCTGCAGAGAGCTGGCTGGGACAGGTGACTTCTTGTTCTTCGTGCCTTGCAGCCTTTACTCTGTCAGGGTTGAGGGCATGTTGAAGGAGTTGAGGGAATCTTAATACCTCTGTTTATCAGGCTGTATCTGTTAGGAGGAGAAAAAGAAGCCATCCATTTCCAAAGCTGTCAATCTCGTACCCCAGCCACTACTAAAAGCGACTTCAATTTATTTTTTTCCCTTCTTTACACTTTGCAGAGTGTTCATTGCAAAGATGTATTAACCAGTAAGATGCCTGCAAGACAAATCACGCTCAACTTTGAGAAGAGATAGCAACTTTGGTGAGCGTATCAATGGTAGTTAAGGAGAAAAAAGCGACAGTGCTCGACCTCATTGCTTCTAAAACTCACTCACCCTTTGTCAGGTATTTTTTTTTTAAATTTGGGGCTGAAGAGATGGCTGAGTGGTTAAGGTGCTTCCCTGCAAAGCCTAAGGGCCCAGGTTCAATTCCCTGGTACCCATGTAAGCCAGATATGCAAGGTGGTGCATGCATCTGGAGTTTGCAGTGACTGGAGGCCCTGGCATGCCCTTTCTCTTTATCTGCTTTTCTCTCTGTCAAATAAATAAAATTGTTTTATTTATAAGGAGAGAGAGAAAAGAGCATCAGAGTCTCTTGCTACTGCAAACAAATCCAGATGCATGTGTCTCTTTGTGCACGGGGCACTATGTGGACTCTGAGGCATTGAACTCACGCTGGCAGACTTTGCAAGCAAGCACGTTTAACTGCTGCATCTTCTCCCCAGCTTCTCTTTACTCCTTTTAGCAGATGGTTTTCACCTCTTCTTTACTCCTTAAGTCCTTTCTATTCATAGCCACTCATTACTGATTATCCACCAGCCTGCTTCACTTTTATTGTTATTTTTGTTTCTGTTCCCTTGATTTTTCCCACCTATATGGAAGAAGCAGACATTCACATAATAGTATTGGATCTAGTCCCCAGTGTATTAAAGCTTTTAACCAGACAGGCTAGCATTCCCAGAGCCAGCACATAACCCTTGGTGGGGCTAGCTAAGATTAGCTGATTTCCCCTGGCTTCAAGATGTTTACACGGAGTTCCAAGGAACTGAGGAGGGCCAGTTTCTCTTGGCAGACAGCTCTAAGTCTGAGGAGGAGAGGAAAATGTTTAGTCCCCTTTCCTCTGTAAACACAAGAATCATTCACAGTAAGTCTTATGATTAAAGTTTAAATGAGCCCTTGACAATATTCTCGACACAGACAATATCCCAAGGCCTGGTTCAGTCATGGCTATGGCCTGGGGAGTTGCTAATATCAGAAAGTCAGGAACGAGAATCACTGGGGAAGTGTGCCCATTTTTTTTTAAAGAACCATGAGTAATACAGATTTTTGCCAAATGGAACACTATAAATGCTTTTTTTCTTTAAAAGACGGGGTCTCACGTAGCTCAGGCTGGTCTTGCACTTGCTAAGGATGATCACGACTGTCTTATCCTCCCGCTTACCCTTCACAAGGGCTGAAATTATAGGCATGCACCACTGTGCCCAGTTTGAGCAGTACTGGGGATGAAACCCAGAGCTGTGTTTATACTAAGCAAGTACTCTTCCAACTGAGCTGTGCCCCCTAACCCCCCTCCCCTCAAAACACTGTATATTTTAAAAATAAAACCTTGGGTTCTGGTTTTCAATTTGGCAAACATTTTTCAGTTTCTTACTTCTAAATGATGGAGAAAAGAAGAGATGACACACATTGTCCCTGATGCTGTTAGCATTTGAGTACTAAGCAGCGATTCCACTTTGGAGCTCAGAGTTACCAGTGAAACACACAGGCTTGTTTCTTCTTCATGCATGGAGTCTCTGGTTTGCTTGGAAATCTTTCCGAAGCTATCTGAGTCTCTCTCCTCTTTTTATGAATAGTTATGCTGCACAGTGTTTATATCATTCATTAAATAAAATCCATATGCCCTTACATTTTCACTGAACAGTTTCACATTCCATGATAAAATATGCTCCCAAAGGTTATAATGATGTCTTGCAAAATATCCATCTGATATCTCATCACACACTCAGCCTAATACAATTCTGGCTTTTAGATTAATTTGGTGTGCAAGGAACATGTAATGAAACAGTGAGTAAACTAGACACGATGCTACAAACAAGCAACTTGGAACTCTGACTAGATGCCAGAGTACTCTCCTTTTCTTCTATTTTTCTTTTCCTTTTTCCTTTTTCCTCTTTTCAATCCATGATATTAATTTTGTCATCATTATTAAGGAAAAAGCTCGTATGGACGCATCATGCGTCGGTACCATCATTTCCCTTCTTCCTGCCCCTAGTCCACCGAGAGCCCCCCGTAGTAGGATTGCTGGTATTCACCATGTACTTGTGGCTTATGACTTGTGAGGGCAGTAGTCTGTCATTGTGGGGAGGGCTCTGTCTCTGTCTTCTTCCCACCCTGTGGCTCTGAAGTTCTTCCTGTCCCCCTCTTCCGCAAACTACCCTGCTCCTTGGTGGATGTGCTTTAATTCTACTTTAATGCTGAGTTCTCAACAGCTTCTGGATTTCTGTTTTTTGTGTTTTGAGTATCTTCAGTGTCTGTCTCCATTACCCTGGTCCAGGCTGTCAGGCTCGCTGCATTATGTTAATTTTGACCAAGTTTTGAAAATGGACTAAGAATTCAAGGCACATGGGAATAAAGGTTTTCACCATTTTTTATTCATTAATACTCTTGATTTTAAAAGCTTTGCTGAATAAATGGAAAGTTTACCTAGCAAAAAAATTCAAGGAATCAAGACCGTCTAAAGGAGCCTGTTATAAGTCTGAATTTTTAAAGAAATGCTGACTTTGTGGGGGTTGGAGAAATGGCTTAATGGTTAAGGTGCTTGTCTACAAAGCCTAACAACCCAGGTTCTATTCCCCAGTACTCACATAAGCCAGATGCACAACATAGAGCATGTATCTGGAGTTTATTTGCAGTGGCTAGAGGCTCTGGCATGCCCTTCTATCTCTCTCTCTTACACTCTCCATCTCTCTGCTTGCAAATAAATAAATAATGCTGATTTTTTTTTTTTTTTTGCTTAGTAGGCTGCTGAGGTTAGGATGAACTTGAGCTTTGGGGCTGAGGGTAGTAGTGTAATTGCCTGGCTGTGCAAGGCCCTAGAGTTGGTCCCCAGCACTGTGAGGAAAAAAAGCCCCCAACATCAAAATCCACAAGCTTAGCCGGGCATGGTGGCACACACATCCCAGCATTCAGTAGGCAGAGGTAGGAGCATTGCTCTGAATTCAAGGCCCACCCTGAGACTACATAGTGAATTCCAGGTCAGTCTGGACTAGGGTGAGACCCTACCTCGAAAAAAAATTCCACCAGCGTTAGGAGATACTGGAATAAGGTGAATGACATTTGCACATCTATATTACTCAGGGTTCTATGTTAGTTATTGCATATCACATATAAACCTTATAAGAGAGGTACAGTTAATCCTATTTTATGAATGTGAATTGAGGCTAATTGAGTTTAAGTGCTTTGTTTAGGGTCATCTACCTAATAAGTAATAAGTTAAAACTTTAGTTTAACCCAACCAAACCCATACTCATTTAACTTTATTATGGATAAAAAATGTTTTCTAATTTCTGTGGGAATTAGCTTGACAAAGGTTTAATTCTAACCCTTCAATTTACTAATATCTGTTTTTGCTGTTAGACTTCTTTATATATGGATGCTGAATAGAGAATAGCTTCTTTTTCTAATTTTTATTTTTAGAAGAGAGAGAGAGAGAGAGAGAGAGAGAGAGAGAATTTGTGTGCCAAGGCCTCAGCCACTGCAATCAAGTTCTAGACGCTTGCACCACCTAGTGGGCATGTGTGACTTTGCACTTGCCTCACCTTTTGTGCATCTGGCTTATGTGGGATCTGGAAAGTTGAACCTTGGTCCTTAGGCTTTGTAGGCAAGCACCTTAACTGCTAAGGCATCTCTCTAGCCCAAGAATAGCTTTTTTTTTTTAAATTTTTTTTTTGTTTATTTATTTATTTGAGAGTGACAGAGAGAAGGAGGCAGAGAGAGAGAGAGAGAGAGAGAGAGAGAGAGAGAGAGAGAGAGAGAAAGAGAGAATGGGCACGCCAGAGCTTCCAGCCTCTGTAAACGAACTCCAGATGCGTGTGCCCCCTTGTGCATCTGGCTAATGTGGGTCCTGGGGAATTGAGCCTCGAACTGGGGTCCTTAGGCTTCACAGGCAAGCGCTTAACCGCTAAGCCATCTCTCCAGCCCCCAAGAATAGCTTTTAATATTATGTAGAACTTACCAGAGGGAACTCCTAAAATTTTTTGTAAGCATATGACTAAATCAGAAAAGTGGAAAATAAGCTACTAGGCTATTTCCCAATAGTTTTACACATAGCTAAAGATGCAATGTCATTTAGAGTTATGCTTTCTCCTTTGGTGACTTAAATGGACTGCACTGCAACTACTAAAAGCTGGGACTTTGTCACAAAAAAACTCTTCTCTCCCTGTGCTCTGCATATGTTGTATAGACATGTCAATGACATCTCTGAATCTTTTTTTGTTTTTGTATTTGGTTTTTTTCAAGGTAGGGTTTCACTCTAGCCCAGGCTGACCTGGAATTCACTAGAGTCTCAGGGTGGCCTCTAACTCACGGCAATCCTTCTACCTCTGCTTCCCAAGTGCTAGGATTAAAGGTGTATGCTATCATGCCGGGCTCTGAATCTTTTTTAATGAATTAGTTATAAACTCACAGTGAGGTCATTATCTATGAATATACATGGGACCCATACTTTATATGACACAAGCCTTGGAGAAATCAAATTGAGGTTCCCATATGACATCAGACATGCTATGGCATTCTTGGCTAGCATGTCCTAACTTTATACTTCATCTGATAAGTTTTGAAGTGAAAATTCTTAGTCAGGTGCACTGTTCTGTGAATTTTCCCCTTGTGAAATCTAGAGACATCTTGAAAAACATGAAAACGTTCATACTTCTGGAAACTTTAGTTACTTGGTCAAAAATTTTGATTTAGTGGAAACATCAATCTTTTGGGGGTTTACTTTTTGTCTGTTTAAGAATTTATTGAATTTTGTATAAAAGTGTAGAGGTCATCACAGACTTGGACCTGTGAAGCTCTAGAGGTTATGGTGAAGAATATATTATTTTCTGTTTTCAAAGTGGGCTTTTTTTCTTCATCTGTAAATTGAGTATTTATTTATTGTTTTGCAAACTGATGAGTTTATTGTGCTTCTATTTTTTCATTTTTCATTTTTTTTATTTTTTATCATATATATATTATAACACCCCTGCTCCAAGTACCCTAGAGACCTTCCTTAGTGGGGTTATGGTATTCATTGTGGGATCATGAAGGCCTCAGTCAGTCCCTGTGAGGTACTGGGGGGACCATGAGTCTGGATATTCCTACTCACTCTGTGGCTCTTGCAATCTTTTTTAAAAAATATTTTATATTTACTTATTTGACAGAGAAAGAAGTGGAGAGAGGGAGAGAGAGAGAATGGGCACCCCAGGGCCTCCAGCCACTGCAAATCAACTCCAGACACATGCACCCCCTTGTGCATCTGGCTAACGTGGGTCATGGGGAATTGAACCTGGGTCCTTTGGCTTTATAGGCAAGCAGCTTAACCACTAAGCCAACACTCCAGCCCACTCTTACAATCTTCTTGGCCCTTCTTCTGCAATGTTCCCTGAGCCATAGCAGGACTGTTGGTAGTCCAATTTAGTGTTGAGTTCTCTGTAGCCTCTGAATTTCTGCTTTGATAGGTTTTGATTGATCACTGTGTCTGCCATCATCACCCTGGAGCTGGCTGCTAGGCTATCAGTAAGAGCAGTTGCAGCTTCCTGTGCAAGTTCTCCTGGGCCTAGGCAGTTGTGGAAGAGGTGGCATGTTATCTTCTTTTCTCATTGATGGATCTCGGTTCTCCTCCATTTTCTCTGCCATCTGTAAAATAAAACAGATTCTCCAACCAAGAGTGAGAACAGCTTTGAGTTTAAGGGGGTATGTAAATTATTTGAGAGATTGTGTGTGTGTGTGTGTGTGTGTGTGTGTGTGTGTGTGTGTAAGCCCATTGCTTTTCTCCAGAGAGCAGTAGGAGTTTCTTTCTGAGGTCTGAATTTTCTGACTATGGGCTTGTGACTTGGTTTCCAGTACCAGATATGAGTTCTGTCCCACTGAGCAGACCTCATGTCCAATCAGGGAACAGTTGGTTACCCATAAAGGGAGTGTCCACTATTGCACAAGTGTGTACTTCTTGTCTCGCTGGTTGATTACATAGTCTTCAGGGTCCCTTCTTATTCATGCTGTTGGTGCATGCAATTGTCCTCCAGTTGCTTCCATAGGATTTTCCAGCACTGTGAGGGCCAGTCAGTGGGGACCTAATTTCCCTTTCTGTTTCAGCATGATATTCTGTGACTTCAGCCTGTGGTGCCTTCATCAATAGGGTCTTACTTTTAGCTCTGGCAGGTGGTCAAGTGTTTTGGCAATGGCCTACATTGTTTTGGGGACCTCTTGGGTCTCTGTGACCAACAACTCACTGTGGGGGGGGGGCAACTCAATTCTGGGCCTGGGATTTACTGGCCAGAGTCTATGGTTTTAAGGTTAAGCTTTTTCTACCTTCTATGTAGACTATCCCTTCTCTCTCTTTCTTGGTGGTTATATCTTATAGAATGTCAGCCAGAATGAGAGATTTTATGAAATTCATGTCTTCATTTTTGTGTAATTTCCCCCCACTCTCTCTATTCCCTACCCCTTCAAGTCCCTCCCACCCCTTATAATCTGTCTCTCCCTTTACCTGTTAAGTATTACCTTCTGTCCTCTCCTCTATTTCTTATCTCTCTTGGTCTCATTCTAGTCTTATGCCCATATTCCTCATGATTACTACCATTTGAACTTATCTCCAATTGATCCCAGTCAGGAACCACAGATGACAGAGTACATGTGACCTGCGTGACCTTGCTTAGAATGATGTTTCCAACTCCATCCATTTTCCTACAGATTTCATTATTTAATGTTTCATTACTGCTGAGTAGAACTCCATTATGCATATGTACCACATCTTCATTATCCATTCATCATTTGATGGGCATCTGGGATGATCCCAGTTCTAGCTGTTGTGAACAGAGCAGCAACAATCATGGCAGAGCACGTATCTCTGTAGCGAAGAGTGGAGTCCTTAGGGTAAATGCCCAGGAATGGTGTAACTGGATCAAGTGATAGACCTATTTTTATCCTTGTCAGGTGTCTCCATACTGATTTCCATAGTGGTTGTATAAGTTTGCGCTCCCACCAAGAGAGGGGAAGGGTTCCTCTTTCTCCACAACCTCAGCAGCATTTGTCATCATGTGATTGTTTTGAATGTGGTGACCACAAAACAAGTGCATCACTAAAAAGTCACAGCCCAGCACAGGTTATGACCTCACTAAAGCTTTGTAATCTCCCCTTCAGTATCTCTTAAATATTCTTCAATATCTCCTGTATTTTCTTCTCCAACTGCTGAGATCATGTGTTGCTGGGACAGAATTACATGACATGTGGGGGTGAGGAGTGACTGGTTGCGATCTCGGGTGAGGTTTTCATGACTCTCCTTCACTACTTTGGAGGAATTGTCAACATGTTCCATCTTGGGAGGGTCTGGGTTAGAGTATCACAGCTGCTGTGTTTAAGGTTGTAATGGTCATGTCATGCCCAGAGAACAGCAGCCCACAATGACACTACTGACAGAATTCTTTACCCAAGGAATGAGTCGTTGCTGTTTATTTTGATGCAAAATGCACAATCTTACTGACATGATTGCCTGTTTTATCAGGTAAACACTTAAAGTTCTTTTGGTACTTAACAGTCAAAGACTGATACTCTTATTATTCTTGAAAGAGAAATGATGATGTGAATTTTCTATTAAATGCTTCCTAGAATTGCTTAGCTTCTTTTTTTTTTAAATTGAGAACTTCAGTACATGAACATATTGTAGTTTGATTGTATTCCTGTGCCACTAGCCTCTTTGCCCCTCTCCTCCACCCCATTCACTTGAGAACCTTCATCTTTCTAGACAGACCTTCCTCTGTCTTCCATGTCAAAATGTTTATGGGCTAAGAACATCGCAGGTCTTTTGTGAGTAAAGACAACCACGGTGGGCTCACAAATGCACTAGTAGGTTCATGTTCGAAAGGCAGCACCCCAAAGTATTCCTTCCTACCGTGTGTCTATTAAATTTCACCTGTCCTTCTTCAGCCATGTTCCCTGAGCCTTGGAAGGTAGAGATGTCTCATTTAGTGCTGAGCCCTGGACAGCCTCTTTTGAATCTCCTTAGTGTCTACTACCAGCTCCATAGAGGAACTTTTCTGGATGAGAAAAGACGGCATCCAAACTCATAGTCTATGGCTACTACTCTTAGATAATATACCTATCTGTAGTCTCAGTGGGTTCACACAGCACCTAGTGGATTCCCAGGAAAGCAGAGGCCCTTGGCTGAGAATCTCTGGACCACGTGATCTCTTGATTGTCCTCTCTATCAAATGTTCTACTGTCCACTTCTGTGATGATCTGGGTGGTTGTCTTCATGCTGATAGAAATGAGGTCTGAGCTATTTAGGTAGATTTGGCCTTTTTAACTATAAATGACTAAATATCTGAGAGTCTCTTTTCTTTTCTTTTTGTTTCTTCTTTATTTTTGTAGCCTTTTTGAACCCTGTCTGCTCTTTAGAGTCACCTGGGGAGCTTAAAAAAAAACTCTCAATGCCTGGCCACACCCCAGATCACTTCAGTCAGAATCTCTCAGGGTGGGTCCCACATATCAGTTTATTAAAGCTCCCCAGGAGGCTCTACTGTGAAGCTAGGTTGAGAGTCAGCACTCTGCAATGATTAAAACCATGTCAGAAGTCCCAGATAACAGAAACATCAACCATCTGCTAAAGATGAAAGGACATCCCATTCTTTCTCTTCTTTCAAATGTTGGCATTGAGCAATGTATTTCTAGCTAAAAATAAGGGTTTGAAAACTCATGTGTATAATCATGCCTCCAAATGTGCTATACTCTTAGATAAGCTGGGTAAGCGTGATAGACACAAAATTGCCTGGCTTCCTGGTACTGTGTAGATGTGGAAAGGGCTATATTAGGACATGCCCTGCTCTGCTTCCGCACATCAGGAAAGATTTGTTTTCAGTGTAAGGACAATTATCATTGTCATCTTCTAAACTATGTGCAAATTGTTTTATTATAAACTCACTGTTGGTTTCTATTTAACTGGGAAATCATTCACTATAAATTTATCTACTCTCCCTGCATGGCATTGACACTTGCTGGCAAAGCCAAACTTGCTTTGGTTATAAGACAAAAGATTCCTTGAAAAATAGGCAGCATTCCTATTGACTAATAATCTCGAGAGGATCTTTGGAGACCTCTTGCATGTTAACTCTTCCCACTCTTTTCCTAATTTTGACTTTTCACTGAACTCAGAAATCTAAACGACAGTTTGCATGAAATGGAGCAGTAAAAGTTTTCTTCATCAAACCAGCTCTCCAAAGAAAGAATGCTCACTGCCTGTTCTTGAAGATGAGAAATGAGATGTGTAATGAAAAGTTGTTTGTTTGTTAGAGTCTTACAAGTCAATTTGGGATACTACCTCAGCCAAGATTTTTATCTCTGGACTAGGAAACCATTACATGTTTTCAATTTGAAAAAAAAAACCAAAAAACAAAAAAACAACAACAAAAAACAAAACCAAAAAGTCCATCTTTGCTTTCATGGTATCTATGCTGTATTCAAACCACTCAGCAATTTCATGCAGACAAAGACTTTCCAAGTCACAAGGTCTATTTGAGTAATAGGAGTCCATTAAGATTGAACAGAGACAACCTGTATTATAGTGATTTCTCCCTTTGTGGGTTTTGCAATTTCCCTACTGAGCTTTGGTGCTTGAAGATGACATTTTGAAAATTGGATTTAACTATCTGAAAACTTATGACACACAATTGCCAGCAACCAGTTGGTAGCCTGGAAGGACCTCCTCACTTAGTCATGTCTGTTTACCTATTTCTTTCTAGGGGAAGGATAAACTTTAGGAGGATGCTTGACTTATAGTCATCATTTTTTTTTGTTATTTTCCTTATAAATGATGTTCAAATTCAGAGTCAAGGGAAAAGTCAGATATAAATCCTTAGGGTTATTAAGTGGCACATTCTGAGTATAAATTTCAAAGCACCAGGGAGGGCTCCAGATTTCATGGTGACTGTTTCTAGCCCAAATACTCTCCTAGGGAAAAGGACGCCCATTAATAATGAGTATTTAAACACAC
Organism: Dipus sagitta; assembly: GCA_036346955.1. Lineage (NCBI taxonomy): Eukaryota > Metazoa > Chordata > Mammalia > Rodentia > Dipodidae > Dipus > Dipus sagitta. The sequence goes on from CM070788.1 coordinate 45,250,612, forward strand.
GGGCGTGCTTGGGAAATCACCACTTCAGACGTGGAGTCTCTGATGACAAAGGGTGATGTATGCATATGTATGTGCATTACTTCCTTTCATATGTTGCCTTTGAAAACTTGCTAATATTTATGTTGCTTGTTCTTGATAGAAATCAGAAGAAACAATACCTAAAACCAAAGACATGCTAGTTTAGCACTGACTTACATTTATAAGGGAACAAAACACGGGTTACTAGGTGGGTTTTTGTGATAGCATAGCATGTAATAAATGTTCTATAATAAATGAATGAACGAGAGGATCTTCAGTGCCTTCTTAAACAGATGAATTGAATTTGGAATAGGTCATCTGTGCTTTTTCCCTTAAAGTTTTCTTTGCTTTATGAAATAACTATCAAACCTTATAGCCATTACTGTTTTCTTGATGAAATCATTGCTCTATCTATTTGAGTTGCTTTTAATATTATCTTTGTTTATGTAACCATGACAACATCCTTGGAATATGTACTTTGGGTGTTAATTTCCCATGCCCTTATAAGGGAATTAGAGAATGGCCTATTGGCCATCCCATAACAGAAGTCACCAGAGGGTATACATAGTCAGTCTTGAATTTGGGTTATATTTGCCATGTTCCTTTGATTATGGGTTGAGTTGTCTCCCCAAAATTCATGCTGGAATTTGGTTATATTTGTAGGTAGGATGTTTAAAGAATAGTTGAGTTAGCAGGGTGGGCCTTAATCCAGTATGGTGGTTGTTCCTGTAGGAAGAGGAAATTAGGAAGAGGCGTGTCATACAGAGAACAGATAACGTGAAGACAGCTGGTAGGCGGCTGCCTATAAGCCAGGAGAGAGACCTCGGGAGAAAGCAACTTTGCTGACTCCTTCATCTTGGATTTGTGGCTCTGAAGTTGTGAGAACACGAATTCTGTTGTTTGTCACGCACTTTGCAGCACTATTGTCATGGCCACTAGAACAAACAAATGCTACTTCCTTGGTTTTCTCAATTATCGCTCTTCTATTTTAAATGTGAGAAGCCACTGGAAGTTTGAAATAAGCCCGAAGCCTCACGTCCAAGGCAAAATTTGATACTTGCTTGCATTCTCTGTACCTCCAAGACCACAAATAAATCTGACCATGTGATTTTCTTCCAAGACAATCTCCTTCTTTGATTTCAATAGTTAGATATTCCTAGTTTTCGCAGTGTGTTAGATGCCAAGTAGAAAGTGTCTACTTATCATGTTCTTAGTGAGGTCATCTGACGAAGAAGTCCCGGAACTCAGGGGTAAACATCCCATGCATCTAGACTCATGTGAACTATGACTATGCATAAACCACACATCACTTTTTTAAAAAAAATATATACTTTATTTACTTAGTTATTTATTGATTTGAGAGACAGAGTGAGAGAAAGAGACAATGGGTGCACCAGGGTCTCCAGCCATTGCAAACAAACTCCAGATGCATGTGCCTCCTTGTGTATCTGTCTTACGTGGGTCCTGGGGAATGGAAGTGGGGTCCTTTGGCATTTCAGGCAAATGCCTTGAGTGCTAAGCCATCTTCTCCAGTCCCATATATACATATACATACACATATATGTGTATATATATATACTTATATATATATACATATATATATAATTTTTGTCTATTTATTTGAGAGTGACAGACACAGAGAAAAAGAGGAATAGAGAGAGAGAGGGAGAGAATGGATGCATCAGGGCCTCCAGCCACTGCAAACGAACTCCAGATTCATGTGCCACCTTGTGCTTCTGGCTTACATGGGTACTGAGGAATCAAGCCTCTAACTGGGGTCCTTAGACTTCACAGGCAAACACTTAACCACTAAACCATCTCTCCTGCCCACATTACTTTTTTTTTTTCTGACATATCAGCTTACCTTTTCTAACACTCCATAGCAATGCAGAAATATAATACAATATAGAAAACAGAGCGATAATTTAAACTTTGTGGTTGGTATAGGATGACACTGTACCCGGAGATTCAAGTTCAAGCTGAAAGACATCATGGTCATCCTGGTGGACTGGGCATCTATTAAATGTGTGAATTACTAAGGGAGCCTCCTCAGCTTCCAGCCTCTGCTCAGTTCTCAGCCTGGGAAAAACAGGCTGTTGCTAGAGAATCAGTGTTTGGGGTCAGGAAAACTTCAGTCATTCAAAACCCCTTTTAAAATCCAATTTCTGCTGAGGGAAGCCAAGCAGTGTTTGTACTCACTGGTGGTGAGATGCTGAAAGTGACTTTGGTTAGGGTCACCTTTAGTTTGAGAACTGGGAAAACAGCAAATGAAACGGTCTTTGCATTTGGATGGGGTGATGGGTTACTTCAGGTCATTCTATCGTGAGGGATTATAAGTGGTAGCTCTGTGAAGATGTGGGTGTTTCATGCTGACTCTCTGTCTTCTGAAATCTGAAGGGTAAGTATGATAATGGGCAAGCCCTACTCCGTGTATTAAGTAGGGTTTCAAGGCTTCACGGGAAGGCAGTGTACAAAGTTCCCTGTGTCATCATGCTTAATGAGAAATCACTTTGTAATGTGTGCTTCTGACATGGTTACTTAGCTGTCTTAGAAGCCTACAACTTGTCATGTCCCTGTAGAAAAAAATGTACATGAACAGATAAGTTATTTATCATGCCATCAAAGATCTATTAATAGAGTCTTCTGACACACATACACATATACATTAATTATCCTTTCATTGTTTATAATATGAAATATCTATCTATCTATCCACACGTACACACACACACACACACACACACACACACACACAGAAGGGATATTAAGTGTATAATAGACCTGAAGCATGAAAAACAAAGTTTCCCAAATCTTCAATGAGAATAAATTATATTTCTTATGGCCCAAATTTATTTTGAATATATTCTAATTCTCTGGAGAGTTACTTAATTATTTAATTTGTTTAAAATATATGTATTCATCATGATGAATGAAAATATAGGAGCTTCAGAATCATCCTGATTTAAATCATGGTTCTTCATTTGCTAGCCCACTAACTTTAGAAAAGTTATGAAGTATAACTCTACTGTGTCTTTGCTTCTGAAAGTGGGGGTAACAATAGCGACATTGTATAACATTGTGAGACTAAATACTAGGAAATACAGAGGACCATGCATACTACAAATACGAGCTATCGTTTAAAACTGCTTCTTATCTCTGTGGTCCAGTACAGTAACCGAAACAGCTTATTTGCTGACTGAACCCAATAAAGAATTTTGCACTATGCATGGAGATGGACGTAGGGATATAAGGAGGACTAAACATAGATGTGTGTCTTTCCTGGTGGGAGCTGCCTTTACCATACACTTGTTCCCAGGGAGCTGGCTGCTTTGCCTTTAACTCGCAGCCTTATTTTCCTTGGGATAATGAATTTTTATTTAAATTTGGTGAATTTCCTTTGAGCTCCTTTTAAGTCATCTGAACACAGGAAACATTTTTTCATGCTTTTAGTTTTTCTGATTGACTTTGTTCTCAAAAAAAAAAAAGAAAGAGAGAGCATATTCTAATATTCCAAGTGATAAAAAGTGCCTCTGACATGATTGAAGCAATTTAATTAGTAAATCCGGAAATTATAAAGGATTGGAAATCACACCTTCCATGCTTTTAATAAAACAGAGTAGTAAAACTCCTGATACCATGTGCTGAAAGAACTCTGTGCCACACACATTGAAAGAAAGGAGGAAACTGGGAGAATTTTTCAAGGGGCCCACTAAAAGAGTGACACGATTAATAGCTATGTACTTATTGTCCCTTATGGTCCAAAACTACTGTGGCAATCATAATTGACATAAAGTACATATTGAATATTTAATCATACAAAATAATTAAAACTACATAGGGAGAACGAACATATTCAATGGATGGGGGAAACATAATTTTAGGGCAGATTAATTTTTGAATTGGCTGGCCTCAGACTATCTTAATCCTTCAGTAAGATATGGGCAAAGGATTATTTAATGTTGTAACTAATAGGGGTTTTAGTGTCAGACTGTCCATCTCATGATGATGATAGAGTGGGAATTATTTCTAGCCAGTTTACTATAGGAGTATTCTCCTATACTATGTCATCACTAAACAGGGGACATTGCTATATAACTGCTAGGCATAAACATAATAGCATGTTCAACAGTAAAACTATCTACAGTGTGTAAATACTGATGCTGTTCTCAAAAGCACCATCATTTTTTTATGGCCTTGGTAATGGAGTGTTCCAGAGAGATATGTGTATGGGTAAGTGGTGATTGGTGGACTTTTTTTGCCGGTATCTTCAAATGTTTAAGAGCAACCTTTATCACCAGCATTTGGAGGACTCAAGGAGCAGCTGATTTCTTTTTAGAAAGCCAGTCTTTGCATCAAATTCTCATTGTTTCATCCTAAATCACAGGTAATGATAAGGAATATGAAGTATGCTCCAACTATGACATGTAAAAATGCACTACTGCTAATACTAGTGAAAGCAGGGTGGTACTATAGGAGTTATAATATAAGTTATACTCCTATCAGTAGCTTGTGAACAATGGGACTAATTGAGTAATCTCTTTTTTTTTCAATGCTATCTTAATATACAATGATTGCTAACTGTAATTGGTAACAAAATGTTTGAATTTAAATAGAGCCAGTGGCTGAACAATTTTAAAAGATACATGGAAATTTAATTTGTTTTCACATAGGGAACAGTCAATTGGAACGCCAGAAATTTAACCAGAAAAAATTAGGCAGGCGCTGGGGTTGAGAATCATATGGAAATTTTGTTGAAATATCCATTCATTTCTCAACCACGCTATTACCATACTTTTTGTGCATGTGTATGTTGTGCAGGTAGGTGTGCATATTCATATGTGTGTGTGTATGTGGGTGGGCGTGCATGTGTGTACACATGTGTATGGAGGCCAGTGGTTGATGTCAGGTGTCTTTCTCAGTTACTCTCAAGCTCATGTTTTGAGTCAGGCCTCTTTCTCTAACTCTAGAATGCATAGGTTCAGTTAGACTAGATACCCAGCCAGCCTGTCTCTGGCGCTCCAATGTGGGGATTATAAGCATGTACCATCACACCTAGCATTTTGATGTAGGTGATGAATACTTGGAAATATATCATTAGAGGTAATTAAATTTCCTAGCGCTGAACAGATAAAATGTAATCTTTCCCCATATTTCCAAAAATATAGTAGTTTTTAGGCAGCATAATGACTAATGTGGAGATCATTCAAACCTGTAGGTATAAATTACCTCTGAAACACTATACAACTTTTTGGTAATTCATCTTGAGATTAAAGGGTTACAAATTGATGCATATTCTTATTGAGTTTTGCTATAGGAACTAAATTTCCTTTAACATGTAGATGCACTTCCGTTAATAAAGATCTGGGCTTGCACATATGGCTTGCCTAGAGCTGATTGTTTCATTACTTCCTTCTCTTAATTTTTTTTTTTAAAAATTGCAATGAGCCCTAATTTGCTCCAGCTGCTGTAAATTGGCTTCCAGTAATTTTCACATCTTCTTCAACTTTCATTGACATCTGTAAATATAAGGGCTCATATTAAATCTTCAGTTATATTTGTGGTAGTCTGTGATTGGCTGACTCTAGGCAGTTTCTTCTGGTGTATACAGCAGAGTCACAGTGACCTGTGTGGAATTAAATAATGTCCATTTGGGAAGAGAGCAGTTTCAGGCTTTGGTACCTTACCCTTTCTAAGTGCAATTATGAATCATATGATGACCCATGAAATGTCTTCGTGTTGTTTTCTAGAAGCCCAAGGGCACTAAAATGGAAAGTAGGGAAAGGTAAGGGAAGTCTCTTCATCTGAATGCAAGCACAAAAGTGACTCAAGGAGCTGTGAGGTGAGGTAGTATTTATTTTTGGCACCCTCCTGGTTTTTTAGAGCTCCATTTCTCTTTCAAAATGCTTTCTTCTTTGCCTTCAGCTATGATCATTTAAGGCCCACGAGTTTCTAATATTCAATACTATCGTTGCCCTATAAAATTTCACTTTAGCAAGTTTTCCATAGAAGATTCCTGACTTTTTTTTTCCTCAAAATAAAATTGTTTAATTTGTCTCTGTGGAGGGGGTCTTTGTAATTTAGTGGAAGTGTTTTGACAATAAAAAAGTGTTTTAAAATAGAAAAAAACACTGAATTTCTAATGGTGGAATTTGAAACCCCTTGCTTGGCACTTGAGTAAATGGATATCCCTGTCAGATAAAATCAATGTGGTGACAATCTCCTCCAAATGGACCTAGGCATGTTTGTAGAGAGACCTGAAGAGTTCGTCCTCTTGTTGGTAGCGGTGGGTCTCAGGTCAGGTGATGGGAAACCACAAACTCCCACAGGAAGCCTTAGGACCTGGAGACAATTTCCCATCAGGGTGGCTGAGGTGGCTGCACGGGTCTATGTCGCAGCTTGACTTCTCCTGCGCTGACTCTGTCCCTCCACGGGTGCACGCGACCCGCTGCCGGAAGCTCTGCTTGCCTGCGGCCTGGAGAAGGAGACTACTAGGGACAACAGATGTAGCAGACAGCTTCAGGTTCACTGAGATGAACTTCCAGACCAGACACAGCAATGGAGGAAGGGCTATTTATTGAAGCTTACAGATCCAGGGGAAGTTCCACAATGGCAGAAGAAGCTGGCCTGCCTTCACAGGACCAAGCAGAGAGAGAGGAAGCACCAGCCAAAAAGCCAAAAGCCACATAGCACAGCACACTTCAGGAACTCCAGCTGGGCACACTTTGCATATCTTTAGATTGAAATCTGAAACCCACCACCACACCTTAAGATGCACCCAGTGACATTGCCTCCAGCCAGGTGGCTGCAGATGCAAACTACAAACAATAAAACCTGAATATATTGGGGGTCATCTATTCAAACCACCACAACAGACAACCGTCTACTTATCCAGAAGCCTTATTATTGTTCTCCCTCGGTTCCTTGTGGTCGCTGACAAAGGGAGCACTCAGCATAGAGGCAAGCCAGGCAGGCAGACACCCAGCAGATCAGACAGAACTCAGGACAAAGAGCAAGGGCCGGCATACCGTCAATGCAGAAAGCCAAGGTAGATGTTACGGAGCTGACCGGTTTAGAAACTGGCTTTCTCTGTCACTCACTCACTAGTTGGGTTATGGCGCAGGGCACATAGCCTTGGAGTGTCCTCACTGATAGAATGAGAGTGATGGGGGCTGGAGAGATGGCTTAGCCATTAAGCGCTTGCCTGTGAAGCCTAAGGACCCCGGTTCGAGGCTCGACTCCCCAGGACCCACGTTAGCCAGATGCACAAGGGGGTGCACGCGTCTGGAGTTCGTTTGCAGTGGCTGGAAGCCCTGGCACGCCCAATCTCTCTGTGTCTCTCTATCTGCCTCTTTCTCTCTCTGTCTGTCACTCTCAAATAAATAAATAAAAATAACAACAACAACAAAAAAAGAATGAGAGTGATGATCATGGTGGTGGTGTGCATGTGCACTACATTCAGTTGTTCTTGGTACATTCTAAGTACTAAATAAAAAAGTTCCCAATATTCAATATTGCTATTTCCCCATAAATGTTCACCTTAGCAAATGTTTCAAAGAAGTGCAAGATTCCTGACTTTTTATTCTCAGCTACACCAAGCTGATTGTGTATAGATATAAAAATATTACCATTGCCAGTAAACTTTTGAAATATCGTAAGAGGACACAGTGTTGATACCTTTGACGGTGTCTCCAAAGGCTACTTCTCATTTATCAATAGTAATTTTATGCTGTTAACCAATAACCTAGGAGAAGGAAGAATGTCCTAGTGGAAAGAGTGAGATTTATGCCTGCGTTATCTAGGTCCATGCTGGAGGCTTTAGGAGTCTTGTGAGTGTCTGTTGTTTGTTTGTTTTTTCTTTCAGGACACACTTGATTTACATTTTCTTGGTTGTTGCCCAGCGTTCTTGTATTGCGCAGTCTCATCCAGGAAACCAGGTTACCCTCTGTCCTCACGCTTCCTCTTGGCTGTGACAGTTTCTCAGCATTTGTTTGCTTTCGATGATCTGGACAATTTTTTTTAAGAGTATGAATTGTTTAAAATTTTTTTTTGTTTTTTTTAAAAAATTTTATTTATTTATTTATTTGAAAGTGACAGACAGAGAAAGAGAGAGAGAGAGAAAGAGAGAGGGAGAGAATGGGCGTGCCAGGGCCTCCAGCCACTGCAAACGAACTCCAGATACATGTGCCCCCTTGTGCATCTGGCTAATGTGGGTCCTGGGGAATAGGGCCTCGAACCGGGTCCTTAGGCTTCACAGGCAAGTGCTTAACTGCTAAGCCATCTCTCCAGGTTTGGTCAGGTATGTTGTAGAACATACCTCGCTTGGATTTCGCTTCACGTTTCTGTCGTGATCTGAGTGGGACTGAAAGCTCAGGGAAGAAGAATCCAGGAGTAACGTCCCCTTCTCAACTCCTCACCTCTTAAAGCCTCATTTTCAGGAGGGTGGCTACCTAATGCTGCATCCCTGTGATGCCAGCCTTACCCACTGGGCTAAGCTCCTGAGGGCCATGTTTTTGCACTGCCAAGTTCCTCATTTTTTTTTTCTTAAACTGGGCTTTTTCACCCTCACATTTGAGCAGGGAGGCTTGCTTCATCTCCTCGTAGACAGGGTTATTTACATAAATTATTTAGAATTTTATTGCTTGGAAGGCTTGTCTCCTTCCTCTCCATCCATTTATTTATTTAAACAAGTTGTTTCTTTAGCTGATTATCTATGAAAATTATCTCTTTCCCCCCTGTCCTGAATTTAATCTTCAGGCTGTAGGGATATTAGTGTGGCCAGCATTATTGTACCCACAGTGCAGAGTGGCTGTACAATACCTACCTGTTGGCTGGTTTAATAAATAAGCCTCATAGGGCCAGGGAAGGGTGATCTGAGGTTTGAACTGCACCTTACACTTCTATTACTTTTCTAGCTAGGTCTAAAATAAATGCCAAGTATCTAACCTTGGCTCAAAGCCACACTTGAGTTATTCTATCTTTTAAAAAATATTTTATTTATTTGAGAAATGAGAGAGAGAGAGAGAGAGAGAGAGAGAGAGAATGGGCACATCAGGGCCTCCAGTCACTGCAAATGAACTCCAGACACATGTGCCACCTTGTGCATCTGGCTTTACACGGGTCCTGTGGAATCAAACCTGCATCCTTAGGCTTTGTGGGCAAGCATCGTAACTGTTGAGCCATCTCTCCAGCCCCATATTTGAGTTTTGGCACATTAATTCTAGGGGGAATGAAAGGTTTGACTGATTCAAAAGTTCCAAATAATATGTCTCTTTTTTTTGCTAGTGAAGAACTGAATTGAATTAATAGTCATACTTGTCCATTTTCCGTTGCCAATAATACAGACTGGGTAAACGTTAAGAGAAAAGGTTTGTTTTGGCCCTCATTTCTGGACCTATAAGGTGTTGAGGGGCCACTTTTGGTGATGGATTTCCCATGGTGGCACAGAGGGAAAAACAGGGAGCCAGTGTGTGTGTGCATGTGTGTGTGTGTGTGCACGCATGTGTGTCTCCTTATGCCTCTCTCTCTTCTTACAATACACCATTATTTACTCATGGAATGCTCTACCCTGTTGATCTTATAAATTCTAATCACCCCTCAAAGAGTCCATCTCCAAGCATCATAGTTGGATTAACTTTCCCTCTTAATACTTCATAATCAAGATTAAATTTAAATTTAAATGTGAGCAACTGAGGATGGCTTAGTGGTAGAATGCATGCCCCACATGTGCAAGGCATTGGGTTCAATCTGTAGCACTAATAAAAGTTAATGAATGCTTCCGTGATGAGGTCTTGGGAGCCTCTGTGTCTCTGGACATCTGATTTGGTAGGAGTTAATTGTTCTCTGTGTCGATCTCCTTCACACTTGTGCTGGTACCAGGTTCACTAAGAAAACAGTGCTCTTGCTTGTTTTGCCAATTATTCTTAGTTTCAGCTGGGGCCTTTTGAGGTGTGATGGGGTGGCTCTCTCCTGAGGATCTGCGTCTATCTGAAAAAGAGAAGCAGATTCTCTGATGGAGAGTAAAGTTAGCACCAGATAAATGGGATAACCATTATTTTTTGTTAGAGAGAATTTAATAGGTGTAAGGCCCTCTTGTAGCCCATGTTTGGTGGGAGCTTGATAATGGAGAGTGGGCTCGTTTTCGGATATGGTTGGGCTAACTCCACAATGCATGACCCATATACCTCAACAAGGAGGGGCCAGGAGGAGGGGGAAGGACATGGAGGAGGCCAACAGTGGTACCAACTTGACTGTATTCACTGAGTGCAAAACTAATTAATTGAAAAATATTAAAATAAAAAATTAAAGAAAGTTAATGAATGCATGCATGCATACATACATACATGCACATATACATACAAACATACATACATAATAACTCCAGTGTGAGTCATAGTGGGAGCAAACTATACTCAACCAATGTCAAGAATCAATAAAATATTAATACCATTTGTCACATTTTAATATATATGTTATATATATTACTGTGAGCTCTACCAAAAAAACGTTTTTTTTTTTTTTTTTTTTTTTTTTTTTTTTTTGGTTTGAGAGGGTGTTCAGATAGGATTTTATTTTCTTAAGCTGGCCTCAAATTTTCTGTGCAGCTGAGGAAGATTTCCTTGAACTTGTGATCATCTTGCCTTCACTTCCCAAGTGAAATAATGATGTTTTTGTGAAACCCTCCTGAATCTATAAAAGTTTGGGGGACTATCTTATATTTTATTTTTCACATGTTTCTGTGTGGGTGTGCACACCTATGTGCAAGCACGTGGAGTTGAGTGGACAACTTCAGTTGTTGTTCCTCAGTGACATTGTCCATCTTGGTTGTTGCTGTTGTTGTTTTGGTCTTGGTTTTTCGAGGCAGTGTCTCATGCTAGCCCAGGCTGACCTGGCATTTACCATGTGGTCTCAGGGTGGTCTAGTAGAACTCACGACGGTGATCCTCCTACCTCTGTCTCCCAAGTGCTGGCATTAAAGGTGTGTGCCACCACGCCCAGCTCATCTTTTTGTTTGTTTGTTTTGAGAGCGTCTCACTGGCCTAGAATTTGCTAAGTAGGCTCATCAGGCTGCCCGGCAAACTTGTCAGGGGTCTCCACATCCCCTCTCTACATCCTCAGCACCCATAGGTGCACTTTACCACACCTGGCATTGGAACTCGGGTCTTTGTGCTTGCATGCCAAGCACTTTAACAACTGAGCCATCTCCCTAGGCCCCTATCTTATATTTCTTTAAAAAATTTCACAATCCAGAACTTTCTCAAATGTGGGTTATTTCTGACAACAGTTAAGTGGAATTAATGAGGTTTCACTGAATATCTCAACTCTTTCTTGCCAGCAGATGTGTACAAATGTCTCTTTGGAGGGATGTAAGCCATGCTGGTGTTAGGAAACTAGGCCATGATTGAGACATCGGAAAGGAAACAAAATGTCGAAGAACAGCTGATGGCATAACTAAGAAATCAATCACTGCCCAGGATGCTTTATTGGCATAATTGGCAATGATTTATAGAATAATGGCAACAGTCCAACTGGGCATGTGTAGCCTTAATACCATTATAGCACTCTGGCATGAAATCTCAGTTAAGATGACATAATTAGACTGGAGAAGTCTTAGAAGTTCTTATTTAAATTAGCTAATAAGCACCAAAAAGTTTTCCCATGAATTCACTTTGTCTAATAATGTACGAATTTGTAAGATAGCTTACTAAAAATGGGAAACAAAGTTATACTGAAGACAAGTCATCAGAAAATATTTTTCAACTGTTTGTGCACTTCGTGGTGTGACATACCAAGTGTGATATTGCTTTATTAATCAATATTGTAATTGAAAAAGTTGTTTATGGAAAATAGTCTGGTCTGTTGAGTCAAGAGGAAAAACGGGAATAGGCTTAGAGGCAGTGAGTGTGCAATTGGCCAACTGATAGACGCGGTTCATTTAGGAGGAGCAATGTGAAGTTTATCTACTGTGTTGCATCTTGTAGCTTACTTGTTAAATTTATTCAGGAAAGATGGCTTTAGTGATTATTCTGGAAACTAACTAGTGGGTTGTGAGAGATAATTAACAAAACTTCCTGTTTCTTCTCTTGGAACAGATGGATATTTTTGAAATGCAGCGGAACACTGAGCTCAGTTTGATGGCGTGCATAGTGGCTTGCTTCTGTGTATAATGAGGTGCTACGTGCATGTGCTGAGCGGTCTTCAGCCTTTCCTTGGTACAGCTGTACAAGTCGACTGTCTCCACGGGACTGAGCGGCTAGAAACAGCAGCCAGCTCTGCCTTCACGAGCATGCTTTCCAAGAGACTGCCCCGGTCAGCTTTAGTAGTTTTCTCCTATGGTCTTCCCTAACCGATATGACATAGTTAGCCTATATTATTACTTAGTTATATGGATACCGGCATTTCAAAATGGCCTGGCTTTCTGGGTGGGACTTGTGGAAAGGTCAGATAGGAAGCAAAGACTCATGGCTAGTGTAAAGTGTTGAAGACTGAAATCTAAAGCAAGTGAAGCAATGAAAAAGATAAGGGGAAGAGAGACAAACAGAGAAAGGAAGAGAGATCTATAGGAATTTTCCTGTTGATTGACTATTCAATTGAGAACTACTTTCTTTTTATTTTTAAAAAATATTTTATTTATTTATTTGACAGAGAGAAAGAGAGATACAGAGGGAGAGGGAGAGAGAGAGAGAGAGAGAGAGGGAGGGAGAGAGAAAGAGAGAATGAGCACATCAGGGCCTCCAGCCACTGCAAACATACTCCAGACGCATGAACCCCCTTGTGCATCTGGCTTACGTGGGTTCTGGGGAATCAAACCAGGGTCCTTTGGCTTTGCAGGCAAAGGGTTTAATGGCTAAGCCATTTCTCCAGTCCTCTTTTTATTTTTTAAAAAATTTTTAAAAATTTATTTATCAGAGAAAGAGGGGAAGAGAGAGAGAGAAAGAGAGAGGGAGAGAATGGGTGTGCCAGAGCCTCCAGCCACTGCAAATGAACTCCAGACACGTGCGTCCCCTTGTGCATCTGGCTAATGTGGATCCTGGAGAATAGAACCTGGGTCCTTTGGCTTTGCAAGCAAATGCCATCCCTCCAGCCCTCTTTTTTTTATTATAAGAGAGAAAGTGAGAGAGAGCTAGAGAGAGAAGGAGAGAGAGGGAGAATTGGTATGTCAGGGCCTCTAGCCACTGCAGTCAAACTCCAGATGCATGCACTACCTTGTGTGCATGTGTGACCTTGCATATTTGTGTCACCTTGTGCATCTGGCTTATGTGGGACCTGGAGAGTCAAACGTGGGTCCTTAGGCTTTGCAGGCAAGCATCTTAGCCTCTAAGCCATCTCTCTAGCCCAAGAACTACTTTCTATGGCAAGTCAAGGTGAAGGTTTTGGCACCTGTGGGTGGCTACAACTGGAAGTAAGGACCTTTAAAAAGCCTTATGTTTCAGATGTATTATTTATATATATGAAAGCAGAGAGATACAGACAGAAGAAAGACAGAAAGAGAGATAGAGATAGCAGGCATGCCAAGACCTCTAGCCACTGTAAACAAACTCCAGACTCATGCACCATTTTGTATATTTGGCTTTATGTGAATTGTGGGGAGTCAAACCCGGATCATTAGACTTTGCAGGCCAGCACCTTAACTGCTGACCCATCTCTCCAGCCCTCTGATGTACTTTTTATTCCTAAATAGCCAACATGAATTTCACTGTAACTCTTGAAAGTGCCTTGCATGCTTATACACTTTATGCTAATGAGAGAAAATTTATCATGAAGCTAATATAGTTGAGCCCCTCCTTTCTAAGGAGGAAACTTAGAAATCATATGGGCAATCTCATATTTCTTAAGTATATACCCTTCTCCCCAAAGCAGAAACTCAGTATTCACAGAACCTAGATCTCCCCTTGTTCAAGAGCAGGAGATGCAATGGTCATCTGAACTCCATTTATGGTTTCCAGAAGACAAATGATGGCTTTGTAGCTTCTGTGGGGTCACAGATTGACTTAGCCTGCTCCATTATAATAAACCTTGAGACTAAACATGAAGCTCTGGAAGAAGATGGAGAAATGGAAGGAAGCCTGGGATCTCCCTAAGGTGCAGAGCTTGGTAAGTCTCACCATCATTGAAGGCTAACAAAGAAATGTGCTGGAAGGCTTTGAAAGTCACTTTGCTTGTGACTTTACAGAGTTTCTTTCTTTTTTTTTTTAATGAGATGGATTGAATTAGGAGAAAATGCTTGGCCACAATCTCCACCAATAGCTAAAACAAAAAATCATGACTCATCTGATAATCCAGGTCCCTAATTCCTCAAAGAAAAGCAAATCTTACAGTCCTTCCACCTAACTGCCAGCTCCTGATGTGGGCAGCACAGTAGAGAGTAAGAATGTGCATGTTGGATAAAACACACAGTCATCATGTATCCTCCTTGCTCAGAAAACTTGGATAGCATATTAAGAAAGGGGGGGGGGCTGGGGAGATGGATCAGCAGTTAAAGGCACTTGGTGGCAAAGCTTGATGGCCTGGGTTCAGTTCTTGAGGACCCACATTAAGCCAGATGCACAAAGTGGCACATGCATTTGGAGTTTGTTTGCAGTGGCAAGAGGCCCTGGTGTGCCCATCCTCACTCTCCTTGCGAACAAATAAATAAAAATATTAAGAAGAAGGGGCTGGGGAGATGGCTTAGACACTTGCCTGCAAAGCCCAAGGATCCATGTTTATTTTTTATTTATTATATTCATTATCCATGTAAGCCAGATGCACAAAGGTGATGCAAACACAAGGTCACACACATGCTCACTAGGTGGTGCAAGTAGCTGGAGTTTGATTACAGTGGCTGAGACCGTGGTGTGCCAATCCTCCCTGTCTAAAAAACTATTATGAAGAATATTTATTGGGGTCCCAATGCTTGCTGTGGCATTAGACTGTAGCGAAGCTTTCTAGCTTGGTCCTTCACTCCAGCTCCCTTGCTGTGCATGTTCCCTTCTCATGAGCATGCGGGCTGAGCTTTGCTTCCTACCTGCAAGAGTAATATCTCGATGCAGTGAAGCTGTCTTGGAAGTCAGTCACCTTATTACTTCTTTTAAGGAACAAAGGAAAAGACTTGGAACTTGCGTGAAGAGACCAGGGCATGAAGAAGTCACTGCTATTCTGAGCAGTGGTTGTTTACATCCTACAAAACAAAACAAAACAAAACAAAACAAAAAACCCACATTCTTTGATAGGGTATATACAAACTTTTGAATTTAGTTTTTACTTTAAACTTTTTCTCTTGCTTGTTTTCCATGGGATTCATGACTAGCTTTTTGTTTTATATTTTATTAAGCAGAATCTTTGCATGGACATGTCATGTGTTGCTACCATCATTTCTCTCCTCCCTAGCCCCATCCCACTGGGGGCCCTCCTCAGTGGGATTGCTGGTACTCACCATGGAGTTGTGTGTTATGAGTTGTGCAAGCAGCAGTCAGTCATTGTGTATGTGTGTGGTGGTAGTGGGGGGGACAATTATTCTGGATATTCCCTACCACCCTGTGTCTCTTACAATCTTTCTGCCCCCTCTTCCCAAATTTTCCTGAGCTTTGGTGGGTGTATTTAAGTCTATCGTTGAACACTCAGTGACTTCTGGATGAAGGCTTTGGTACATTCTGAATGTCCTTGGTGTCCATCTCTATCACTCTGGTGCATGTTGTCATGACTATTTTTGTCTCTAACATTTACAATATATTTTTGTTTGCCTGAAATATTTCTTTTAGCTCATCTTCCTCAATGTTCTTCTGCCAACTGATTTTTGTTTATTCTTTGAATCTGGGTCCAAGAGTCATTTTATCCAGAAGTCACCTCTATACTTAACTCCTGTAGCTACATGGGGTTTTCTTCTCCCATTGTATGCTTCTACGCTTACTCAGAATTGATCACACTTTGGGAGAACTTTACTATTTACTCATCTGTATACCTTCGTCATGCCTGGTAGTTGCTGGAGGATTATGATGTCTTGTTTACTGGGTTTCTCTAGGCTAAAGATAGAATACTAGTGTTATCCTTAATGCTAGCCAGAGAAGCTTCTCTATGGGGATGGAGATAGATACTGAGGAGATTCAAAACTCATCAAAGTGCCAACAGTAAGAGGCTGTTAAGAACTCAGAGCTCCAAGGCTCAGAGAACATTTCAGAAGATGGGGTAGAAAGATTGTGAGAGCCACAGGGTGGGAAGGAGGACTTTGGGGCACTGTCCTCAAGATATGAACCAACCAATGCCTTTATGACCTCATAGTGAATGTCATTACCTCCATAGGACCAGTACTGCATTGAGCCCATTAATATTTTGACACAGAGAACAGAAGGTGACAAAAAAATGAGACATCAAAACAGAAGAATTGCTATTTGGAAAGAGGAGCATGCTCAGTGGAATGGGGTAAAGGGATAAAAAACAAAAGAGGGTCATGGGAGGAGGAATATGATTTAATTACATTAATCTTATGTATGAAATTCTCAATTTAAAATATAGTGTTTGGTTCAAATATTTATTGAATGACTATTTTTCAGACATCTAAAACAACTATAAACAGCTGGATTTGAGAGTTGCAGATACCAATTTATGTTTTTCTTACATGTTCTTGAGATCATTAGAAGACCACTTCTATGAAGAGATGTTTCTACCCCACTATGTTACCAAGAGTGTAAGCTGAATGTCAAGGATAGTCTCAGACAAACTGTAAGCACACATCCTTTCTACCTCTCTTGAGGAAGAAAAAAGCAGTTTCCTGCTGTTACAATTCTTATAATAATACGTTAATATCACAGTGGGTAACATGTCTTAAAAGAATCAGAAATTGATCCAAGGACACAGCGAAAAATCTCTGCTGAAAATCATTTAAGTTTTTGTACAGAGAAGCTTTTAAGATATCACTTAAATGAAAAAGAATGTTTTTTTTAAAGGCATACTAGTTCAAGAGCTACATTCTACATGAAAATGAAAAATAACAGCAGAAGAATAGCAAGTACTTTATGGCTTTATTTTAAAGAAAAGAAAAGCTGCATTTATTTTGCCCTTCCCATCCTATCTTTACAGTGATAAAATGCATGAATAGTTAAAGTTGTGTTTTGATGTTACTTAAGTTGTATAACATTTTCTTCTATTTAGAAATATCACTGTTGAGAAGTTGGTGCAGCAGTTTTATTTCAACCATGTCACCCAAGGTAAACTTTAAGTGCTCTGGCAAGAGTAGAACACAAAGGCTTGAAAAGAAAATATGGGCCACACAAAAGAATAAATAAGAAAAAGACAGGATGCAATGAGGAATTTTAACACAAGTCTAAAGATGAGAAGAGAATATTGATGGACTTTTTTTTTCCTTCTTTTCATTAATTGAGAAGATGTCAGCCAGTGATTCTCAGACAGTCTGCAACAGTGGAACTAGCTGAAATCTCTAGAGGAATGTCAGCTCTGAGTTGACAACCACATTGAATCCATCACATTTAACCCTAGCTATTAGGTGTAGCAGAACAGCAGAGATGAGGGGAGGAAACTATGCAACATTAGAAGAAACATTTCCAGAGCTTAATGGAAAGATTCAGATTTTTGTTACTGAATAAATATCCCACCAAGTCTTGAGATGAATGAGCTCAAAAGGATAGATCTCCATCTAGTCATGGCACCGTGAACTTGCAATACTAGAGTAAATGGCATGTCTGGAATGCTTCCATACAAAGATACAGGCTGCACAGGAACAAACAATCTCAATGCATGGGTTCTCGAAGGCATTGCGGAAAATCCTGTGGGATTGTGTATTGGGGAAAGTATAGCCAATCAAAGTATGAAGGACAAACAAGCTTTTTGAAACATATGAGAACTTGACTCATTCATTCACAGGCATTCTTGCTTAGAAAATTTCTTTATCGTATACTCTGGAAAAGATGAGAGTAAAATCTATGAGAGAAAAACTAAGAGAAGAAGCCATGGAGCTAAAGCAAGAGTCCTAGGAAAACATACTACAGTACAGTGTTCTAGAAGCTTCCAAAGACACCTTGAAGCTGAAGTCATGAAAGAAAAGACCACATTTCAAAATGTAGAGAGGATGGGCTAAAAGCTGATGCCATAAGCGGCAGGGTGGAGGATGCATGCTTCTTTAAAAAATTTTTTTTAGTTTATTTTTATTTATTTGTTTAAGAGTGACAGGCAGAGAAAGAGAAAGAGAGAGAGAGAGAGAGAGGGAGAGGGAGAGGGAGAGAGAGAGAGAGAGAGAGAGAGAGAGAGAGAATGGGCACACCAGGGCCTCCAGCCACTGCAAACGAACTCCAGATACATGTGCCCCCTTGTGCATCTGGCTAACGTGGGTCCTGGGGAATCTAGCCTTGAACCCGGGTCCTTAGGCTTCACAGGCAAGCGCTTAACCACTAAGCCATCTCTCCAGCCCAGAATGTTTCTTTTTGGATGACATCACAGAACAGAGTATAAGTGAAAGAGAAACAAATAAGTAAACACACAGTTGCCCATTTGTTGGCCATGAGACTGTGTCTCTAAACCATGGTTAGTTGGAAATATAAGTAAAGATGCATTCAATGTGTTTAACTTACTGAACATCATAGCTTAGTCCCATGTACACAGATCATTGGTTATTTTCACTAGTGATTTTGGAGCTAGCTAGGACTCATTGTTTCTGCCTAACATCACGAAACAGAGTTATAATGTATATTTCTATCCTGGAAAATTATCAAAATTCAAGAATTGAAGTAAGGCTCCTACTGAATGTATATTTCTTTCAAATCATAGTAAAGTAAAAAAAAATATATATAAAGGAAGTCACAATCCAAATATGAAGCAAGCTAAAATGTATCATGATTTTGAACAATTACTATAGAGATAGAAAGTTTTATTTGTTTCTATTCTCATCTTTATTATCATGGTAAGTGGATGTCATTTAAAAATAGCTGTTATGATCAAAATATGTTGTCAGCTTCATGATAGTGACAGAATAAAAATATATGATAGACAAAAAATGACAAGCAGAAAAATCAAAACATATTATTAGTGCATTGGCTTAATCAGAAGGGAGACTGTAAGGGAGAAAGGAAGGAACGATCAAATAACTAAGAAGTTGCAAAATGGCTGTAGTAAGACCTTATCCACCAATCATTATTATGAATATGAATTGAATTGATTAATTTAGAAAATTAGCAAAATAGAAACAAATAATATGCAGGTGTTCCTCTGTTTATGATGAGGCTATATCCCAAGAAACTCATTGTAGGTTGAAAGTATAAGTAAAAATTGCATTTAATACACTTAACTTACAGAACATCTCAGCTTAGTGATGATAATCTTATAGTGCACTGCAGATTATCAGTAGTTTCTCTGGTGGTTTTTTTTTTTTTTTGTCACTGATTTGGAGTGGCAGAGAGTGAAGGATGAATATAAAAACAAGTCCCAGGCTGGAGAGATGGTTTAGTGGCTAAGGAGCTTGGCTGCAAAGCCAAAGGACACAGATTCAACTGTCCATGACTGATGTAAGCCAGCTGCACAAGGTGGTTCACACGTCTGGAGTTTGTATGCAGTGGCTGGAGGCCCTGGCGTGCCCATTCTCCTCCTCCTCCTCCTCTTCCTCTTCTTCTTCTTCTCTCTGTCTCAAATAAATAAATGAAAATAAAATAAAACATGCCCCAATTATGCATTATGTACAAGAAACTCACTTCACCTCTAAGAACAAACATAGACTGAATGTGATGGGATGGAAGAAATTATTCTTTGCCAGTGGAATCCCCAAAAATGTAGGAGCAGCCATATGTACAGCAGGCAAACTTTAAAGGACAGTAAAAAGAGACAAAGAAGCCATTTTATAATGATCAAGGGGTCGTTTCATCAAGAGGAAGTAATTTTGGGCATGTACACATCCAACATCAGAGCACCCAAATAAATAAAGCAAATATTAATAGAATTAGAGACAGACTAAAATATTCCAATAGTTTGAGAACATTAACATTCTACTTTCCTTAATGGACAAATCATCCAGACAGAAAATCAACACAGAAGCAGCAGAGTTAGATTTCATGCTAGAGAAAATGGCTCTAACAGACAGCTACACAACCTTCTGTCCAACAGCTGCTGAATAGATATTTTTCTCATCAGCCCATGAAATATTCCCTAGGATAGATCATAACATAGCCCACAAAACAAATCCTTAACAAGTTTTAAAAAATAGAAGTCATATCAAGTATATTTCATGACCAAAAAGCAATAAAGCTAGAAATACAAAATAAGAATATGTTTGGAAACTGTACAAATACATAAAAATAAAACAATTTGCATTTGAACAACCAATGAATCAAAGTGGAGACGAGGAAGGAAATTTAAAATTTTTCAAGACAGGGTCTCACTATGTAGTATAGCCTGTCCTGAAGTTGCTGTATAGCTTAGGCAGGATTCAAATTCATGATCCTCCTGCCTCTACCTACTGAGTGCTGTGATTGTAGGTTTGTGTAGCCATGTCTGAGTTTAAAAATTTCTTGGTATGAATGAAAGTTGAGACATCACCTATTAAAACACATGGTAGTACTAAGAGGGGAGTTTAAATCCATCATTGTCCACATCAAAAAAATAGAAAGATAATCTATGGTAGTAAGACAATCTATGATGGTAAGCCTTGATTATAAGTGTAATGGGATTAAGGGCTACTTACAAGATAAGTAAAATATACTTGAGGGTGTTTGTGGTGATGTTTCCAGAGAAAACTAGATTATGGGACTCTTCTCTAATGATTACGTTAGTCACTTCATGGATTCTAAATATGAAGGTTTTATTGGGAAGTGAGGAAAATAGAAGTTGGGACCTATATATAGGAAATGGATCTCTGGAGGTACTTGTCCCTCGTGTATATATGTCTTGCTCTTGCCCCTTTCTGGATTCCCACTTTGTCTGCTTACTGGTCACAATGATGTGAACTGCTTTGCTCTGACATACCTTTCCCTTGGTGATGAAAGATAAAAGCCAGGAAATTGGTATTGGAATCAGAGTCATTGCTCTGACTAGATCTGTCTATGTGGTACTTAAGCCTTTAGGACGAGTTTGTAAGAGAAATTTGGAAGAGATTGGAGAAGCAGACTGGGAAAAGCTTAACATCCTCGAAGATAAGCTAAACGGGCAGTTCTTCTGGGAGCTCAGAAGACCAGAATACCAAAAGAAATTGAGAGCAGTGAATGTCAGGCTCATGCAGTTTCAGAAGTGTGCACTCTATTGAGAATTGGATTAGAGGTCATTCTCATTCACATTCCATTCTGGAGAAGAACTTGTTTACATTTTATTCTTATTCTGAAACTTGAGTGAGATTGAACTTTAAAATAACAGACTTATTAATTTGACTGAGGAAATTTCAAGGAAGCATCGCGTTGGGGATGGATGTTTCTGACTGCTTTTAGCCATATTTACAGTGAGAATTGGGAACAAAAGGCAGAGAAGAAAGATCTGAAAAATATGTAGCCTGGCCATAAAAGAAGGGATTTGAAAGTTATAGTCTAAGAGGGTGTGGTGCCTTAGAGAACAGTGCCTATGATGCTCAGTCTTCATTGTCAAGTTGACTGAATTAAGAGTCACCTAGGAGACACATCTCTAAGCAGGTCTGTGAGAGTGTTTCTAGAGAGGTGTATTTGAGGAAGGAAGACCCATCATGACTGAGGGTATCCGTCCCATGGGCTGGAGTCCCAAACTGAAGAAACAAGGATAAAAGAGAGAACAAACTGAGTGCCAGTGTTTTTCTCTTTTGATTTCCTGACTTCAGTTATACTGTTACCAGCTGCCTCGTGCTCTTGTCACCAAACATTCCTTGCCATGGTGGGTGCTATTCCCTCAAACCATGAGCCAAAATAAACCCTTCCTTCCTTAAAAGTTGCCTTGTCAGGTATTTTTACACCAATGATAAAAGTAATGCAGTACCATTAAAAAGTCAAATACTTTGTGTCGGGGCAACAGGAATGATGTTGTGGGGATATCCCACTCATTGATCAGAACATGTGGGGTGACACTACTTACTTCATAGCAGTCAGAGGTCAAGAAAAAGTAAGCAAAGGACCATGGAACTAACATCCCCTTCAAGGTCCACCTCCCACAGCCTAACTTCCTTTTACAAGGCTGGACCTCATAAAGCCGTCAATAGTTCCCAATAGTACTATAGGCTAAGGACCAAGAACATTGCCTTTGGGAGACATTTAAGATCCAAATGATGGGTGTGGTGGCACATGCCTTTAAAACTCAAGAGGCTGAGGTAGGAGGATGGCCATGAGTTCAAGGCCAGCCTGAAATTTCATAAGGAATTTCAGGTCAACGTGGCCTAGAGTGAGACCATACCTAAAAAAAAAAAAAAAAAAGATCCAAATGGTAACACGAATAAATAAATGAACCCAGCAAAGTTTTAAATTCTAAAATATACTTGCACAAATTTATAATGTTGCTGCATGCCAAGAGTGAATTACTTAACTAGAAATCAATAAATCAATCCCACTTATAGTAGCTACCAAAAACCTGTGACTAAATTGACCTCAAGAGGTGTAGATGTCTACAATGAGGATTATAAAACACCACTGGCAGTACTGAAGGAACAATAGGTGGAAAGATGCTCTGTGTGCATGGATTGAAAGAGGCAGTGCTGTTAAAATAACCATATTACCTAAAGTGATTTACAGGTTCGATACCGCACCCATTAAAATACAATTTCTTCTACCCATAACTGTGGGCTAACTCCACAATGCATGACCCATATACCTCAACAAGGAGGGGCCAGGAGGAAGGGGTAGGACATGGACGAGCCTAACAATGGTACCAACTTGACTGTATTCACTGAGTATAAAACTAATTAATAAAAAATAAAAAATACAATAATATTCTTACACAGCTTAGAAGAAACAATTCTGAAATTTATATGGAAACACACACACACACACACACACACACACAGACTATCACTTTTAGCAAGCAAAAAGAACAAAGTCTGATGCATTACATTACCCGGCTTTAAAACAATTCAGAGATATAGTAATCAAGCAGCAGGGTATTATCATAAAATCAGACATGTATGCCCATGGAATAGGTTAGATAGCCTAGATGTAAACCCATGAATGTATAGCTAACTGAGTTTTGATTAAAGATACAGGAACATGCACTGGAGAAAGGACAGTTTTTGATGACGTGCTCTGGGAAATTTGGATAGGCATGTCCAGAAGAATCCACTTTGCCCCCTTTCCTCTCACTGGCTTCAAACATCAACTCAAAATGGATAACTTAAACATAACTCACAAAATCATCAGCCTCCAGAAAGAAACACAGGAAATATGCTATATTCTTTCATTTTTTGTGGGGTGGGGGGAAGACCACAAAAACAATTGTAAAGAAAAGCTAACATAGGCTGGATTTCATGGTGCAGGCCAGTGATCTCAGCTACTTGGAAAGCTGAGGCAGGAGGACTGGAAGATCCAGGCCTTCCTGAGTTACAGAGTGAGTTTAAGACCAGCCAGAAGAACTTAGACCTTGTCTGAAAAAAATAAAGTGAAAAGAGTCGAGGTATGTCTCAGTGGGAGAGCACTTACGAGACTGTGTAAGGTCCAAGGTTCAATCCCAAGTACTGAGAAAGTACAAGAGTGAGAACTGGGGTTACATCAAATGTAAAAGATCTTGGACAGCTAAGTAACTACCAATGCAGAACAGCAACAATGTACAGAACAGGAGAACATATTTGTACATTATAAATCTGTTGATATTGAGACTGTATGAGGAGTAAACTCAATAGTGAAACACAAGCTCGTTAAAAATGGGCAGTAGATCAAAACAGACATTTTCAGTAGCAGATATACATAGAAGTTGTCAAAAAGAACATGAAGAGATGTTCAATATCACTGATAATTGGAGAAGTTCAAATCAAAATTACAATAAGATATGTCTTTACCCTAGAAAGGATAGTTGTTGTCATTAAGACTAAAAAATAACAAGGAGGGAAAAAGGAACTCTTGAACACTGTTGGTGTCAATGTAGATGAGTATAAATATCAAAAAATTGTACATAACTTCTTCAAATAATTAAAAATAGCCAGACATGGTGGTGCATGCCTTTAATCCCACCACTTAGGATGCAGAGGTAGGAGGATGGCTGTGAGTTCAAGGCCACCCAATACTACATAGTGAATTCCATATCAACCTGGGCTAGAGTGAGACCCTACCTTGAAAAACCAAATAAATAAAAATAAAAATAGAACTACCTTGTGACCCATCAATCTCACCAGTGGATACATATCCAAAGAAAATGTAATCAGTATTGTGAGAGATCAGCTTTCTCATTCTTCTTGTGGCACAATAAGTCAGGAAAGGAGCCACCTAAATGTTCATCAACTGATGAATGGATAGAAAAAAAAGTGATACATATATGCAATGAATGCTATTCAGCCATGCATGAACCTCTGTCCTTTGTGACAATGTGGATGGAATTGAACATGTTAGGTTAAGTGCAATAAGCCAAAGACAGACGCATATGAATGATATTCACATGTGTTATCTTAAAAAAGTTTCTGAAATTGGAATAGCGAGGTGAGTTGAAATGTTAATGAATGGGTACTGATTACAGCTAGATAGGAGCAGGTCTAGTGTGCCACTGCAGGGGGACAACAGATGACCCAAATGCACTGCCCACTTCAACAAGTGAGACAAAATGGTGCAGAAAGTTTCACTATGTAAAGAAGTCATCGTTGTTTCAGAGGATAAGTGTTTTATCTTGATTTAAACATTATGCAATTTGTACATGTGTCAAAATATACCATGTACTCCATTAAGCTGTGTAACTGTTTCACTGTCTCACTCTAGCCCAGGCTGACCTGGAACTCATTTAGATATACAGGCTGGCCTCGAACTTGTCATGATTCATCTACCTCAGTCTCCTGAGTGTGGGGATTAAAGGCATGTATGACCATGCCTGGCTTAATTTGTATAATTTTTATGCTTTCATATATCAGTTAAAAACTAAAAAAAATTTTTTTAAAGCAGGGCTGGAGAGATGGCTTAGTGGTTAAGCTACTTGTCTGCAAAGCAAAGTAGCCAGGTTTGATTCCCCAGGACCCACATAAGCCAGATGCACAAAGTAGTGCATGTGTCTGCAGTTCGTTTGTAGTGGCTGGAGGCCCTGCCACGCCCATTCTTTCTCTCTCTGTCTCTCTCTCTCTCTGCCTTTTCTTTCTTTGAAATAATAAATGCATGAATAAATAAGTAAATAAATGCATTTTACTTGGATGCTCGGAATCTTTGCTTTTGAATTGATGGAGGTTATGACATTGGATTTTGGATCACTTAGGGGTTGGCTACAAGAATCGGATCCCTCCAGTAACAGGGATTTTAAAGGAGATGAAAGAAGCTTACTCTTCTCTCACATGAAAAAGGAAGTTCAGAGTTGAAATGGTGGCTTTGAGATCACTGCCAGACCCTGGCTCCTCCTTTCTTGTCCTTCCTGGTTCTAGTCTCTTGCTCTCCTAGCTTCTGCCGATGGCTTCCCCATGGTCGTCATTTTCAGGAAAACAAAATCCATGAACTATGAAAAGAGTTTGTTTCTCGAATTGGAGCTAGGATGAGAGCTGAAACATTGCATGGCTTCACTTTTAGCTAGTTATATTTATTCTTTTGATCAGGGGTAATACAAAGAACTAGAGAAAGGAAGGTGAGCACTGTTTTGTATTTTGGTTCACATGTCACTTTCATGGAGATTGTCCCTGAACAATGCTGCGCTTCTCCAATTTGAACAATGCAGCATTCCTCCATCTGCAAGAGACTCTTGACTCATTCTAATCTATGTACTCTTTTCAATTTGCTTATTTTGTTCATTGGCACTTACCTTTGCTTATGTATTCATTAACACATCTCCTGACTAGTATGTAAGCCCCATAAGGAAAAAGACCTTTAAAAAGTTGTTTACTTCTATGTCTCTAAAAACCACCATAGTGCTTGAAACAGTAGATATTTTAAGTGTTTACTGAATACATTCCAAAATAAATGTGTAAAAGTCTCATAGAGATTCATAGGATAGACAGTAGATCTGTCATTCAGAAACTGGTATCAAGAATTTTGTAAGACGTGCTTTCAATATAAAATTGGCAAGGTATTTTGAAATATTTTTACAAAATGGTTTCCATGACTGAAGCAACTTTGGGCAAGGACACATGCTATCTATTTCCAAGGACATGTCTGATATGTACTTGTGTACAAATAGTTCTGATGAGAACCGAGGTAAGTAACATTGTTTAACACTGCTCTGGCATGAATGTCTTGTCATAGTAACTCATGAGGCATACTTCTAGAAATGCTACTAAGTGTGTTAAAGAAAATACACAGAAAGCTGCCTTGAAGAATCCAAAGAAATATGAACTACAGATTCCAATGTAGTAACACAGTGATTGTGATGTTATTATCACCACATATAAAATATAAGAGGTATGAATTTGAGTGCATATTCTTGTGACTGGAGAGAAGACTGTTGGCTTGAAAGTGTATGGCATAGGTGTACAAAGTGATTGCCCCCACATCCAGAAGTCTAGGATATAGCTACTTACTACACTTGAAAGAGAATTTCAGAATGATATATCATGCACATTACACTCAGTGTTATTTTCATTGTTAATTCACTCAACTTGGAGCCCTTCAGGTAAAAATGAGGCTGAAAATGGCTTTTTCAGACATGAGAAAATTTAAAAGCTAATTGGAAATGTTTAACCATTTTTGTGAATTTTGTAATGTAATTCCTCTAAACACCAAATCTTATATGCATCCTATTTGTTCTAAGACTCTTTCAAATGAAGTTAACATTTAAAAAATACATCTCTATCATGTTCATCATCTTGACGTGTTTTTGGGGAGCAGTTTAAATAACCAATTGCCTTTTAAATTCTGCTATATCTCACTTTCATTTTTCAATACTAATTCGTAATCATTTCAGTACTCTTAATAATCATATTTATAATATTAAGTGGCTATTCAATACTATTTAAAGATTCTTTCATTTCTTTTAATTTTTTTCTGGAAGACTATGATTTGTTTCTCCACATCATAGTTTGGGGAAAAAAGTTTGTAACTATTTTAGTTAAATTTGGCCTATCAGAAAAACCAAAGGGTTTCATCCAATAACATGAAACCTATTCTTTTTAAAAACAAATTTATTTATTTAATTTGGGCTGACAGAGAGAAAGAGTGAATGAGTGCACCAGAGCCTCTTGCCGCTACAAACAACCTCCAGATGCATGCACTGCTTTGTGCATCTGGCTTTATGGGGCAATGGAACCAGAACCACCAGGTTAAAAAAAAATTTTTTTTTTGTTCATTTTTTATTTATTTATTTGAGAGCGACAGACAGAGAAAGAGAGAGAGAGAGAGAGACAGAGAGAGAGAGAGAGAATGGGTGCGCCAGGGCTTCCAGCCACCGCAAATGAACTCCAGACGCGTGCGCCCCCTTGTACATCTGGCTGACGTGGGTCCTGGAGAACCGAGCCTCAAACCGGGGCCCTTAGGCTTCACAGGCAAGCACTTAACCGCTAAGCCATCTCCCCAGCCCCCACCAGGTTTTGTTTTTGTTTTGGTTTTTTTTTTTGGTTTTTCGAGGTAGGGTCTCACTCTAGCCCAGGCTGACCTGGAATTCACTATGGAGTCTCAGGGTGGCCTCGAACTCACGGCAATCCTACCTCTGCCTCCCTAGTGCTGGGATTAAAGGTGTGTGCCACCACGCCCGGCTCCCACCAGGTTTTATAAGCAAGTGCCTCTAATCACTGAGTCATCTCTCCAGCCCATGAAACCTTTTCTTAAGGACTATCATATTTATTTATTTATTTTTGACCAATGTACACAACAACTAAGAGTAGTCCATAAAGCAGGGTATGCACTTCTTTCCCTGTGGCCAAATCTCCACATGAAGAAGCAGCTGGCCTGCTCACTTGGGCTGTAACATCAAAGCCTTATGCCAATGAAAAGCAGTGTGAGGCCTCCGTACAAATTTATCTTAGCCTGGTCTGAAAAGACGGAGTCTTGTGCTGCCTGGGTCATTTATGGTCACATGCCTGGTCTCTAGCAGTCCTCTTAACTCACCTTGCCAAGGATCTGGGTCTACAGGCATGCACCAGTGCACCACTGTATAGCTGACATCTGTCTATCTAGCTATCCAGCCATCTGTTATTATCTATCTATCCATCTATCTACCTATCTTCTATTAATTATCTATAATGTATCATCTTTATATCTGTACTTATCTGTAACCTATCTACATATCTTCTATTAATTTACCTCTGTATCATCTCTCAATAATCTATCTATCCATCAACCTACTCCTGTCATCTTTATCCCTTTGAATAATCCTTGTTTTTTTTTTTTTTTTTTTTTTTTTTTTGAGAGAGGGTTACATAGTCCAGGCTAGCCTGGCACTCCTCATGTATCTCATGCTGGCCTGGAACTCATGATTATTTTGTCTCTACCTCCAGAGTGCTGAGTATGCACACTTTTCTCTTGCACCACCATGCAAGAGAATCCCCCCCACCCCCCTTTTTATGGCTGGTTAAAACTGATTGGCTATCAGCAATCTAAAATACTTCAACCCAGTGGAGGTAGATTCCAGTAACTATCTTAGTCAAACTGCTGCCACACACCAGGCGGCTCCAGCACACCTGACAGTCTTAATGCGAAAGAAGCTTTAGGGTGTGTGTGTGTTTTGATGTAAAGCAGTAGTTAATTTTCCAGGCTCATCAAAACATGAAGGCGGTCCTCTTTCCGCCATCTTTCCATGCCGCCATCATGGTGCGCATGAATGTCCTGGCGGATGCTCTCAAGAGCATCAACGATGCTGAAAAAAGAGGCAAACGCCAGGTCCTTATTAGGCCGTGCTCCAAAGTCATCGTCCGGTTTCTCACAGTGATGATGAAGCACGGTTACATTGGCGAGTTTGAAATTATTGATGATCACAGAGCTGGAAAAATTGTTGTGAACCTCACAGGCAGGTTAAACAAGTGTGGAGTGATCAGCCCCAGATTTGATGTACAGCTCAAAGACTTAGAAAAATGGCAGAATAATTTGCTTCCATCCCGTCAGTTTGGTTTCATTGTCCTGACAACCTCAGCTGGCATTATGGACCATGAAGAAGCAAGGCGAAAACACACAGGAGGGAAAATCCTGGGATTTTTTTTCTAGGGGTATAAAGAAAGCAAACATGAATAAAATGCCTCAGTGGACTCCAAAAAAAAAAAAAAAAAAAAAAAAAAAAAACCACGAAGACAACACATTCAAATACTGGGTAGGATTGAAGTGGAGATCTTATGATGTGCCTAACTAATAAATAGATCCTTGATTGCTAAATGGGGTCTCTAAACTTTTGGGTTGCAGTACTCCTAGCCATAATGGCTTAAAGAAAGAACTTTAAAGAAAAACTTCCCAAGACTTGTCTCTCTTTGGGTTAAGAAGTATTTTAAAGTCGGATGTGATCTATGAGTTACATTCCGTCTGGTAGGAGGCAGAAATACTGCTGTGTGGATCACTCCCTGTTCACCCGGCTGCCGATGCTCCTGCACGTGGTCTTGATGCTGGGTCACATGAAATATGGATGCGCTGTCACATTATTTTAGATAGACTCAAGTAGAAAAGCAGCTGAAACTTCAATATTTTGGTTGTGAGCCTTTCCTAAGTATTGGTCACGGAGGTAAATGTTTCAGTCCCTCACTGAGTTATTGTGCACATTTTTGGGGGGATTGTGCGTGTTGTGTAGGCATGTTCACATGTGTACGGGTTGCACATGTGTGGGCAGGTGCCCATGCACATGTATGAACTTATGTGCAGCAGCCAAAGATTGACACAGGGTGTCCTCCCCAGTTGCTTTCCACCTCACATGTTCTTTTTTTATGAGGGAGAGAGAAAGAGAGAGAGAGAGAATTGGCATTCCAGGGCCTCCAGCCACTGCAGTTGAACTCCAGATGCATGTGCCCCCTTGTGTGCATCACGTCTGGCTTAGGTGATACCAGAAGAGTCGAACATGGGTCCTTAGGCTTTGTAGGCAAGTGTCTTAATGGCTGAGCCATCTCTCCAGTCCCATCTTATATTTTCTGGAAAAGAACTCTCACTGAACCTACAGTTCATGGGTTTGTCAGACTAGCAAGCGCTAGGGGTTCTCTGTGTCCACTTCTCCAGTGCTGGAATTACATGTGCACGCCGCCACACCTGGTGTTCATATGTGGGTGCTGGGGGTGTGAGCTCAGCTCCTCATGTTTGCGTGATAAGCACTTTCCTCACTGAGCTGTCTCCCTAGCCCCTTACATACATTTCTGACTTCTGGAAGTCATGCAACCAGGCCCTGTGGAACAACTCTTGTTTTGTGAGGTGGAAGCCGATAATAGATAATAGAAGCAGATGCTGTCCACTTATCATTGAACAAGGGACCATGGGATCATCTCTATTCTCGGAGCAGTGAGGATAGCAGATGGACCTGGGGAATGCTCTGTGCAAGACTGTTGATGTGGCTAATTGTGTGTTAGAAAGATGTGTAGACAAAGGTCTACTGACCCTAGAGCCTTCTGCAACTGTGCCCCCACTCCATCAAGAGATGGCATGTATATCCCCTCTTCAGTGAAATTGAGGGGGGGGGTCTTTCACAAAGTTATACTCTGACTTCTCAGCTGGGCTATAAAGTGTCACACACTTCCTCCATAGGATGTTCAACCTTGAAAGTGAAGAATCATATTTGTGGAGAGGCCCCGAAGAGAGGAAACTGACGTTCTGGCATAGCCCCAGTGAACTGTCAGCATCAGTTTGCTAGCAGGTGAGTGGGCCATTGTGAAGTGGAGCTTCCTGTCTCAGGTGAACTGCTGGAGGGAATGCCACATGGTACAGCAAAGAGCTGTCCCCACGGAAGTCCCTCACAAGCACGAGTGACTGTCATTGCTTTGCTTTAACCAGCTGCATTTTGGAGTGATTTGTTACACCGCAGTAAACAGCACAAATAACTAGGTCCAGTAAGGCCTTAACTGCATCATTCACAGTAAGCAAACAGCACATTGGGTGCTTCTCAATTTATAGCATCCTTACATCATCTACCTATTTTTCATTATTTTGATTGTTATTCCCTAAATCCCCTCTCAGGTTTTTAAGACCCCAAGCTAGACACATTATGTTAATAAAGGCTTGATTAAAGCTGAGAGTAATTAGAGGATTAAGGATAATTCCTACATTCTATTATCTTATTTATAGAACTTGATGGCAGGCTCTAAATTTTTACAGCAAGTGCTGAATTTAAGACTTAAACTGACATTCCTCCTGACTTCTACACACTTTAAAATTTTTATACACACTTCAACATTTTTTTATCTAAATGGAATAGTGATTCATAGAAAGTTATAGAAAAGTCTGTAACACATCACTCTTGTTTCAACACTGACCGTCCAACATATGTGCTATAGCTTAAAAATAATATAGTGCATACACAATTGGCTGAGCATGATTAATACCATTCCCTCCTTCAGACAAACAGCTACCCTAAATGTACTGTTCGTCAATCCCATTAATGTTTTCTACTGCAAAATATGTAGATATCAACAAATAATACATGCCATTGGTTAGTTTAAATTTCGTGAGAGTGGGATTTTTAAGTCTTTCTGTACTCTATTGTTATTATTTAAATATATTCATTTTATCTTCTATATGACATTTTATCATATTACCATGAGCGTAACGAAATGGCTGCATTCATAGATAACGGGTTAACTTGCAGATTTGTGCTCTTGCAGACCATTCTTGAATGCAGTCGCACATTCTTCTACATGCCCTTATGTGTGTGTGTGAAGAAATTTCTCAAGGGCTGTACTTAGGAGACAAGTTGCAGAGTTTAAGGATATACAAAGCTTTGATTTTTTAAATTATTTTAATATATTTATTCATTTGCAGTAGAGACAGAGAGGAAGGGGAAGAAGGGGAAGGGAAGGAGGCAGAGAAGGAGAGAAAGAGAGCCAGCATGGGTGCTCCAGGAACTCTTGTTGCTGCAAACAAACTCCACACTCATGCACCACTTTGTGCATCAGGCTGCACATGGGTCCTGGGGAACAGAACCTGGGATTTTCAAGCAAGCACCTTTAACCATTGAGCTATCTCTCCAACCCCACAGATTTGATTTCATAGATATCCCTAAACTGCTGTTAATGCTGTTTCCACTGGTGATGTTTGGAGTTTTTTATTTGTACATCAATTTATTTTTTGCAAAAAAAACATTGTATCATTATCAAGGACTTTTGTATTAGATTAATATTACTGATTGATAATAAATGATTCTGTGCCTGATCCCCAATGAGCATTTCATAGGGTATCTTGTCATACTACTGTTATCAAGTAACTTTGATGAATTTTCATTCATTTCAGTAAGTTTTTCTCTAGGTTCTCTGGAATACACTAGATGTACAATCTTGTTGTATAGAAATGCAATTTTGTGTTTCCTAATTTTTATATACTTTAGCTCGCTTATCTTTATCTTATAAGACTTCCAGTACAACATTGAGTAGATGATGTGTGTTGGAGTTACCTTTGCAATGCTGGGACAAAGTACTTGACCAAAAGCAGTTGATAGGAGGAAAGTTTCTATTTTGGCTTACAGTCTTGAGGGGAAGTTTCATGATGACAGGGCAAAGCATGGCATGAACAGAGGGTGGATATCACTTCCTGACCACAGAAGATAGAAAACAGCAGCAGAAGAGTGAACTGAACCTTGGCAATGAGGAGCTGCTTACAGTACCCTTAAGCCTGCCCCCAACAACATACCTCCTCTGGCAAGGTTCCACTTCCCCAGTTGCCACCAGCTGGGACCAAGCAATTTCAGAACACATGAGTCTGTAGCAGTCATTAGATTCATATCACCACAATGTTATATTAGGATAATGAATGTATTGTTTTACTTTTGCTTTAAATGGACATTATTCTATAATTTTATCATTAAATATAATAATTGCTGTATGCTTATAATATTTTTACCTCAGGTAATAAAGTCTATTTATAGCCATAACTTCAAAGAGCTTTTAAATTGAAATTTGAAAGAGCAATACTTTTTTGCATCTGTTAAGAATATCATATAGTTTTATTTCCCCTCAACATCATATTCAAAATTTAGAAATGGAGCAGCCAATAAAAGTTCAGGCTGTAATAACAAAGAGAAAAAACACAAAAAAACATTGACATTTTTTTTTTCCTTTAATGCTTTGTGAGTTCAAAATCATAGATGAGTGCACTAGCTCAAAGTTGGTAATAATAACAACATGGTCAGTAATAGTTAATAATGAAATCACTCAGCTAAGTCCTTCAAAACAATACAAACAAAGGGCTTATAATTCTGTAGTTTAGAAGTGTAATTATTTTCTGACCTTGAATGAAGTGTGAGCACGTAACAGAAAAGCACTGAAATAATGAAGGCAATGTGATCATAACACTTGGTGATAGTCACTTTCCTTAATGCTATGACTCAGTACCTGACCGCAGCGATTTAAGGACGCCAAGGTTGGTTTCATCTCACAGTCTGAGGGTACAGTCCATCATGGTGCGAGACTACATGGCAGTAGGAATGTGAGGGTGGGTGGTCACATTGTATCCTCACTCAGGAAGACGAGAGAGACGAGTACTGGTGTTCACCGGGCCTTTTCTGCCTCTCTCCCCGCCCCCACCCCCGTTATTCACCCAGCCCACATTCAGAATGAGCTTTCCCTCCTCAGTTACACTCCTGTGGAAACACTCACAGACGCACCCACAGGTATGTCTCCCATGTGGTTCTAAAATGCAACCTGATTGATAAAGAAGGATAGCTATTACATGCTTTGACTGTGAAGACCATATAATTCCATGGTGAAATTGTCCTAAACAGCTTGCTGGAGTTCAGTTTGTAATAGTGTAGATTTTCCAGTGGGCCAACTTTTTCCCAGTTGCTTAGGCTTTCTCTCTCTGGGTCATGGAAAGGCTGGTGATTTCTCTTTCTGATCTCTCTCTCTCTCTCTCTCTCTCTCTCTCTCTCTCTCTCTGTGTGTGTGTGTGCAGTGTGTATGGTGTGGTATTTCACGGGCACATGTGTATGTGTGGGGGCCAGAGGAAAATACTGTCTTCCTCTATTGCTCATCCATATATTTCCTTGGGATGGAGTCTCTCTATGATCTGGGAGCTGCCATGGTTTAGTCAGACTGGCTGAACAGCAATTCTCTGGCCACTGGTCACAGGACTGACGGGGGTTATAGGCATGTGTGGTCGTGCTGGTGATTGACTCTCAGGCTGAGTCAGGCTTTCTCAGGCCCTCATGCTTGTGTGTAAGCACCTTTACCTACTGAGCCATATCTTTAGCCCCCCTTTCCTTTTTGTTTTAGAATCAAATCATTTTTATTGTGATTTGAACTTTTATAGCATTGGAATTGAGCAGGTTTGTGATATACTGACAAGGTAAACACACACACACACATACACACACACACAAAACTTCATTTGAATTCACCCAAACCATTCTGAAACCTGTTTGTAACAAATGCTTGCACAGGCTTTGGGTGATCAGTCTCTTAAGATGACAGCAAGCCTTTGCATTCACCTTCTGATGACGCTGTGTGTCAGTGAGTCACCTCTGGTTGTTTGTGTCTTTGGGCTCCTTCCTGACTTCCAATCTTTGCAGTGCAGCAACCAGAAGAGAAACAATGAGGTTATGGCAATGGAATTTCTTCCAGGGTCTTTCTGAAGTGAAAAAAAAAATTCAGGTTTTAAAACTCCTTTTCTTCAGAGCTATTATTCTAAATCATTGGCAGAAGAATTAGTCGTGATTGAAGGCTCTAAGTGCAAAACATCAGATGGTAATTTGGGCAGGTATATAGCCTGGCTTGGGACCGACTTCAGGAAATCCCAGTGCCCAAAAGGGGCATTTGTACTTTCTCAATGATTTGTTTTTCAAGTTCTTAAAATGACTTTAAAGAGTAAGTGGTCGCTAAGAGCAATAAGTAATAGAGTGTTTTTGCGCCCTCCCCGTTGTCCCTCACTTTTTCCTTCCTCTTCTACCAGCACACGCTCACTGTGTGTTCACTGAATCTGTAGAGGACGAAGGGTCGCCAGCACTCAGTTTCCAGTGGGTAAGATGTGCTCAGCAAGTGATTGTTTTCCGTAATGAGATTTATTACTACTTATTATCACGTGGCAGAGAGCACCATCAAGGGAAACACAATCTCGATCCTGTCATGCGGTCAGATATTAGAGAAATGACAGTAACAACCACAAAAGGATGCTGTACCCCACTTCTCGTGGTGTTTCTATAGAACAGTAAAACGAAACCTGTCTGAAGAACCTGACTCGGGCATGACGAAATGAAGCAGTAGACAATTTGAAGACTGTAGAAAGGTTAATGGGTTACTATTTAAATAACATATGTAAAGCTCTTTTTTTCCCCCACTTTTGAGGTCTGCTTGTTCTAAGTTCACACATAAATTCCTTTTTATAATGGGTAAGCTGCCTTTCTCAGCTGCATACTGTCATTCCTAAACAATCCTAGAGCTAAAAATTTTAAGTGCTGTCACCCAAAATTGCTAAACAGAACTTACTCTTTAATTTGTCTGTCACTCTTTCTGTCACTCCTCGTGCACTTTATGGTTGAGGCACTTGGTTCAACTGTCATATCTCAAGTTCCTTTAAAATATCAAGAGAACGCTCAATTCATTCCTGTGATGGCCAAAAGGTCACCTACAGTTGCCCAGGGCTCCTTGACCTAAGATTATGAGGTAAATCCTATTTATGTAACTCAAGTTAAATATTGTGCTAGCCAGGTTTTCATCATTCAGTGAGAGAGTTAACTTCTAAAGAGTAAAAGCTTATTTAAG
Source organism: Dipus sagitta (assembly GCA_036346955.1). Classification (NCBI taxonomy): domain Eukaryota; kingdom Metazoa; phylum Chordata; class Mammalia; order Rodentia; family Dipodidae; genus Dipus; species Dipus sagitta. Next base: position 45,286,456 of record CM070788.1, read on the forward strand.
CCTTTGGTTTTGCTGGTTCTAGTCCATGACCATTGGGCCCTGTTGTTCTCTGGGCCTCTGACAAGGTGGGACACGGTGGTAGGAGCACGTGGCACAGCAAAATCACTCACCTGATGGTCAAGGAGCCAAGAGAGAAAAAGAAAGTGGCCGGGGTCCTATAATCCCCTTCAGGGTCATTCTCCCAGTGACCTAAGGACCTAGCACATGACCGTACCTCCTGTAGCAACATCATCTTCAAGGGACATCACCTTAGGAACGAAGACTTTAAACACAGGGACCTTTGGGAGACATTGTCCAAACCATAGCAAGAAGTAATCTCTTACCCAGGGCCTGGACAAAATCAAGTGAAAAGAGGAGGAAGTCAGGGAGTCTCAGCTTGCGTCTCATCTTGACTTCCTGGTTGGTCTTAAGTGAACGTCCCTGGCACTTCCTGCTGCCGTGACAAAGGCCGAGCTGCTCTCCTCACCTCGCGCAGTGGCTCGACTGATCCTCTAAAACCACATGGCCAAATAGAGCCTTCCCTCTTACCTTGTCTATGTCAGGTCCTATGATTATAGCAACAAGAAATGGAACGAATACAGGCCCTTTATCCCAGGGCCTATGCCACAATAATAGCCTCTATCCTTTTTAGATTTTTAAATGAACTTGACTTTTAAAAACCTTCAATGAAATAACATTGGGCATTTGAGGTTAGTGAAACATTTGAAATACTCTACCTGTAGGTTATTTATTATTTCCATAGGAGATAGATGAGTTAGCTTTTAGAAATGTGAACATGGTGATTTTTTTTCATATATATATATATTATATGCATATATAATATATATGTATATATATAATGTATATATGTATGCATATATTTTATATTAGATATATGTATATATAATATATATGTATATATGTATATATGTGTATATGTATATATGATATATATATATATTATATATTATATATACATAATTTCAACTTTTATTAAACCAGATGTGAACACTTTCTAATGCCTTACTGGAGAGTTGCCTCACAACTGAACCATCTTTTCTGGAGAGGAAGAAACTAGGGCTTCAGGTACAGAGCTGAAGTTCGGTTGTGGCCCGTCATACATGCTCCAACATCACCAGGGGCTGAAAGCTCAGCATGAGAACTTCAAACTCCTCTAAGAAAGGCACTTCTTCAACACTTCCTCTACTTCTTGAGGGTCGGGGAATTTGAGTTTTCGAGGGGGGGGGGTGGCCTATTAATCCCAGTCCCGAGGTCGGTACCGGTGCCGTCGGGGCCACAGCAGCGTCACCTCGAAGCTGCCTCTCCGGGCCCGGGAGGGGCTCCCCCTGACTGCCAGAGCCGGGGCCTCTCCGCCGGAAGCCGCGGTGCTCGGAGCTCAGAACCGGAGGTAGGACGGTAGAGATTGGAGCCCCGGTGCTTAGTGAAGAAAGAGCGGAAAGCGTGGCCTGTGGCGCCCACGTGGTCCCCTTTTCCACATCTTTATTTAAAAACATTAAAGCTAGAGAGGACATGCCTGCCTCTTGGAAACTTGTTTTCAGGATAACTTTGTAGGTAGTAACAGCACTTATTTTGGTCTTCTTGTTATAGATTAAATGTGTCCCCCAAATTCCATGTAAAGAAACCTTAAAACTCAATTTCTCGATGTGGTAGTGTTTAGAGTGGCACTTAGGTATTTGGTTCAAGGGCGCAGACCCCCCCACCCCCACCCCCACCATGAGTAGATTAATGCCTTTCTATTGGGAGTAGGGTTAGTTATTTCAGGAATCAAGCTCCCTTTCTCTCTAGATCTTGTATTCTCTCTCTCTCTCTCTCTCTCTCTCTCTCTCTCTCCCCACTTCTGCTGTAAAAAGAAGCAGCCCATGACCCTCATTAAATGTGGTCTCCAGATCTTGGACTTTCAAACTCCGGGAATGTGAGTCAGAATCTCTTTCCTTTACAAATCAGAGTGCAGGTATTTTGTTATAAGAATAGAAAACAGACCATGGTACTTCACACGTAGACACTTTCTATGAGGACAGGCGACTTCTGCAGTTTGATTTATACATGACCTGCGACATGAGAGCCCTGATCATTTCCTCATTCCCAAGTCTATGTGGGGAAGTTTTTTTTTTTTTCTTTAAACTGGCTTCCTTTCTCTCATCCTGAGAATTTTAGTTAAAATCCACTTTAGAAACCTGTGCCTATAGTTTAAAAAAGAACCTTATTGATGAGAGGCTTTGCTCTAATATATAATTAATGGGTTGGAACTCTGTGTCCAAGAAACTTCTGAGTGCCAGCCCAGTGTTTTAATTTATATACTGAAGTCTTTTTTTTTTTTTTTTCCTCCTTAAACCTTCTGGACTTACATGGTACATTTATCAAGCATGATTCTCAAAGTTCTTATACAGGCAGTGTGGAGTATGGGCTTAATAGATAACATTAATAAACTCACACTTAATAATCACACTAAAAGCTACTTCCATCTGGATTTACTGGCAATAAAAGGAGACATTACAGAACTTTGGGAATTTGATCAAGGCGCCAAATGCTAATCTTAGATTACAAAACTGTGGAATCTAACTGCTTAAACATGGGAAACAAAGTAATCAGGGACAAGCTTTTGGTAAAAGCACTGCAGTGTGGATTAATAATTAATGTGCTGAGTCTACTTTATAATAAACTGTATCATAATGGATTACTTTTGATAGCTGAATTGGCAATGGTATCCTAGCATGGCTTCATTCACTCAATTCTTCAATTTTACTTCCTAGATTTATTGGGTTAAACTGCAATGGATGGACATATTATTATAGACCTATTTAAACTTGTTTAGAAATCATAATTTATTAAAAAATATTGATAGAGTTTGCAGAAATTATCTAAAAGTTGGCAATGATACAGGAAGAAATAATAAAATGTGGACTTTAAAAAGAAATGGGGCATAATCTACTTTAGGGGAAAGTAAGTCTTTTTTTGTAGGGAAAAACATTTTAATACTCAACTAATGCTTTTCACACAAGAGAATATTGGAAGTTAACACATAGTTATTATATGTAGACAGATGAAATATTCAGTGAAGTAGTCTAAAGTAGCCTTGTTTTATAAATGAGCAGGAATAAATTATTTTTGTCACCAAGTCAGGAGGCAGAAATTAGAAGCAGACATAAGAAGTAAACATCTAGAAGATTGAGAAAATATCCCATTGTGTGATGTTTTTGAGTCTAGCACTCTCATCATTTTTTCAGAAATTGAATATAAATCCCATGAGAATCCCTCAGAACACATGGAGAATGGCAAACCAAATAGACTATTTCTTAGAAAAGCGAGTTTATCTTCCCAATCTTTGCCTCAACCTTAAGAAAATGGCACTCATTTGTATTTTCATAGGGCATTCTTTCCTCAGAAGAGGGACATTCAAGGGTCATTCTGTAGCTAAGGTCCATGGGCACTGCCAAATGTATCATTTATCATTTGTTTTCAGAGTCTCTTAATTCCCTACTGCAAAGTAATAATAATTTTACACATAGATAGAGGTCTACATGTCACAAAGAGTTTTGTTTTTAATGTTATGATGACATTTACTCTTTTAAAAAGCTCACATGAAGCAATATTTTTATGAATTTATTTATATAGAAAAAAAGTGGTAGTGACATAAGTGGCGACTTGTGGAAGAATGAAGACTTCATCACAAGGGACTGTCTCATATAAATTGGTCCTTTCACACACGCTGTTTTGCTTATCCTTAAAACAACCTTGTGGGCATTTGCAAACTGCAGTTTACATAGGAGGCTTCTCTACTTTCATCCCGCACACAGTTGTGAATCCACTGCATTTCAGCTACTTCAAATATGTGGATGATTTCATAATATCTCTTTATTGTGGGAATAAAGACAGTCATAAATAGCTATACCGAAGCATATCCTATCGGAGGTTAGGATGTCTGATTGTTATAAAAAGATGGAGGATAGGAATTGGGGAGATAGCCCAGTCCTTGAGGTGCAAGCCTGACGTGCTGAGTTTCACTCCCAGTACTCATGTAAATGCTGGGTGTAGGTGGTGCGCAGCTGTAATATCAACACTGGGGAGGTAGAGATAAGAGGATCCCCAGAGTCTGCTGGCCGGCCAATCAAGCCTAATCAGTAAGCTTCAGGCCAATGAGAGACTCTCAAAGGAGGTGGATGTGTTCTGAGGATGACCTGAGGTTGTGCTCTGGCTCCCCCACACATACACACACGATGTGTGCCCCAAGTAAATAAACACGTATGCACACATGTGAAACACACTGAATTTTAAAACATCATGCAGGATAGAGTAAGGGGGTTATAGAATAGAGGGTGTGTCTGGGATGAATTTTAAAATAGGATGTCCATTGCAGCCATCCTTGAGAAAGTGAGTTTTGAGCAAGACTTTGAAGGAGGATATCTCGGTGGAGAGGACTCAGACACCCTGCTCATCAAGCATGCTGGGCCCATCCTGTCCTCTGTACCCTGCCAGAGCTGCCCTGCTTCCTTTTTGTAAGTTATTTATTTGAGAGAGAGAGAGAGAGAGAGAGAGAGAGAGAGAGAAAGAGGTATATATATATACATATATGTACATATATATAGTATGTATGTATACACACAGATATATCTATCTATCTATCTATCTATCTATCTATCTATCTATATGAGAGAGAGAAAGAGGGAGGGAGAGAGAGAGAATGGGTGTGCCAGGGCCTCCAGCTGCTGCAAACAAACACAGAGGCATGTACCACCTTGTGCCTCTGGCTTATGTGGGTCTTGTGGAATCGAACGTGGGTCCTTTGGCTTTGCAAGCAAGTGCCTTAACTACTGAGCCATCTCTTCAGCTCTGCCCTGGCATTCTTTCCTCAACTCCTGCTGAAGTGAGGAGGGAGTAGCCAGTAAGGCATAAGGATCATCAGGTAGAAGTGTGGCTTCCAGCGAACATGAGGTGTCTGCTGAGTGAGAGCAGAGTGAAGGGAGAACATCGGGCAGCGTAGGCCACTGTAAGGAAAGCCTTTGGCTCTGTCTTGAAGGGAAGAAATGGGGAGCCACCACAAGATGGTGTGCAGAGTGCCCCAATCTCACCCGGTTTTAAAGGCATCAGCCAGCAGTTGTGTTGAGATGGGGTGTAATGGTCAAGGTTGGCAGGGAGTCCAGTGAAGGGGCCGCAGCACTAACTGAGGCGATGAACATGGTGATGGGGAATCAGACCAAAGAAGAGGCATGGAAATAGCGAGAAGTACAAAAGAATTAATAATGTTATCTTTTGAATGCAGAACCCAGGAAGGTTAAGAGAGCAAGATGTGGAGAAGGTCTGGCAGCTTTTGGTGAGTACTTGCTGTAAAGTGAAATGGTTAAAGGGGCATGGAGGGCAGGTTTGGGCAGGAGAAGAGCCTTGTTACAGTCAGGTTCGCATTGCTGGTAGGAATCATCCAACCAAGAGCAGCTTTTGGGGAAAAAAGAAGGGTTTATTTTGGTTTACAGACTCATGGGGGAAGCTCCATGGTGGCATGGGAAAATGATGGCATGAGCAGAAGGTGGACATTATCTCCTGGCCAACAGCAGGTGGACAACAGGAACAGGAGAGTGTGTCAAACACTGGCAAGGGGAAGCTGGCTACAATACCCGTAAGCCTGCCCCCAACAATACACTGCCTCCAGGAGGCTTTAATTTCTAAATCTCCATCAGCTGGGAACCTAGCATTCAGAACACTAAGTTTCGGGGGGGGGGGATGCCTGAATCAAACCACCATAAGCCACAAAGTTCCATGGTGGATGTTTGAAGTTTTCTATGGCTACAGGTGTATCTGAGTCAGATGTGGAGCAGACAGTCAGACTTTTGACTCTGGTGGAGAAGTCTGTAGGAGATCTGTGCATCTAGGGAGTCATCAGTACCCTGAGGTGGACAATACGACCAAGGACATGAGCAGGAAGAGAAATGCTGGGGCCAAGTGTCTCCACTGTCATTGTGCCATAGGCAATAGCACATAGCAACAACTATGTCATTGCAGCTGTGACCGAGTGCTATGAAGGAAGACCCTGAGGTACAATCAGCCTAGGGACAGCTCCTGGGGAAATGGTACTGTCAAGGAGACTTGAAGGATGCACAGCAGGGAGCCAGCCTGGACAGAAGAGGGAAGAAAGCCAGGGCAGAAAGGAAGCTCTGGCAGGTTAGAGAGAACAGGATGGGCCCAGCATGCCTGGTGAGTGGGGTGTAGGTGGGCGTCGGAAGAACTTAGGGTGGTAGGAAAGGGTGATGTGATCTAAGATTTAAGTGGAGAGGAAGGCCTACGTCAACAAGGACCCTGTGAGGATACTGAACTTATCAGCAATGGGAAGCCCTTGAAAATGCTAAGGAGCAAGACTATAAACCAATGATTTTAATCCCTTCACTGGAAATAACTCCCTAATGAAATGTTTCAAGAACAGTGTAATATATTCTTAAAATGTATACTAAAGATATGGGATATGGCAAATGAGTGGCATACTTGCAAAATAGGGTTATGGGGTTCAGTGATTTAGATCAAAACAAGGTAGAGTTATGAGTAATAGTTAATATTAAAGTCATTTTATTAAATTAAAAAAGTCATAAAAAGTTAGCAAACGATAATAGAAACCAGGTATGGAGTGCCTGGCTGTGTAACTAACCTTCATTTTGAGGGCCGTGAAAACCTTTTTAAATTGGGGAATAGAATGTGAGCAGACATATCAAATAATGAGATGGTAAAAGCTGAGCTGTGTTTTTCCTGTGCTGCAATGTTAGGACAGGTCACAGCTGATGAGTGGTGACAAGCTGTTTTCCATGTATTGTGAGTGCCGGCGAGGAAAAGCCTCTGAGAGGATGCTCTCATGTGATATAGTGGATTCGGTGTTTGCTTCTTCTGAAGGACTTTAAAGGCTGGACGGAGCAAATGCTGACAATGTCTAAAACAAGGCACTATGGTCAGGCTTAGTGTGTGTTTTGCTGGTTGGACTTACTCACTGCCATTGTGCCTGTATTATTCTTGCAGTATGGCCATAATATGGTCTCATAGAACGGGTGGCTTAAATGGTAGATACTCATTTTCTTTTTTTTTTAATTTATTTTTATTTATTTATTTGAAAGTGACAGGCAGAGAAAGAAGTAGATGTATATATAGAGAGAATGGGTGCGCCAGGGCCTCCAGCCACTGCAAACGAACTCCAGATGCATGCGCCCCCTTGTGCATCTGGCTAACGTGGGTCCTGGGGAATCGAGCCTCGAACCGGGGTCCTTAGGCTTCATAGGCAAGCGCTTAACCGCTAAGCCATCTCTCCAGCCCAGGTACTCATTTTCTTTCAGTCTTGGAGGAGAGAAGTCAGAGCCCAAGGAGTCAGCAAGGGCTTGTTTCTTCTGAGGCCTCTGGCTTTCAGACACTGTCTTCCTGCTGTGTCTATGAAGGCTTCCTCCTTTGTGCGCCAGTGTCCTGGTCACCTGTTCTTATAAGGATACCAGTCAAATTGGACTAGGGACCATCCTAATGGCCCCATTTTAATTAATTACTTTTGAAGGACCCTGTCTCCAAATTGAGTCACATTCTGGGGCACTACAGGACAGGGACTTCAACATTTAAGCTTTATATGACCACAATTCAACTCATAATAACCCCAAACGAGAAACTCATGCCAAGAGACCAGGGGGTGTGCCTATTCTTCCTCTCTGTCAAATAAATAAGAATAAAATATTTAAAAAAAAATCAAGAGGAATTTCTTAGTCAGGCATGGTGGTACATGCTTTTGGATGCTGGGATGAACCTCCAGACCAAACACAGTGACTTAGTGATGGGAGGAAAGCATTTTTTTTCTTTCCTTCTTTCTTTCTTTCTTTCTTTTTTTTTTTTTTTTGTTTTTGGTTTTTAAGGTAGGGGTTTGCTCTAGTCCAGGCTGACCTGGAATTCACAATGTAGTCTCAGGGTGGCCTTGAAATCATGGCGATCCTCCTACCTCTGCCTCCCGAGTGCTGGGATTAAAGGTGAGGAAAGTATTTCTTGAAGCAGGGGAAGTTCCGTAATGGCAGAAGAAGGTGGCTTGCTCTCAGAGGCCTGAGAGAGAGAGAGAGAGGGAGAGACCAACCCTATCACCAGCACAAGCAAGCAAGCTTCAGGAACTCCAGGCAGAGCACAAGCACTCTGCACCCCCACACCTTAGGGATGGACCCTAGAATCCACCCATAGTGACACCTCCTCCAGACAGGTGGCGGCTGATCTAAAGGACAAACTTTAATAAAATCCCAAATAGGGTTCGAGAGATGGCTTAGTGGTTAAGCGCTTGCCTGTGGAGCCTAAGGACCCGGGTTTGAGGCTCTATTCCCCAGGACCCACGTTAGCCAGATGCACAAGGGGGCGCACGTGTCTGGAGTTCGTTTGCAGTGGCTGGAGACCCTGGCGCGCCCATTCTCTCTCTCTTTCTCTCTCTCTCTCTGTCTCTTTCTCTGTCGCTCTCAAATAAATAAATAAAAATGAACAAAAAAGTCCTGGATATATTGGGGGGCATCCATTCAAACTACGACAGCAGCATTTGGCAGGAAGAGGGGACTTGGGATGAGCAGTAGTCTCAGAAAAGCAGCCTTGTGCTGCTCAGGGAATTCTGGGTATTCCCTAACAGCACATTGAAACCCATAGCACAGGTCCCCTCTTCTTGGAAGTCACATGGAAGGGAAAGGACATGATTCTGTTAGCTTATGTCTTCCTGAATAATATAGGTAGGCTAGTTCTGAATCCTAGAGAATATTTTAAAGATCTGGGATTTTCTTGACAATCAAACATAAATCTTAGAGAAAAAAGAAATGGCGAGTTCACCATTAGGGTCTGAATATTTGCATCTTTGGCAAATGTTCCCCTTGAATTCCTAACTCTAAATGTAGTATTAGGAAGTGAACCTTCTGGAAGGTAATTAGGTCATCAGGGCAGACCCCTCACCAATGAGATCAGTGCCCTTTATAAAATCATAGCAAATGCAATCTTTTAGGACACAATGAAAAGGCACCATCTGTCAGCTAAGATGTGGGCCTTCCTCACGAGACACCAGATCTTATGGAGCCTTGATACGGGAGCTCTCTGTCTCCCAGAGGCTGCTGTGGAAAATAAATTTCTGTTGTTGATGAGCTACCTAGTTTATTGGATTTTATTATAAGATGCCGAACAGACTAAGACCTTCATTCATTAAAAGAAAATTTTCTGCGTTTCTCCTCCTTGTGCTAAGAACAGCACAAAACACTTGCTTGTTCCTCTCTATGACGTTTGCTTTAGTGGGAAGAATAAATAATCAACTAGGAAATGAGCACATCTGATTCATCCTGTGAAATCACATACAGGTAGGGAGGTCAGAGGTTGCGCTAGGACAAGGGAGCCATGGAGAAGAGGAGTCACAACATTCCTCTGGGGAAGATACTCTGAGCTAAGATCTACAGAGAGAGAACCCTAAGATGAGGACTTCATGGTCTGATATTTGAGATGGTCCTTAGTCACAAGCCCTGTGCAAGGTCAAGTAGCTCCAATTTCATTCTGACATTCCAATAAAATAAAATATAATAAAATAAAAAAAAAACCAAAAAACCCCTCCTTAAGTGGTGAAGACTTTATGTCAGTTTATGACATTTTTTAAGGAGTTTAATAACCCTGCCACTAAAGTTATGGCTTCAATTTTCTTCCAGGCATAAGCTTTCATCACCATCTACTTGCAACTATTTTAATGCCTGGTAAGGTTGGTACCTACTCCATTGTAATTCTTAGAATAGGCTTAATAGGGAAAGAATCATTTCCTAAATAAAACGTTCACAAACAGTTTCCATGTTCAACTGTAGGGGGAGCGAGTATTCATAGGAGGAAAAGTTCCACTGCACACAGTAAATCTAGTGGTTACCAGGGATTTGGAAACTTGGAAATAGCATATAAATACTGGTATATTACCAAGATTGAAAATTATTCTGTTATTAAATCATAAAAAACCCTTAACTTTTACCGCAGGTTTTGAATGCTCAATATTCTCATGCCACTTTTAACTAGAACACACTTTTCTAGATAACTAGCTACAAATAGATGTATTAATTTCCATAAAAGTGTTATCTTTTTACAGTATATATAGTTCAAATCCCATTTCTATTTCCACTAAAATAATTGCTTATAATACATAGACTCGATTTTATATGACTAATTAGAATAGTGTATGGGGAAAAATAGGTTTGCAGGTAATATTGAAATTAAATATGTTAATCTGTACCTCTGTGTGCACATTTTATATGAGCTTTAATTTGCCAAATAAATTATAGTTCCATGTTTATAAGGTGCCCTTGAAAGAGCATCCTATTTTTGAGCACTAATACTATGTGGGAAACAAATATACAAAGCTTTTAGCTATGGGCTACACATGTATAAATTAAGGCAAAAGCATTTGGTTGGTAAGTGGAGCTATGGTATCTTAGCTTTTTTAAACACTCTGAATTTTTAACATGAGTTTTTTTTTCTGTGGTTACTAATATTAAGATAATAAATAATATTTAGTTTCAATATCGCACCCTTCAGCCAGGGCATAAATTCATTTTGAATGCTGTGTTGAATTAATGTACAATAAACATTCTGCCTTTTGCCGTCAGGAATTCTGGGTGAAATGCAGGAAGTGAGTTCTTGGCTCATGCATTAGCTCTGCCCGTCTTGCTCAGTTTAAGTTTTGCTATTTATAAAATTGCTCCACAGACAGTTCCCTTTATTTTCATGTGATTGTTTTAAGGTTAACCAGAAATGGTATGGTATGTTTTCTGAAGTAGGTTAGAAATACTGACTTAGGAATAGGAGCTCCTATCAAAAGTCCTTCTCACTGCTAGCTACCTATAATCAGGACAGCCAGCTGTCCACCTGGGCAAGTTGTGGTGCCCATGCGGGGGCAGGGGCATTCTGAAGTCACTGCAGTTCAGGGGCCGTTGGGAGTCTCAGAAGAGAGTGGCTCACGTATGGACTGTAAAGGAAATCCAGGAAGCCCATGGAAGCAGCATCTAAGAGCAGTCTAATTAAGTCTAATGCCGCCATGTCTAAGACAAATGACAAATATATTTTAAATGTTCTGCACTGTTGCCCAATGGCTTAGCTTCTTTTTATGTTTATTTAAATGAAAACCCATAGAACTTTGGAGTTAAAATTGGATATGGGTCTTGAACACTGAAGAAGGAATACCCTGGATTTCTCCACGGCACTCAGGTTTGCAGCTGAAGGGCCGGGGGTGGAACTCGGAGAAGACTAGGATTGCTCAGTGTCATTCAGGTCCAGCTGCGGTAGCAAAATGACAGAGTCAAGGTGGGTTAATGAGAGACATTTGTTTCTCCCAGCTTTGAAGGCTGCACATCTGTTATGGCGATCTGAGCAGTCAGGTGGTGGTGAGGGCTCCCTTCCTGCAGAGTTGGTTGCCTTTGAGGAAGCAAGTTCGCTGCGCTCTTCTGCCTTATGACGACACACCCCCATTGAATCAGAGGTCCACACTTATGCCCTCATTTAATTACTTCCTTAAAGGCCCTGTCTCCAGGGCTGTGATCTGAATTTCCTGTGTGTGTGTGTGGGGGGGGGGCAGTTCACTCTAAGTTATTTAATATGATTTTTAAAATATGGGCTCATAACGTATTGTGGAGCCAAAGACCCTTCTGGCAACTTAGTAAAACTTGTGGATTTTTCTCAGAATTCAGTTTTTAAATGCATCAAGCATTGCAGAGGATTATAAAGGAAACCAATTATATAGAAAAACAATTAGTAAACTATTAAAACATTGTGATATGGAGACATGAGTTCATTATTAACACATTAAATAAAATACTGGAGTGGTGGGTCTAATAATTACCATGAGTTTGAATCCATGATGGATAAAATGTTATTTTGAAATAGTTGTGGTGACTATGATATAATTTAAAGATTTCTGTGCCTTTTTATTGGTGACAAAGTCATAGGCACTGCCAATGCTTTTTTTTTTTATTAGAACCTAACATTCATAGTGGAAAGAAATACAAAATTTTAATTTTATTTTTGTTCTCATTTAAATTCAAAGAGTTTCTTAATTTTATGCAAGTTAAGAACACTAGAGAGGTTACTATTAAGATAAATCCACAATTTTAAAATCTGCTATAAGAATTTAGCAATGCTTATGATCATAAAATGCTAACGGCTATTATTACACTTAATAACAGAACTGCTCATTAATTTTGTTATAGACGAATTTGGTTTTAAAGAATATTTAAAAAATTGTAGGTTTCAGCTAAAGATGAATGGACTACTAATTAGCATGAGGTAGATTTAAAATGGTAAAATTATTTTAACAAGTACTTTTTTTCCCCAAGTACTTCTTATGAAGGGATCATTACAACATGCGAATCCATTTTTAAATTCACTTGCTAAATTCAGACATACTTCCTTTTTACAACTGACTGATTTAGGAAAACTATATATTTTGTGGGCCTTACTAAAATTCCCATCTAGAAAAAAATAAATCTGGGTTCACTCCATGTGAAATAGTGCATGTATGATTTTTCTCTCTTCAATGGTTTCTGAGCTCAGCTGTTTCCAAGAAGGAAGATATATATGAGCGAAAAGCAAAACTATTTTCCTTACTGGAGCCAAAATGCTGCTTCCTAGATAGGCCAGCCTGAGAGGCAGCTGAGCCTCCAGGAAGCATAGCTGGAATGCTGAGAAAGTCTACTTCAGGAAAACTGTGAGATGCCTTTGGCCATCAGGTAGCCTAACTTACCTTGATGATCTGAATCACTCAAGAGAGACTCGCGCCAGGGCCATCCTCAGGCTCCTTTAGAAAAGTGCGGAGATGATCTATGCAACAGGAAAAGCAACCAGGCCTGTTCAGGCCTGACCTCAGGGGCCATGGGAGCCTTCCAGTGAAATGGGCACTTGGTACCGGGACTTTTTCTGTGTTCCTCATCCCGGAATCCACGTAACAGACTTGAATTCCGCAGCTGTATTTATCAGTACTGTATTGGAATTCCATCATCAAATAGAGGAACTCATAATTATAAGAATGACAATTTGTATGACATCCAAAACCTCTCTAAGGAATGTATCTGGTTGTTTTTGTTGTTGTTGTTTTGTTTTGTTTATTTCAAGGTAGGGTCTTTCTCTAGCCCAGGCTGACCTGGAATTCACTATGCAGTCTCAGAGTGACCTCGAACTCATAGTGATCCTCCTACCTCTGCCTCCCAAGTGCTGGGATTAAAGGTATACACCACCATGCCCAGCTAAGGAATGTATCTTTACTGTTCATTAATCAAATAATCACCTAACATTGTTATAGATTTAGTAGATTGACCAAGACCACAAAACTGGGATGTTGCCATGTTAGACTAGAGTCTATGTTTTTTGTTTCCATCTGTCCTTCCCTCCAGTCATCTTTTTTCCTTTCCTTTCTTTTCTTCACTTGCTTCCCCTCCCTTTCTCTTTCCTCCCCTTGCTTCTCCTCCCTTCCTCCTTTCCTCTTCTCCACATGTGTGTTTGGAGTGTGGTTTGCCTGCATGTGTGTATGCATGCTTGCATGTGTGAGCGAGTTCGCCTGGAGGCTGAAGGTTGAAGCCAGTGTCTTCTACCATTATGCTCCACTTTATTGATTGAGACAGGGTCTCTCACTTGAACTCAGGGCTGGCCCGATTCGGTAAGTCTAGCAACTTAGCCCGCCCCGAGAATGCCCTCTCTCCATCTCTGAGTGCTGAGGTTACAGGCAGGCACCATGCCCAACTGGCATTTCCATGGGTGCTAGGTATCTGACTCCAGTACTCATGTTTGCACGGTAAGTATTTTATCCCCAGAGCCATTTTCCCTACTACTGAATCTATATGCATTTTATAAAGAAACACTCAAAGAAACAGTGCCTCACAAGAGATCACATTTTAATGAGCATTCAGTAAATGTACTAAGGGCCGGGCATGGTGGTTCACGCCTTTAATGCCAGCACTCGGGAAGCAGAGGTAGGAGGATCGCCATGAGTTCGAGGCCATCCTGAGACTACATAATGAATTCCAGGTCAGCCTGGGTTACAGTGAGGCTCTACCTCCAAAAAAACAAACAGACAAAAATAATTATAATAAAAAATGTATTGAGTGTTTAATTAATAAACATTCATCAACAAGCTCTAGCAGGAAAGGTAATATGTCAGGTGCAATGCGTTTGCATTATGGTCCTGAGCAAGCATAGTTTATGCTTAGATCTAGAAGCTTGCGATCAGCTGGGCCAGGTGTAAGCTTCGAACTTGCAATAAGGTATGATGATTAAAAGTGAACGAGGTGGGGCTCTTTCAGTGTATGTTAATACTTGTACATATTGAATTATGGCCTTCTCATTCGTATACACGGAGCTGCATCATTCAGAAGACAAGCTTTGGGGTTTTTCTGCTTGGGTCTGAATCCTTGCTCCATTTTGGATTTGTCATGTCATCTTGACTAAGATGCTTACTTTCCTTGTCCCTCAGCTTCTTCCGTGAAATCTGACAGTGACAGCACCAACCTCAAAGAGCTGTGGTGGAGACACAGTGGCATCATCTACCTGAAATGCTTAGGAAAGCCCCTACTATGCAGCCCTTTGTACATGGGAGCTATTGCCATTCTTCTCTTGGTGCACGACAAGTGTTCCCTAGAACTTGCTCTTATAAGCTTGCTTTGGGTTAATGTCCCAATTAATGCTGCTAATCCTGATGCCATCTGCATCCCTGTCTGGTCTCTGGCGTTCTGGCTTCAAAGTGAAGTATCTTTGCAAGTCTTCTATCAATATGGTCTGGTGCAGTTCATAAAGCCCTGTCCGATATTCTCCATTAAGAATCAGCTTTTTCACCTTTAATCTTAAAGGAAGCAGAGATGGGGCTCAGATCTTTGTTGAAATTCTGCAATATGCAATTTAAAGTTAGATTGACCTTCAGACTGACAAAGTAAAATAAACAGTTTTATAAATGAAAATGGCTAATCTGAAACAGATCACAGCTAAGAACTTCATTTTTTATTCATTCTCTTCATACAAGGTTGATATCATACAAGTGAGCATCCAATATTGTGCTTCATTGTGGTGCTTGCTCTGGATGCAGTTAGAGGAAATTAAGGGCACAATGAATTGGCAGAAACCAGAAACTATTATAGTCCCTTATTTCAGAAAGTTATTATATTTAAATGTAGGTATGCCTAATTAAAAATAGTGGCTACATAAAATTTTATTGCTGGGTTCTTTTTCTTTTGAACTATTCTGATTTTTAGTCATCAGGATACATTGAAAAACATAAATATGCAGCCTATAACAATTTTAATTTTTTTCAGGAAAGAAAAATCTACTAGTTAAGAGCACGTATATTTATTTACCTGGGAAAATGTTGTGAAATGAAAAATAAAATCTGGCAATAATGAGAAATAAGTCAAAGGGTCCAAGTAGGGAACCCTTGCCTGACAGCTAAACTCAGCCCTTTGTGGACTTTAAGGAATAGCAGCTTGCACTCCTGGTGCAGGCTGGACAAGTGACCCTGGTTCTGGTTCCGTACCTCCGAGTTCAGAGGACACCATGGATTAGCAGGGACAGGCTTCGGGTGATAAATGGGCACTGTGCTCACGCCTGACTAGACTGTACTGAACTGCGGAGTCATATTGCACAGGGCCTAGCATGGGACTGATAACCTAGAAGACAGAGCCTTGCACGTTTCCAGAGCAGCCTGTTTGCTGATACTTACATAGGCACGTCCACTTGCTTGCTCACACGTGTGCACACAAGCACATTCAGGAAGCTAAGCCTGTAGGAGAACTCTTGAAGTTTCTCCAAGTCTGATGAATTCCTCTGTGGCTCATATGTTATCATAATCTTGAATCTTGGTTTTTGGGTCCAGAAGTTCACAAACTCCAACAGTCCTGGGAGCGCTGTGTTAGTTACCTTCTCATTGCTGAGACAACGTACCCGACAAATTCATTTTAGGGGAGGAAGGGTTTGTTTTGGCTTAGAGTTCCAGGATATAGACCCTCAAGGTGGGGAGGTGTGGCATCAGGAACTTGGGCATTGTTGCCACAGTCAGTCCACAGCGAGAAAACAGAAAGCTGTAAATTCTGGTGCTTAGCAATCTTTTGCCCTTTTCATGTAGTTCAGGACCCCAGCCCATGGAATGGAGCTGCCCACAGTCAAGGTGGGTCTTACTACCTGGACTCATGTTATCAAGAGAATCCTTCACAGTGGTGTACTGTACAAAGGCTAACCTAATCTTTGTAATCCCTCACAGTTGATGGTAGTGTCTTTCCAGTTGACAGTCAGTACAATCACATATAGTTAGTTAATCTTTTTGTACTAATTTCTTTCTGTCTGACTTTGAACAATAATTTTTCTTAGCTTACCTAGTGTCCATTTCTAGTCTTTTCTCCCTCTCTCCCTCCCTTTCTTTCTTTCTTCCTTCCTTTTTTTTTTTTTTTTTTTGAGGCAGGGTCTCACTATAGCCCAGGCTAACCTGGAACTCACTGTGTATCCTAGGCTGTTCTGGAACTCATGATGATCTTCCTACTTCAGCCTCTTGAGTGCTGGGATTAAAGGTGTGCACCACCCCACCCAGATACATTTCTAGTAGATCTAACAAGCTGAACTGATTGGCATTTTCAATCTAATGGTCTTAAGACTTTATATGTAACTGGTGTTGAATAAAAAAGAGTAAATCTAAGGGCCTCCCGTGTGTTAGTCAGGTGCTCTATCACTGACCTATATATATATCTGTTTTTAATTTTTTAAGTGTTATTATTATTATTTATTTGTGTGTGTGTGTGTGTGTGTGTGAGAGAGAGAGAGAGAGAGAGAGAGAGAGAGAGGTAGAGAATGAGAGAGAGAGAATGAGTGTACTAGCACCTCTAGCCACTGCCAACGAACTCCAGAAGCATGAGCCACCTTGTGTGTCTAGCTTAAAGAGGGTCCTGGGGAATAGAACATGGGTCCCTTGGCTTTGCAGGAAGCATGTTAACTGCTAAGCCATCTCTCCAGCCCCCTTTTTAAGTTGTCATTTTTTTTTAGTTTGAAGTAGGTTCTTAGTAAGTTTCCTTAGCTGGCTGTGGTAATTTGAATGGCTGGATGCCAATATAGTCAAGATTTTATTAAAGTTTGTAATTTAGCTTTGCAGTCACCCAGCTGGAGGAGGGAGTTATCGGGAAGATTTTAGGGTCTGGCCCTAAGGTGTAGGGTGGATTTGGAATTCCAGTCTGAAGACATGCAGAATGCTTGAGCTCTGGCTACAGTTCCTGAAGTGTGCTTGCTTTCGGTGGCCTGTGGCTTTTTTTCCCCTCTGTTTCTGTATTTGGATCTGTGCAAGCAGGTTAGCTTTTTCTTTCAGTATGGAACTTACTCTCTATCTGTAAGCTTCAAATAAATTTCACTCCTCCCATGAACTGTGCCTGGTTTGGAGGTTTGTCCCAGTGAAGTATGGCTGTCTACTATACTGGCCTTTGGCTCTCTCTGTAAGCCCAGTAGCTGAAATTCTAGGCCTGTGCAACCAGGCCAAACTTTATAAAATAAAAGTTTACTGAAATATGTTATGCTCAAATCATATACCATTTAAACCTAGCACTTTATAAACATGTGTAAATATATTAAATCAAAATTTACAACAGTAGAAAAATATAGTAAAGTCTAGAAGAGATGTCCAACATAGAAATGTATTCAGTTGACACTAGATAACTATTGATATCTGAAAGTCTCACACACACACACACACAATTCCTAGAACACTGGGTCTGTGTGATTTTTTTTCCCTCCACTTTTTGTGTCAACTTTCTAAAAACAATACAACCAAAATATCATTGTTGATTTAAACCTCTCCTGAGGCACCAGAGCCACTGGTTGTCTGTTCCCTCTGAATCTCCTCTGTAGAAATTCGGTGTCCAGATGTTTCAGAATCCAGATGGCCTATGAATCCTCTATTACCCAGAAAGGAGGAAAATGTGCATAGAAGTGGAACATTTAAAAGAAAAAAAAAAAAAACCACTTAGCACTGGCTATGTAATGACAACATACAGGGCTCAAGAAAAAAAAAAAAAAGTAAAGGAACTTCCTTTCCTACAGCAACAACTTCATAAAGGCATGTGCTAAGTTCCTCCAGCAAGCTGAACTTCAGCCTCGCCTCCTCTCTCCATCACCAATAAGAGGCTTGCAGAGGTCCTACACTCCTTAAAGGGCAGACAGCATGGAAGAGCTCTCATGTACAATTTAAAGTAGCAGCTAAAATTGGAATGGTCACAAGAAAGCCTGCTTCTTTGCAATTAAATTGACAAGCTGTCTATGATTACCCTAGGGAACTTGGCAGCTGAGTGATAAAAAGACTGTGAGTGTTGAAAGGTCTAACATGACTTACTAGGTGGACAAAAACCACATCTGCTTAATACACTGATTGGGAGAGCTGTGGAATGTACTTGGCTAAATTAGCTAAGAGGAGACGCTAGTAGTACTTTTTCCTCTCTAAGACCCTTTGCTCAAAATCCATTTTTGAAATTACTCACAAATATTTGAATCATACATTTAAAAAAAAACATGTAGCGCAGCACTGACATTGTTTAGCATGAGCTTACCATCACAAATTACCAGAAGAACTGAGTAAAAACTCTTCCATCAAATTATGTGAAACTTGGTATAAAAACTGGATACCTGAGAAAAGACCACATAGAGATAATCAAAAGTAGTGAGCAGGAAAAAGGGGAGGGTTTGATGAAAACTTTTAGGCAATAATTACATTGTTGGGGTCCCTTGAGTTGGGCAAAGCTGGAAGATACATCGATAATATTTTTAAATGGCAACAGTTTATGAAGGACACACCTATCACATCTGTCTTACTAATTTGAGCATGTTCCTTAAAAGAACAAATGTGTTTGTTGATAATAGTCTATGCTAAGTAAGTGAACGATGACTATGTCCACTTACCTGTCTTCTCTTTCTGAAGGTGAGGAAAAAAAAAAATCTATGAAACTTCCAAAGTAGGATGTCATGGTTTAAATGTAAAATGTCCCTCGTAGGTTCATGTGTTTGAGCACTTAGTTCCCAGCTGGTGGTGCTGTTTGGGAAGGTTGTGGCACTTTAGGAAGTGCTGGAGGAAAGGGGTCACTGCTGGGGAGGGGGACTTGACTTTCTATAGCCGAGTTCCACTTCCTATTTGCCCTCTGCTTCCTGATTACAAACACAGTGTAGTCAGCTCTGCTTCCGTTCCTGCTGCCACAAAACTTTCTCTTGAAATTGTAAACCAGCTTAAACCCTTTCTTAAGTTGCCTGTGGCCAGAAATTTGTTCAAAGCAACAAGAAAATAACACAGGACTACTCTATGCAGGGTTATGAAGGCATATACTATATACTACCTTTGCTTTCATTTCACAACTGATCTCCAGTTAGCTGACCAGTGCTGTCTGGTCTTTGAGACTGTGTGGTTCATTTACAAAGCTATTCTAAGTTCAAAGCCAAAATCACTGTCAACATTAGATAAAGGTTCCCTAGTATTTCTTTTTGAATTAACAAATCAATAATACATTTTATGTCTAACACATTGCATCTTACAAAATGATTTTACCTGTAAAGTGATCTTTTTTTTTTCCTTTCCCATAACAGAGTGTGGAGGTAGGCTTTGTCCCCTCCTTAAAGATGAAGGAACGATGCACAGGAAGGTTAAGTGAGTGACTTGCCTAGGGTCACATAGTAATTGGCAGCACAGAGAGTCTTTGCACTACAATCAAAGAAAGTCTGAGATCTCGGCCTAATGTGGAGCATAGCGTGAGCTGTTTAAAAAAAGTCCTTCATTTGCAAAACCTAAGTCAACACATTTGTGTAAATTGAACATTCAAACTTCCCTTTTGGGATAACTGGGTGAGATGATACACGTCTGCCGACGCCTTCAGCCAGACTCCTAAGACTCCGAATCTAATTATTGAGAAAAAAAAAAGATGCTTGTACTCTTTCCTCCCATCATGTTGAAGGTTATACACTTATGTACTCATTACTTGCTTTTTCTAAGAAAATGTGCATCTGGTAAGAGGCTGCGGTAACATCGCTTTTTCCAAATGCCCCCAACTGCTACAGTGGATGCAACGCCATGTACAAAAGAGGAACTCGATAAATGCTTTTCAATGCTAATTATGATTTCTGACAGATAGTAACCAAATCATGCTCAAAAATGATAGTTTGAAATCATCCAACTCGATTATCCATGGAAATAGGGACTAGAAATAGCATGGATAATTGAAATCCACAGACAAACACAAGCCTCATTTTACAAATAGCTTCAATCCCTCCCTCAGCAAACCTTTAACTATAGCTAATAACATAATTAGAGTGTCTGGTTTCAGGTTTATCTTTTTCTCCCTGTGCTCTGGTTGAGGTACTGCTGAGTGGGAAAAAAAATGGTTTAAAAATAAGTAAGAGAATTAATAAAATCACGAGCCAACTGGAATAAAACATCTCTATCTTATTTTGACACTTTGATGTGTGTCAGGCTTAACAAATGCCTTTTAATGAGACAGCTACATGGTAATAAAATATACTGCTCACCCCATCTTGTTCTTCTCTTGCTGTATATCACAATCTCAGGGTTGCTTAGTTACTTCTATACCTGTTTTGTTTAGCAAAGTATTGCCTACTGGGCTAGAGAGAGAGCTCAGTTGGTGAAGTGCTTGCCCTGCAAACATGAGCATCTGAATTTGCTCTCTAAGACACATGTTAAAAAGATTTTCTAACCATACATGGTGGCACATGCTTTTAGTCCCAGCACTTGGGAGGCTGAGGTAGGAGGATCACAGTGAGTTTGAGGCCAGCCTGGGCTACAGAGTGAATTCTAGGTCAGCCTGGACTAGAGTGAGACCCTGCCTCTCTCTCTCTCTCTCTCTCTCTCTCGTTCTGCATGTTCACAATCCCAGAATTGGGAAGGTGGAGACAGGCAGGTCCCTGGGGCTTACTGGCCAGCCAGTCTAGCCTACTTGGTGAATTCAGGGATAGTGCGAGATGCTATCTCAAAATAGGTGGACAGTGCCCAAGAAATGAAAACTGAGGTTGTCCTCCGGCCTCCACATGCATGAACAAGCATGTGCGCGCGCGCGCGCACACACACACACACACACACACACACTACATAGTGTTATTTGTTATTAATTTATTTTAATCAGCCAACAAATTTCTACAGTAAGGGAAGACACAAATTCCTTTGACCATGTAACATGATGTGAGAGTAAAATTCAGAAAGCGGCTCCTACTGCTGTGATCACATACATCATAAACCAGTGCATGGTCCCTAAAGAATTCAAAGGAAGCTGGGCATGGTGGCACACACCTTTAATCCCCGCACTCAGGAGGCAGAGGTAAGAGGAATGTTGTGAGTTCAAAGGCAAGTTAGATGGCAGCCTCTAATTTACACAGAAAAACAGGCAGAGACTACTGACTACTGGTAATCTTGCAAACATAAGTGCATATGTTACATGTGAAATATAGGTACATATTTAGTTGTCATACTATTGATTCTCTTGACAAGTTTTTTAAAAATTTTTTTGTTATTTTTATTTATTTACTTGAGAGCGACAGACAGAGAGAGAAAGAGGCAGATAGAGAGAGGGAGAGAGAATGGGCACGCCAGGGCCTCCAGCCACCACAAATGAACTCCAGACACGTGCGCCCCCTTGTGCATCTGGCTAACGTGGGTCCTGGGGAATCGAGCCTCGAACCGGGGTCCTTAGGCTTCACAGGCAAGTGCTTCACCGCTAAGCCATCTCTCCAGCCCTCTGGACAAGCTTTTGAGCATGGTCAGGCCACTTGACACATTTACAAGAATGGACCTTCTTTATTCAGTATCTTTATTTTACAATAGTGCTACATTGGACTTACAGGCCAGACAATTGCACACATTAGCTTGCATGTCAGGGATATTCATGGGAATTGGAAGTCCTGACTAAACCATTGTTGGTTCTTTTTTTATTTTTATTTATTTTTATTTTTATTTATTTATTTGAGAGTGACAGACAGAGAGAGAAAGAGGCAGATATATGGAGAGAATGGGCACACCAGGGCCTCCACCCACTGCAAAGAACTCCAGACGCGTGTGCCCCCTTGTGCATCTGGCTAACGTGGGTCCTGGGGAATTGAGCCTCGAACTGGGGTCCTCAGGCTTCACAGGCAAGCACTTAACCACTAAGCCATCTCTCCAGCCCCCATCATTGGTTCTTTATCAATCCATTTCCCCTCTTAGAATTATTGAGTAAACTTGGATTTGTTTAGAACACTTATTTTTTTGTTGCCCATCTCCATACATACAGACAATATACTATGCAGATTCTATTTTAATTGTCATTTATTTATTTGAGAGAAAGAGAGAAAAAGAAAGAGAAAGAGAGAGAGAGAGAGAGAGAGAGAGAGAGAGAATGGGTGCACCACAGCCTCTAGCAGCTGCAAACAAACTCCAGATGCATGTACCACCTTGTGCATCTGGCTTATGTGGGTCCTGGGGAGTGAAACCTGGGTCCTTTGTCTTTGTAGGTAAGTGCCTTAACCTCCACGCCATCTCTCCAGCCCCAGCTTCCATGTTGAATTGGTCACGTTGTTACATGTATATGATCTATTTTGATCACTATCCCAAATTCCTTACTCGCTGTCTTTGCATGACCTGGTTTTACCCTGTGATTTGTGTGCAAAATTCTGCTGGGTGAGGCCTTGTGCAAAGCATTATTTTCCTATCAGAACTGAGATCACACACATCTTTTGCTTTTCATCTTTTTTGCTTTTACTGAGGAAGTAAACTGCATGGAGGTGAAGTAGCCATCTTGTGACCATAAGGCTAAAAAACAAAAAAGCAATATTAAGGGTGATAGGAAAGATGGGAACCTGGGGATTTCATGGAATTGTGGGGTCCCTGACTTTACAGTGTCCTTTCTGTCTCTAAAGGGAGAATGAGCCTCTGTTTTCCTTAAGCTATTCCCGCAAGGTTTCTACTGCACGTGAGTGAAGGCACAGGCTCTGATTTGAAGACTCAGGGTCATGGCTGCTGCTTTAACAGTGACTTTTAGTCTTCACGTCCTCTGAGGTTGTGACACACTTTGGCCATCCTTTCTTGCACCTACCAGTAATGTGTTTGTTGGTCAATCCTCAGAGACTACGAATTTCATGAATTTCCTTTTTTTTTTTTTTTTTTTATATTCAAGGTAGGGTCTCACTCTGGCTCAGGCTGACCTGGAATTCACTATGTAGTCTCAGGGTGGCCTCGAACTCATTGTGACCTTCCTACCTCAGTCTCCTGAGTGCTGAGATTAAAGGCATATGCCACCATGCTTATGAATTTCCTTTTTTAAAAATTATTTTTATTTATTATTAAGGAGAGAGAAAGAGTGAAAGAGAGAGAGAGAGAGAGACAGACAGAGGGTTTGGGCACACCAGAGACTCTTGCCATTGTTAACAAACTCCAGATGCATGCCCCACTTTATACATCTGGGTTTACATGGGTGTTGGGCAATCAAACTCAGGGCAGCAGGCTTTGCAAGCAAGTGCCTTTAACTGCTGAGCCATCTCTTGCAGATGGAACTTCAAGAATTTCTATCAATTCCTAATTGCCAGTTTCTATACATATATAAATATTATTAATGCCATCTTAAGCTGCCATAAATCTTATAATTTACCATTCAGAGTGAATCCATACATTTCAGTACACATATACATATTGGAGGGGGAAAAAACAAAGTAGCAGAGCACATCACTACTATGCAGGTGTGCCTGGCCTGCTTTTAAAATCAAGACCTAGGAAGGGCCACATTCTGTGGAACAATTAGGCTTAAAATCATGGTTGCTGATGGCTACTAGAACTACTGATGAGTGACCTTTCTGCTCTCTGTTGGAGGAGAGGAATTATTTCATGGGGGTTTGGGGTTAGAACAAAAACATCATGAGCGTGGAATCATGATGTGAGCTACCTCAAAGTTTCTGTTTTCCGTTTGTTGTCTTCACGTGAATGCATCGGGACTTCTGAGGCTCAGCAAAGCACCAGTAGCATTTCCCACATCACGGGAGCATTGTCTGTGCTGTCCTAGGTGGCTGGAAGCTCCTGGAGGGCAGGGGCTGTACTTCTTGGCCTGTTTCCTCGGTGTCTGTCGCTGTGGTGGCTCAGTCCATATGGGTTGAACCAAATATGGTGAGAAGAAAAACAAGTAACAATAAGGGATTTTTATTTCAGACTTCTCATTTGTTCTTTCTTCTAGCTTTCCATGCAGGAAGAAGGGTGGGTGGGTGCCGTAAATACTGGGCAGATACATGGATTTTGCTTTCAGGGTGCTGTGGATGTATCCTGGAAAATTTGAACAAGCCAGGGGTGATAAATAATTCATGATTTAGCTTGGGAGGAGTATAGAGAGCAAAACTATCTTGAAAAGGAATTAGCAACCAGTGGGAGAAAATTGCTAGTTGTTTAAAATGTCTATATATTCATAAATTATGTTTTAAATGGCTTGTGGGTATCTTACTTAAATACTGCCTTCTTTAGTTTATATGCTAATTTCTTAATCATTTCTTGAGCATTTTAATAAAATTTCTGTTAGAAATGTTTGATTTAACGGGAAAACATATAACAGTTATAGGTAGGTTATGACTAGAGGAAACTTGCTATTTGGACCATGGGTTCACAGCACAGACATAATTATTCATCAGAGAGAAATAATGTGTGAGGACATAACTGTGCATTGTGAGCAGACTCACTCTGCGAGCGGAGAGGAAATATGAGGAGTATGAATGTTTTCCTTTGCCAGGTTTCAGCAATTTCTGTCTGTTGGTCTATGCAAGGAGGTCGGCATCTAAGAGCCTTTGAGGCTATTAACGATCACATGCTGATATATGTGGTCACAATCACTTTACCAGAATATCTAGACAACAAGGCACCACATTTTCTATCCATATGGAATTCACCTAGAATCCAGGCAGCATATGGGTAGACTTTGCAGGTGGTGATGCACTATAAAACATCCCAGAACCCACGGTCTCAGAAACACCGGAACAAAACTCACCAACCCAAAGATCTGACCCTCGCCTGAGCTGTCCACTCTTATTTTAAAATGTAACAAAACAAGGGGAAAAAGACTGAAGGAGTTGGTGATGAAACCTTGCCCACTTTTCCATCATTTTACTGGAAGCCAGGAGTAATTACAATAAAATATGACTGTTCAGTTGGCTTTCAAGACTGAACAACTGAGAATTTATTTTTATTACATTTGAGAGCCTAGACATTTTTAAAATGTAGATATTTTTTTAAGCAACAATGAAGAACATTCATTTTTTTGCATGATAGCTAAGAAGCTAGGGAACAGCAGAAGACACATTTGTATGTTAAACTTTTATTTTGTGTGTTAAAATTTGTTATGGGAAGCAATGATCAGACTACTCTGATAGTCTCTTTAGAGCTCTGTCTAGCTGAACAGTTCCAAATCTTAACAAGATAGTAGGCATGCCCCAGACAGGATCTGAGAGCCTGAGATTTCTCCGCCTGGCACTGAGCTGGCGTGTGATGAGGTAGCCTGTCTTTCCATGGTCTGTGTGATGGTTTGAAGTAAACGTTCCCCATATGCTCACATATTTTGAATACTTGGTTTCTAGCTGGTGGCAGTTTGGGAAAGTTGTGGGACCTTTGGGAGGATGAGCCTTGCTGGGAGGGGTGTGTCACTGTGGGTGGACCTTGAGGTTTATTCACCCAGCCAACTGGGCATTCAAAGATAGCTCACTTTTGCTGCTTCCTCCAAACTGATGTGACGAGATGCAGTACTTAGTTGTCTGTGCTGCCATGCTTTCCCCGCCATGATGAAACTTTTCCTCTAAACTGTAAGCCAAAATAAGCCCCTTCCTTCTATCAGCTGCTTCTGGTCGGGTGTTTTGTCCCAGCACTGAGAGAGTAACTGCTACACCTCAGAGTAGCTGAAGCAGCCTTGACGTGGCGGGGGCCCTGGCGTTCGCCCAGTGCTCTGAGATGAGCTCACACACTGCCTACTGTTCACCTTGTTTCAGTCCCTCCACTCATTCTCATGGGTCAGGTGTCACTCTTTCTCAGACACAGCACCCACGGACAATCTTTTGGACACCCCATTCTCTCACAGGCTGGTATGTATAGTTACTTCCATTCATCATTCCATCAGCATGTGAACAGGACTTTTTCCACAGACTTTTCCTTTCCTAATGTGATGTTGGCTTCTAGTATGAACTGTTGTAATAACCTCTTACTTTTTCTTCATTTTATCAGATTATTTTTCTTTTCTTTATTATTTATTTGAGCCACTGCAAATGAACTCCAGATGTGTGCACCATCTTGTGCATCTGGATTACATGGGTACTGGGAAAATGAACCTGGATCCTTAGGCTTTGCAGGCAAGTGCCTTAACTGCTAAGCCATCTCTTCAGCCCACCAGATTATTTTTCTACAGAGTTTATGCCCTGCCCCTGGTTTTCTTGAGGCCATCTGGCACCAGAACTTTTGAAACTGATTTTACAACCTCGTTTTGCTATTACTAGCTATTGTAGTTTTCCTAAAATACCGTTGTTAGACTTTTCAGTTCCTCCCTTGATCTGTATATACAAGGGTTTGGTGATGAGGAGAGACCACGGGTCCAGGAGGGTGTGGCCACTCGCACGTGTGAGCGTAGTGATCTCTTAGCTCCTCTCTCTGTTTATTCACACATAAAGTGATGAGGTTCCCTCTGGCTCAGAGTTCCATGGTTCTGGAGTTTCTTTGTAGTTATAGATAGGAATTAGGGAATTTTTTTATTTTTAAAATTTTTTTTGTTCATTTTTATTTATTTATTTGAGCGTGACAGACAGAGAGAGAAAGAGGGAGAGACAGAGAGAGAGAGAGAGAGAAAATGGGTGCGCCAGGGCCTCCAGCCACTGCAAACAAACTCCATACGCTTGTGCCCCCTTGTGCATCTGGCTAACGTGGGTCCTGGGGAATCGAGCCTCGAACTGAGGTCTTTCAGCTTCACAGGCAAGCGCTTAACCGCTAAGCCATCTCTCCAGCCCTAGGGAATTTTTTTTAAACATAGTCATTGCACCAGAAAAACTAATCCCAACATATGAACCACTCACCTGCCAAGAGCAAGGGAATGACAGCTTTATCTGATGAGAAGCCAATGGGAAAAAACAGAACTTGGGACTTGGGGAAACATGCTGGACTTTTTTGACACAGGAGCAAGCTGACGTTTTATTGGACTAGATGAAACCTGTCTAATTAAATAAGAGTCCGTTGCACTTTGTAGATGAAGTTAACATGGACTTGTCTCTGCTTTTTCCAGCTCAGTACTGGATTTCAAAGATGTGTTTCTCTAATGTCTAGGATCTGTCTCCATTCCATCAAAACGGAAAATAATCATGACCTTTCTTGTAAACAAAATCCATTGTGCTGGTGGATCCAGGATGCAAGCCAAAATAATGCATTACTGTGCATAGCTGACGTCGTGCATTTGAGGCATAAAACATTGCATACTGTAAGCAAATGAAAAGCCGCAGTGAAATCCTGGTAGGCCCCGGCTATAAGCATCTGCAATCCGGGAGTTTTAAAGTAAGTAACAGTCTGGAACCATGGTTTGTCATGTTTGTCAACGGTTTCATTTTCCCGAAACATCTTTATACTAGAAAGCTGGAAAAGTGCTGGAGGAGGGCCATGTGATTTCTCGAACTATCTTCAGATTCATCGTTGAAGGGTTGGGCCCAGTAAAGTTCTTTTCACAAATACTTGCACAAAATGCATCTGGGCCTAACTGCTTTCAGAGGTTTTATTAGTCCCTCGGGCAAGCCCTGGGGAAAATGCACTCAGAAAAAGTCACAACCTGAAAAAATGTTATTTTGATTCCTAATACAAAGGCTCACAAAAATCAGAAATGTCCGGCTTACCTTTGTGGGCTAAGGCACTTTCTTTAGCTTTGAGGGAAGGGAATTGGTGGGGTGGGAAGCCTTTTTATATTTTCTCCTGTTCTTTCCTGAATGATCTTTACAAAGAGTATAATACCCTCGTCCTTTTCAAGGCCTATTCTTTCTGTGTGAGATTTTTGGGGTGGAGGGCAAAGGCGGGGGGTCTCTCTTTCACCACACAATTCCCCAATGCTCTCATGGGGCCAACCACCTCTCACCAACGTTCCTGAAAAGAAATTTCCAACTTGCCCAGAATCTAGATCTCATCTCAGCACCAGGGCACGCAGCCGACTGGCATGACTCACCCACCGCCCTGCCCAGCTGCCTCGTTAATGGTTTCTGGGTTTATTCAGCGAGGAAGCGAGCAGGGAGGGGCGGGGGGCGATGGATGGTGGCGCATCTCTCTGGAGGAGGGCTGGGATGCGCCGGAGCAGTCCGGAGGCGGCAGCATCAGCACCAGTAACAGCATCAGCAGCGAAGAGGTTAAGGAGCAGCCCGGGGCTGGGCTGCGGGGCCGGGCCGGGCCGGGGCCGGGCCGGGCGGCGGAGCTGCGCCCGCGGCAGCCCCAGCGGCAGCTGCGGAGAGCGGAGCGCGGGCGGCGCGGGGAGCGGGCGGGACGCGCCCAGAGACCCGCAGAGAAAGGGCAGCGCCGCCGCCGCCGGCTGCCGTCCTCGGCGCGGTTAATCACGCGCTCCCCTCTCGCTGCTGCTGATTTGCAAGAGCAGATTAATCAGAGAGCGCGGCTTGATGAAATTTGCTGTTATTGTGCCCATTTTTAGCAACATCTTTTATTATCTTCATTATTCATTTACAGGGGACCGGCATCAATTATGCAAATGAGCCCACAGACTTTGCAGATTACTTCATTTGCCGCTATTGTTTGTGGAAATTTAATTATTAAATATTATTAAGCTTGCGTTTTCTTCAATTTTCCAAGGCTTAGTTTCATTTGATTTTTCCTCCAGCTGCTCTTCTCTCCTCTCGGTGCCAAAACAGCTCCTCATCAAAGCGGCTCTGGCATGTGAAGACCAAATAAAATCTCCTCGATTTAATAATTTTGATGTTAGTCCCTTGTTCTCAGCTGCTTGCTCAAAGCAATGCAGAGAGGAGCGCAGAGCACATTCAATTTAATGAGCAGAAATTGAATTCAAGTTTGTTCGGAATTGACTTCAATTAGGCAGAGTCTTAATGATAAATTAATCTCTTTTCTTTATTCCCTAGAATTTGTTTTTCAAAGTAGGAAATTGGACTACATTGAAAGACCAAATAAAGAATACCAATTTTAACTAGATCATGGAACTGATATCAAAATTTAATTCTTTATGGTAACGTACTTGGACAAATAGCATTTTCTCTATGGCGTGTATGATAATTTATATTCATTGTCACTACTTACACTTCTGTGGCGTGGATAAAATGACAGTTGAATTAAATATGGGCTTGTAATAGACTTCAGAGTTTTAATCTTTATTAAGAAACTCTAATTGAATGCATAATTAGCTTCTTAGGCTTTAGGAAATTTGGTTTAATATCTGTGTGAACTGAAAACATTGATCAGGAATTTTATAGTGATTCTTATGAGTTTATTATTTTTTTTGGAGAGAAATTATTGGGCTGTGTGTGCAAAATGGCATTTTAAACCGGATAGCAAAAATCTGGAGAGGCAATGAATTAGGTTTGTCCTGTGTTGTTTGGGACTTGGAGCCAGGACTTCCTTGGAACCAGAGCCAATACTGACAATTTTAAGTTCCTTTTATTAAAACCTCTAATGTTCCTTCAGGCCACCAAATCCATTATCCCTGTCCAGACCCTGCTGCAAAATCAAACCCAGAGCTACTTGGGGATTGTAATGAGGGCGTCCGCATTGATTGTTTGGTTACACTGTTTGAGCTTGCTGCCACTGTCAAAAATGTACCTGGCTTTTCTTTTCTTTTTTTTTTTTTTTTTTTTTCACCTGAATCATGGATCATCTTTGCTGGAACACACGGAGCATAATTCTCCTTGCTCCAGCCTGCAAAGCACCCGATCTACATATGCCAAACGTCATTGTTGCCGTTCCTTCAGGAGTGACCTTAGAAGAGACCATGTTTGCTCCAGAGAACTTCAAGCTGTTCACAGTGGTGTATTTATAGTCACAAATTTAAAATACATCAGTGAGAGGAAATACGCTTAGGCTGTGCACTGTTTCACAGAGTGCTCGGGTCCTCTCTTTCTGCCTCCTGCTCCTTCCATATATCCCTTTTATTACTCTTGGCCACTCAGACACGGGGAGTGCGAATTTGACTTTGCCGTGAATTTTAAATTGAACGGCATGTGACAGAGATTATCTTCCTTGTGTGACACAGTAGTGTTGCTACTTCCAGCACTTTTCAGACTCTACCTGCTCTGCGCTAGAATTAAAGATTTATATAATAATAGAATTTTAAAACTGACAGGGCTCTTAAAAATCACCTGGTCCGATCGCCCATGTTTTATAGATGAGGAAACCGAGGCCCATAAATGTTATGTCATTTTCTCAAGACCACAGATTCAACCAGAGGCGGGGTCAGGCCTGAAACTGGCAGGGATATTACCTTCTAGAGTCTAGACCAAAGAATTTTTTCCCCCTTACTTTTCAAGGCTGCCTGTAAGTTGTATGGCGACA
Source organism: Dipus sagitta (assembly GCA_036346955.1). Taxonomy (NCBI): domain Eukaryota; kingdom Metazoa; phylum Chordata; class Mammalia; order Rodentia; family Dipodidae; genus Dipus; species Dipus sagitta. The sequence continues at coordinate 45,316,955 of CM070788.1, forward strand.
TTTTTGAGTAGGTGGAAACTAGCTTTAAAAAGACAGGAAGTAATCTATTGCCTTGCTCAAATTGGGAAATATATTGATTAAAGTGCATAAAAACACATACAAATGCAGTAAGCCTGTTTATCTGGAGCTTGAACAGTTGGGGAGTCAAAATAATGGCATAGTTTTGTGCTCAACTTAGTGAGAGAGGAACAAATGAAAAGTTAATAGACTACTACCCTATTTAAAAAAAAAAACCAAGAAATTTTATAGTACTGTAGGCTTTGTGTATATTAAGTACTATATTTTATAGTAGTGGGAGTTGACACCAATTTAGGTATATCCAGTATTTTTAAAATTTCACCTCTTATGAAATGGTAATATTCCAAACTGCCCTCTCATTTCACCGCAGTCTTTCATTTGTTCAACCTTAGTGAGTGTTGAGTTCTGGGCAACTTGCCAGATGTTGAAAATTTGAAGACTGATAAGTCCGTGGACGAGGTTATAGTCTAGCTAGTGGTGGGAGCAGAAAGGAAGAGGTAATTATGGTATGAAATAGGATGTGTTCTTGTGCTAATACAGAGCAAGTGGTAGGCCAGAGCAGGGCATCGAAGGGAGAGTGGGAAGCCTGTGATTCCCTCTCCCCCCCCCGTCTCCTTGATGGCAAACTGTCAAGTTGAAGATGGTCATAGGTTGGGATGGGCAGGTCCACAGAAGGGTTAACAAAGTAGGAGAAACATGTGGATGGCAAGAAGGTGTCAGAATGGACAGTGACTGAAGGTTTTTGAGGGGAGTGCCAGGAGGATGAACCACAAAGCCAGAGGTTGGACCTTTTGTGTAAGAAGTTAAGGATGTCACTTAACCTTATTGTCCGCAGGTTAGCGTTTCATAAAAGTCCTTCCTTCCTTCCTTTCTTCCTTCCTTCCTTCCTTCCTTCCTTCCTTCCTTCCTTCCTTCCTTCCTTCCTTCCTTTCTTCCTCCCTCTCTCTTTCTTTCTTTCTTTCTTTCTTTCTTTCTTTCTTTCTTTCTTTCTTTCTTTCTTTCTCTTTCCTGTTTCTTTCTTGTTTTACAATTTCATACTTACATATATTTGATTACATTTAGCTACCCCCAATTATCCTATCTTGTCTCCTACCCACTTCTGTTAAACCATGTTCAACAGGATGTCCTTCCCATGTCATTTGTTTTCTTGTGACCCGGTGAGTTTAGTTAGGGTTGCTTGCATGAGCGTGGTAGGGTATTTTCTGGAATTTGGGCAACTTATCTGTGGCAAAACCACTGAGGTAAATTACTACCCCTCCCTCGGAGACCCATTGACTGCCAGTAGCTCCTGGGGGGGGGCTTTATCCACGATGGCAGGTTGAGGGCCCCCGTCTTGTGCAAGTAACTGCAGCTGTTGTGAGTGCTTAAGTGCAGTGGTCACGTTGTATTTCACAGCGGGCCTCTCCATCCTCTAACTTTCACATTCCTTCTGCGTCTTCTTTTGCTGTGTTCCCTGGGCCTTGGAGAGGGCGATACAGATGTCTCATTTAGAGCTCAGCATTCAACAGTCCCTTCTTTTCAGCACTTTGACCAGTTGTGATTCTCGGAACTAGCTACCACGGAGGGCAGCTTTGACGGCAGGTCCAGCTCGAGCCCTGGATCCCAGAGACAAAAGCATTTTCAGATAAAACCAACCACATCATCTCTAAATTAAAATCTTAAATTAAAAAAAAATTTTTTTGTTTATTTTATTTATTTATTTATTTGAGAGCAACAGAGAGAAAGAGGCAGAGAGAAAGATAGATAGATAGATAGATAGATAGAGAGAGAGAGAGAGAGAATGGGCGCACCAGGGCCTCCAGCCACTGCAAACGAACTCCAGATGCGTGCACCCCCTTGTGCATCTGGCTAACATGGGTCCTGGGGAATTGAGCCTCGAACCGGGGTCCTTAGGCTTCACAGGCATGCGCTTAACCACTAAGTCATCTCTCCAGCCTTAAAATCTTAAAGTTTAAGGAGAATTACTTATCTCCAATGATAAAATTAGGATTAATCACAACCATGTATTGAAATTCTTAAAAACAATTTTTTTTTTCAGGACGTAGTAGGAACCTAAAGAAAAAGCCTGGAGAAATGATATCTCTGTGTAGTGAAGGGTATGTTTATTACCCAAGGTTGAGTCAGTTCAGAGAGACTGATTCAAAGAGCTGCTCAAACTTCCGCTGAAGGTGAGAGGCAGGGACTTTCTTCCATACCTGTCACCTGAAGCTGGCTCAGAACACTAGTCTGTGGAAGGCGTGTGTGAGTCTGAGGTCATAGACGTTCGAGATGATGTAGTGCCAGGGGCCCAAAAGATGGTTGTTTTTCTAAGACCACGAGTAGCATTTCCTGCTACTACCTTTCTCCTCAGTAATTCAGTGGTTGTCTTGCCAGGCTTGACCAATACACATTTTCTGCCTCGTTTAGCAATGTTACAAACACAGGCCAACCTTATTGAGTGACCGCTCTTGTCCCTTGTCTTTGTATCTCTTATAGATTGCTCTTGAAACTACTGCTTCTCTTGCTCTGTCTCTCTCTGTGTGGTATCCTAATTGCTTTGGTGTGTAGAATGAGACAGCTTTCCTGAACCCAGCATCCTTTACCAGACATTGCTGGATAACATATACCTATGTATGGCACTATATGAAGGGTCTGGAGGGTGACAAACCGAACCAGGATGGTCACTCTGCTGTCAGGCAGTTCATAGGTTAAATTGTCAAGGTGACCCGGAAGTAAATAAGTCTTATCAACAGCATAAGTGTTATAATAGAGGAAGGAACAGGGCTCTGAGGAAAGAGACTGAAGGATCTGTTGAGTGGGAAGAAAATAATCTGAATGTTAAATAATCAGTTTCTGGTTTCAAGGCCCAGAGGACATGGACGGGGCAGAGAGGGAAACACATGGGCCTCAGGCCAGATTTAAATCTGCTGCGTGCTCAGATGGGTTAGAATGTGAACTTCCTTAGCCAAGTGACTCATTTCTCTGAAGTTCAGTCTGTGAGAATGATAGACTCTCGAACCTGGGCCATAGACATCTGTCAGAGTACCAAAGTTTGCACTCACCCCAAGTTCTCAGATTTGAGAAGGAAAGAATTTGGCCTCTAAGTGCTTCCTGCCTTCTGTAATTTCTCCTTTCAGTAGGCCCAGAAAGAGACACAGGCCTTAGTGTGAGTGTGAAATCAACACAGAGGCAGGAACTGAGTGAGGAAGGAAGGCCGACTGTGTGTGTGTTTGGGGGATGGGGTTAACATTTAATAGGATTGACTTCTGGCTCAGTATATAAAATGGCTGAAGCTTATACAGCCATGATTCAGCACCCCTTATGTGGAAGACATTATTGTATGGGGTGCGCCTGCATGAGAAATCCCCACATAAGCACCCCGTGGCTGTATAATAAAGACTCGGCTCTGCTCTGCCCTGCTTGACACTATAACTGGTGTCTGTGGATGTCTACTCCACGCGTCTCCTCCTAGGTAGACTCGCGTCCTCCACGAATAAGCCTCTGGACAGTGTGCCTTTTGGATGGTTTCCGTTCTGATCATCACAACAGCCCGTCACAGGGAAATAATTATTCACTTGGCATTATTTCTGGTATGACCCAGGGCCCTGGGCAAACAGCTCCTTCCTGTGCCACCGCCCTGAGAAGTTGGAGGTTTATAGAGATTGCCTCCACTCAGTGGAACAATTCGATTTTTTCTTTCTTTCTTTTCTTTTTTTTTACTCTGAGGTACCATTGTACCTTCTCATTAGCTAAGCGGCCCGGTTTCTCTCACATGGTTGCTCTTTTGGAAGGATCCGTGTGGCTTTGCGTGGATTTCCTCTCTAGAGGGAAATGCTATCAAGTCGCATGGCAGCAGCCACAGATCCAGCTTAGAGATCCAAAGAGCTGAAGAGGACAGGCTGGCATGGAACACTTTCCCTGGGGAGATGTGAGCACATCCGTTCATCCTCAGTAGGGCACAGATGATAGACCAAGGCTGGATTCCACCAAACGCCCAACTCAGCGAACCAACCAACGAACAGCGGAGAGGAACACCCCAATACAGGCGATTACGCACGGAAGCCCTGTCTCTGCACACGGCGCGACGTGCAGGCAGTTCTGCTGGTCAGACAGTCCACCGTCAAGCAGGTTACCCTCTATGTAACCTTAGGGAGGAGTCTTGTGACCTTTTTAAGTCTCAGCTTTCCCAGACTTATCGATCTCTTGTGTCTCCCTGACCCCCCAAGGAGTGAATATTTCAATTCAGAGAAAATTGGTACACAACAGTGGTCAGAGTCTGCCCCCTAACAGCTGTTTACTGCTCCTCTAACCTTGAGGGGAGCTCGTGTGACCTTGGGAGTTTCAGCTTTTCTAGATACACTGACCTCCTGACTCCCTTGAGCGCTTCTCCTCCCTCCAAGGAGGGAGTATTTCAGTTGGGAGCAATTAGTTATGCAACAGGTGTTTTGGAGAACAGGTCCTTATGTCAGGTTGTCAGATTTTAGCCTTAAAAATATGATTTTGGGGACTTGGGAGATAGCTTAGTTGCTTAAGAGCTTGCTGAAAAGCATGAGGTCCCGCAGACAAGGTGGTGTGCGCTTATAATCTGGAGAGGCAGAGACTGGAGGAGCTTGTCGCTTGCTCACCAGCCAATTGAACCTAACTAGGCAAGGACCAGGCCAAAGAAAGGCCCCATCTCAATAAAACGTGGGTGGTGTTCCTGAAGATGTCACCCAAGGTTGTTCTCAGACCTCCATGCACGTCTCCACAAATGAGCATGTGCGTCCCTCCCCGCTCAGGTGCCTCCGCACACACAGGAGCACACATATATCAAGGTACACATGTAAAATGCTGTTGCTAAAGGATTAACCAGAGCAAAGTAGGAATGGGATGGGAAAATAATTCTGAAAAAGTACGAGCTTCTTGTGTCAGAGTTCATAGGTTTTTAGGATCTGCCTTGTGAAGGGGGCGGGGAAGACCTTGGCTTTAGTGTGCTTTGAAATGCAGAATGGAAACATGGGGAGTTTTGTGTTTGCTCTTTGCCTGTTTCCCTTTCCATGGATAGCTTTCTACTTCAGGGACCTTCTCCCACTGCAGCTTTTGAATGTCGATAACCAAGGGTGTTTACTGTCTTTTAGTAGGGGAAAAAGGAAAAAAGAAAATCTTGTGTTTATTTCTTAGGTGGGGAGGATTGTCAACATACAGTTTTGGAGTCTTTATTTCGACAAAAAGTCCCCCTTCTTAGTTAGCATTGTCCTTCATAATACAAATTGCAAATAAGGCAGAATGCCAGAGCAAAAAAGTAATTTCAATTAAAATTCCCTGGGCTCTTCAGGGGGACTCAGGAGTCAGCCTTAACACAGTGTCCTTGGGTCCGGGTGCGGCTTACCTGAAAAGCTTCAAAGACTCACTAGTAATTTTAGTGTCCCCCACCCCCGTTTCCCCTTGCCCTCCACCTCTGACTGCTCCAAGTGACACACGAAGCCACGGTTGCCCTTTCCACAGAAAAGGAGGCTCCGTGATCGCTTGTCTGGAAAAGCTGGTAATGGACTATTAAATAGCTGTTTGCGCAATCACTGCACGCAACCATGTTTACTTGTTTCTGCAGAAATATTGCTGTTTACCTGGTTTTGGACAGAGAGCAGATCGTTTGACAAGGTCCCAGAGTACATAGCATGCCTCCTAATATTGCCCCCCTCTGCCTAGTCCAGACCTCTGCGATCTCCGTTGTTACCAAATGAGAGCAGGGTCACATGGAGATAACAGAGGGGCCACATCAAGTGGGGTAAGTCTGATTTGTTGGAATACCCTGTGCCATAGGTTGGCACAGGTGGATAGCATGCCCTAAGGTGTCTCTCTCATAGTTTCTTGTTATGGCATTTAAAAATCACCACACTTTTTTTTAAAACTTTTTATTTTATTTATTTTATATATATTATAGCAAGTTAAAATCTTTTAACCCTTCATCCCCGATCCTAGTACTCTGGGGACCCTCCTCAGTGGGGTTATGGTAGTCACAGTGGGGTCATGAAGGCCTCAGTCAGTCCCTATGGGATACTGGGGGACCTTGTCTCAGAATATTCCTACCCACTCTGTGGCTTTTACAATTTTTCCACCCCTCTTCCACAGTGCTCCCTGAGCCATGGCAGGCCTGTTAGCAGTCTGATTGAGTATTGAGTTCTTTGTATCCTTTGGATTTCTGCTTTGATAGGTTTTGGTTTATCATTGTGTCTGTCACCATCACCCTGGAGCTGGTTGTCAGGTTAGCAGTAAAAGCAGTATTCATGTCACCACTTCCTCTGCAATTTCTCCTGAGCCCTGGCAGGTATGGAAGAGGTGGTGCATCTTGTGGTGGGCAGTTGGCTGTTTTTTTAATCTTATTGATGGATTTTGGTTTTCATCTGTTTTCTCTGCCATCTGTAAAATAAAGGAGATTCTCAGGCTGCAGAGGTGGTTTAGCAGTTAAGGCACTTGCCTGCAAAGTCTAAGGACCCAGGTTCTACTCTCCAGATCCCACATAAGCCAGATGCATAAAGGTGAGGCAAACACAAGGTCTCACATGCCCACTAGGTGGCACAAGCATCTGGAGTTCCATTTCAATGGCTGAGGCCCTGGTGTGCCAATTCTCTCTCTATCCCTCTGTCTCTTTCTCTGTCTGTCTGTCTCTGTCTCTGTCTCTCTCTCTCTCTCTAAAATAAAAAAAAAAAAATAAAGGAGATTCTCCAACCAAGAGTGAGAAGAGCATGGGTTAAAGGGGGTATGCAAAGTTATGAAATCACAATAGGCTGCTAATAAAATTAAGGGCTGTTTTGGAGAAGCTATGTGAAACTGACATAATCATTAGCTGTTGAATTTATATAATACCTAACACCTGTTGAGTGTTTAGTTGCATGGCAGGCAATAAGCAAGAGGCCTGGTCCTTATTATCTGTCTACCATGACAGAAATGCATGAGGGCAGCATAGCTATTATTTGCAGGTTACAGATGAGAAGCCAGAGGGATTGGGGGCTAAGCTGCTTACTAAGTCGTATTGTTGGTGAGAAGGGGAACTATGATTTGAATCTCGATTCTCCACCTTCATAGCCTGTGTGTTGTTTCATTAGGTTGGAATTCATAGAAAACAGGGTACAGGACAGTTAAACTTGGATGTGGAGAGATGGAGGGTGTTGTCCAACATAAGAGGGTAGGTGTGGGGGAGTGTGGACAAGGGGAAGATTAAGTTGAGGGAGAGTGGATACTATAGGCTCTTGGCCACTGCTAGGGGTTTTCCAGGGAAGGTCTAATGGAAATGAACATAAAAAAAGAAGGACTAAGAAATCAGAGAGATAATTACATGGAATTTAGTAGGACTGACATGATACGATCATATTCTCAGATATCCCCTTCCTCCTGAAATTGCCAGACATCTATCCCTCTTTCACACCTGTGAGTTACGTAACTTGCATGTGGTTCTGTGTCTATGAGGTCTTGTGATCTGTGCAGGCTTTGAAAATTTATTTATTTATTTATTTGCAAGCACAGAGTGATAGGAGAGAGACAGACAGAGAGAATGGGCATGGCAGGGCCTTCAGCTGCTGCCAACGAACTCAAGGTGCGTGTGCCTGTTAGTGCATCTGGCTTTATGTGGGTACTGGGGAATCAAACCCAGGTTGTCAGGCTGTGCAGGCAAGAGTCTTAACAGGTGAGCCATCCCTCTATCCCTGTGCAGGGTTTTTAGCTCCCTTTGGTGGCAGAGAAAGCTGAGAGGGAGGACTGTTAGCCAAGGAGCACTCCTTAGTTTACTCTGAGATGGGTCTTCTTCCCAGCACACCTTGAGGAGCCTCCCAGTTGTTTTCAGGGATGTCTCTGGTCTTCTCATAGGGACTCGCTCTTTTATGCTGTTCTCCCCTCGTTTTAGGCCTCTTTCAATTCTAGGAAATGGTGCAAGTGACACGCTTACTGCTCCCAGTTCAGTCTGATTCTGGGTTCAGTAATTCATTGTTATGTGGAGAATGCCTTCAGTGAACACAACAAGCTGCGGAGTATAATTCTCCTTTAATGTATATTTACTAAGTATATTTATTATTCATCAGGATGTGCGTTTTAAAATGTGAGTCTAGATTCCCTCACTTTTAATCCCAAACAAATGTTAAAAGATTTATTTTTATAATAATCTTGGAATGAGAGCTAAGCAAGGCTCCCTGAACACAGCTTGCCAAGTGGTAGATGTTAGCTCCATATATCCACGCTGGATGCGCGGTCTGCAGTTGCTTGTCGTCCCTTACTGTTTGTGGTGGGGATGCGCAGAGACATCCGAGCACACCCGGGCCCGTCGATGGCTGCGATTTGTTGGCGTCAACTCTAGGGAAGGAACGCTGCAAGGGAAAATAATTACAATCCCCTTTCTTTGAAAGCTACAGAGAGATAGGGAGGGAGAAATAAAGGCAGAAATATGAAGGAAAGAGAACATGTGTTTCAGGAGACAAGACAATGTGCAGAAAAAAAAAAACTTCCTGAGACCTCAAGGTGCTATCAACACGAAAGTGCCTGAAATATATAGAGAATTAAATATGAATGCACCGGGCATCCCAGAATGAGCAATTCCTGCTTTCCCCACCTTGCAAAAAGAAGGCTCCCCAGAGCAAGTGCCAGTGTGAGACCGGAGCCCTGTGGGCTTCTTAGAGATAGACAGAAAGCAGCTTCGAAGGAGCCGCAGTCAGGTCACTCTAGCTGGGACAGTCTTCCATTTGAGCACAGGCTTCAACTAATTTTGAGAGGCATCTTTGCCCCTTAGTCATAGTCATTTTTGCTACCAATACCAAGTGGTATGCATTTCACACATTCCTTAAGATCCTAGAGTCTAGAACTTGCCTAGCTAACCAGCAAGAGAATATATATATATATATATATATATATATATATATATATATATATATATATTTAGTTTGTGAATACCAGTGGAGATCTTCATTTCTTCCCCAATAACGTTTTTAGTAAACTCACTGTGCTTCTAATGTATTAAGAATTGTATGACGGGCTGGAGAGATGGCTTAGTGGTTAAGGCATTTGCCTGCAAAGCTAAAGGATCCTGGTTCGATTCTCTGGGACCCACGTAAGCCAGATGCACAAAGGGGCGCATGCATCTGGAGTTTGTTTGCAGTGGCTGGAGGCCCTGGCATGGCCATTCTCTCTCTCTCTCCCTCTTTCTCTCATAAATCAATAAATAATTGACGTTTCCTGGAGAGACATGAACAATCATCTGTCAACCCCCAGGAGGGTCGGAGACAACTGTGGTTACTTATAGGAGCATGGGTGGCTCAGTCAAAGGTGGCTGCCCCACTGGAAACTACACCTCTGCGTGGACAATGACTCATGAACACTGTGTCTCTGGAAGCCCCTGCCCAACTTAGAGTACGCTTCTCCACCAGAGTACAGCCCTCAGAAAGCTTAATGCTTTTATAACCTTACGGAGGAGCCTTGTGAATCTTGTGGGCTTCAGGGACTTCCTGCCCCATGTAGGTTTTGCTGGCTTCTTGAGTCTTAGAGATGTTCCTCCTGCCCCCACCCACCCCCAGAAGGGAAGGTTTCAATCCAGAAGAAATAGCCACATGCTGAAGCATGACTTGATGCAGTCCAATGAAAATAGTAGTTCAGTTGGGGATATCTCACACTATAAACCTTTGAATTTGTCTACGTTCAGGGTTACACATTATCACGTTTAAAAATACCAGTGTGACTTTTTTCACAGAGTTAAAAACATAGTAAAAAAAGGAAGTTATTAACAGAGCAATACTTCCATTTTTTTATCAAAAAAGTATTGTTCTATTACATTGGATAGAGCCAATGAAATTAGAAATTGATCCTTATGGTTTCAAATCTACTACCCAATAAATAGAGGCAATGATAGAGGGAAAGGAATCCTATCAATGGACTAACAAATGCCTAGCCCTTCATTCTCCATTCTATCGTGATTAATTCTTTAAATATAATTTCACTGGAGAGAAATGATTTTGAGATATACTTGTATTGCATTAATTTCTTTGTAGCTCTGGGATGGAATCCAGGGCTTTGCACATGATAGACGAGTGCTCTACCCCTAGACTACACCCTCCTCTAGTCCTTGCATTGCACTAAAATTTTATGGTATACAGTATAGGGGAGAAAATTTGACATGCTTTCCACTTACATTTAAAATATAATCCCATCAAATACGTAATGGTATGCCCATTAGTTAATGATTAATGTTGAAGAGTCAGATTTTACCAAAGAATCAACTTTACCCTTGCCATAAAGCAATTTGAAATAAAAATAGCTGAACAAATGTAAGGAAATCATGAAAAAAAAAAAAAAAAACAGCCACTTTCTGAAAATTAAGAAAAAAAAATGATGGAAAATCAAATCAGTTCTCTGTCCTCTGGTTACTCTTTGGCCTGTGTCTGCAACCTCTCATTCCACGATGCCGTTCTTTCCCTGTAGCACGTTTCTTGTTGACCAATGCCTTCCATGTTAGCTCATGTGACTGAGAACAGAGCTGTTTCCCTTGCCATGCGACACTAAGTGACGTGACCTCTAAATTCTTGCCATGGCCCTTAGCATTCAATAAATGAATTAAATAGAAATAATTGGGTATCTTTGGCTGAACTTGATGTTTCTAATAAATGTCAGTGGTGTCACACAAAACAATTTTATAAATTACTTTGAAAAGAATTGTTTTAACTATGGAGCAGGCAGTGAAAGATAAATGGGAAGGATTTGGAAGAGGGCATTTCTATAATGACATCATGAGAGCAGAGAGGATTTAAATAATAATTCTATTCATGCCGAGATCAAGAAAAAAAACAACCCAATGCACTGGGCTTAATGCTTCTATGTTTGTTTGTTATTTTATTCAACCTGTCTCAGTTGATTGGAAGAAAAATAAAAGTAGTAGTTTTATAGTCAGACCAGCTTAAGTATTAGTTCACTCATGTAAATTTGTGTTATCTACTACTGAGTTTCCAGAAATCCTTTTGTTAGTAAATAAATAAATAAATAAAATAAAAATAAAATTCAGGGACAGGATTACTTGGGTTTTACAAGCCTTTATCAGAAATGATTGTGGCTGTAACAATGGTTAATATTGCATGATGTACCAAACAGGCTTTCCATTTTTACTAAAATTTCCAAATGAACATTGTGTACCTGAAATGCTATCAAAGGTTATATTTAGTTCATATGATAGGCAAGCTCAAAACAGTGAAGTTTTTTCTGTTATACAAATGAGGGGAAAAATTAAAAAAGCAAATTAAAGAGAGAGAAGTAAATGAGACATTATTTCCCCAAAGTTGTTTTTATTGCCTGCCAGGCAAAATATCTTCAGGAGATGGACTGCAAAAGGAAAAGACTTTCGTAGTGAGCATCTGAGCCACGGCAGGTTCGTGGGTATTATTGGCATTTTCAGACATCAAAAGCAAACGGTGTGAAAGATGATGGAGGTGTTTCAACAGGAATGGGGAATGAAAATGAGCAGATAGAAGTTCATGCTCAATAAAAACACAAAATGATAATCAGAATAAATGAGACTATCAGTGCACAAGGAGAAGGAAATCAACTGGGAACATCTGTTCAGGTGAGGCTGAAATTAAGAGAATACTCAGACGCTGGGCGTGTGCATTTGGAAGAAAGTCTGTGCAGGATCTGTTGGGAGCAGCTCATGCTTTGTCTGTGGGGAATGGTCACACGCTACCTTCTACTTGCATTCTTTCAAATTAGCATGTGTGCTTATGGTTGTTACGGATTCCAAGAAAAAGGCTTGTAGCCAATAGGCTGTCAAGTATTCATGAGGATTAAGATTTTTTTATTGTGTATGTGTGCATGTGTGTGTGTGTGTGTGTGTGTTTCCATGTCTGTGCAAATGCACCTGCATGTGTATGCATGTGTTGGAGGACAGCGGCTGCTGTCAAGCGTCTCCTATTGCTCTCCACTGCCGGTCCAGCTAGTCTACCTGGCTAGCTTGCTCCTGGAATTCCCTGTCTCTCTCTCCTGTGTGCTGAGATTATATGCAGGCCCTCACACCCAGCGCGGGTGTGGCATCTATGTGGGCACTGGGAATTGAGCTCTGTCCTGATGCTTGCAAAGGGAAGTGCTTTGATCACTGAATCAACTCCCCAGCCTCAGATTAAGAAAATTTTAACAGTGAAGTGAAAATTTCTCAGTGATGTAGTGGTCATAAAAGTGTGTCTAAATTGGCCTCCAAATGAATGAACTCACAATAATATGAAGCCACAAAAGGATTTGGAGAAATGACACACACCCAGCACAGAGATGCTCAAATCAAATATATTAGCTTCTGCCTCTGGAAAAGATTGTTCTTCCTGCTAAATGCTGTTAAAAACTCTGAAAAGTTTGAGGCTAGACTGATCTAGACATGGTTCTTTCTAGATTAGCCTGAGATACACAGCAAGACCCTATCCCCCAAAACACAACAGCAAGGACAAAAAAAATGTCCCCCCAATAACCTAAAACTCTCTGAACATTACATGCAGCAAAGACATAAGACTGAAAGATGGTGAGTGGAAGGCAAGTAAGTTAGGGACTTTGGATCTGAGCAACTTGGTGAGGTCCCTGGGTTGTATTCTTGCCACATATGTCCCACTAGTCAACAGCCAGGAAATGGTGAAATTTCAAACAGACAACTCCACCCCCCAGCCATGACATGTAGTCCCTTTAGCTAAAAGACTCAGAAAAGGTCCTTCTAGCAAAACAGAAAACATTTCTTTATTTTAATTTAGCTATTTTTTAAAGTTTTTTTTTTTTTTTCAAAGTAGGGTTTCACTCTAGCCAAGGAATTCACTGTTGGCCTCAAAACGGCAAGCCTCCTACCTTGGCCTCCCAAGTGCTACGATTAAAGAGGTGTGCCACTACACCCAGCCTGGGAAATATTTTTCTACAGCCCCCCTCCTTTATTCAAGTGTCATGGGAAAATGGTTTCTACCTCTCCCCATGACAGCCAAGGCAGATGGGGAGCCTGGACTTCTGCTCGTGCCTGGAGACCAGGAGAATGAGAGGCTGCTTCTGCCTCTTGCTGGGTTGTGTCCCAGAAGCTGAGTGGGCATCTCAGAGGCGAACCATTGTCTTCTCACTGTGGTGTGAGTGGGCACGAGTAGTTGGGACTTGGTAGAGATGAGGCAGACCCCATTCTTCTGTGAGGCTGTGTTTGAGGAGACTTGCTGGATCAGCACATCCACATAAGACTTACAGTGCCCAGAACATAACGAAAATCACCTGTTATAGGAAGAACCATGAAAACCTCAACTTGAATGATGAAAAGTTATGGACAGAATGCAGCAGCAACATAACATAGAGGTGGGACTTCCCTGACAATGATGTCAAAACATCCACCGTAAAAAAATGCCATGATCAGTGGTTCCAAACATAAGTAAAAGAAATAAGACAATGGTTCGGTGGCTGGGACAACGGCTCAACAGTTAAGAGTGCAGAGACTGCCAAGTTCTACGTCCCAGGTCCCATGAAAAAAGCTGTGTTTGGCCACACAGGTCTGTTACCCCAGTTGGCGGTGTGCAGGGACTGGAGAATCACTGGGGCTCTGACAGACAGTAGTTCCATGTTGAGGAAGAGACTCAACTCAAGGGAATACACAGACGGTGAGGGAATGACACCTAGCTTTCTCCTCTAGACTCCACATCAATGCCGATGGGGCATGGACTTATGCACACACATGTGAATACACTACAAAGCACATACTACACACACACACACACACACACACACACACCTGTTTCTATTGGCAAAAATAGGATACTTAAAGAAGAGGCAAATGTCAAGTGTTCAACATATACCCATCAACATTAAGCATTTATTGGGTAAGTTCACCAGTGGAATAAAGAAATCAAAGGAAAGAATCAGTGCACTTGAAAAACAGAACAATAGAAATTACCCAGTCTAACTTCATCAATCTAAAATTAGTTAAAATATAACATATTCAGTCTCCAGAACCACACAGCTATAGCACACATTTTCATCATTGTATCAGTCATATCCCAGAGAAGCAAAAGAAAAGTATTCAAGAAAGTATGGCTGAAGTTCTGTCATGCTTGGCAAAAGGCACAAATCTATAAAAACTTATAAAGGACAAAAAGGATTGAGGAAGCACGGCTAGGGCCGGGGAGAAGTCGCAGAGGGTAAAAGGCCTTGTGCAAGCGTGAGGACCCGAGTCTGGAGCCCTGCCGCCCACGTAGAACTGGACACTGTGGCATGTGTCTGTCATCTCCACGCTCCTCTGGTGAGGCGGGAGGCAGGGGCAGGAGAGACCCCGGCAGCTGGAAGGCCAGCTGGGGCGAACAAGAGTCCCTGCATCAAGATAAAGTGGAAAGCTAGGATTGATATTAGAGGGTGCTCTCTGACTTCCACACATTATGACATGTGTGTGCCATGTACACACACACACACACACACACACACACACACACATTAACAAGAACACATCAACACATACGATTAACAAAAACAACAGAGAAGAGGAAGCAGAGCTAAACCCAAACAAGGTGAAACAAAGAAATCCACACCAAGACACACATGAGCCTCCATTAGCAGGTTGTTCGACAGCCTGTGAGGGATCAGGAGTCTGGGTAGCATGTCTGCAAGAATTCCTAAACTGAGGCTTAGCGGTTAAGGCCAAAGGACCCACGTTAACCAGATGGACAAGGTGGCACATGTGTCTGGAATTTGTTTGCAGTGGCTGAAGGCCTTGCCTGGCATGCCCATTCTCCATTCTCTCTCTCTCTCCTCTTTCTCTCTGTCAAATAAATAAATAAAAATAAAATATTAAAAAAGAAAACTAACAAGATGTTAGGTATGGGGGCTCATGTCCAGAGTTGAATTGCAGTGGCTGGAGTACCTTGAAAAAACAAAAAACAAAACAAACAAGCAAACATAATTCCTAAACTGAAAACACTAAGTACTGCCCAGGCGGCTATCTGAATGGCTTTATTATTACTTCATTTTACCTTTCAGTTAATCCTGTGACATGGCACATGGTCGTCATTGAGCACATGCACACAGATGATGTTTATAATGACTTTTAACATAAAATCAGAAATAAGAGAAAACCGAAACATTTTTGGAAACAGTATTGAATTATTACTTAGCTACCGTTATGTGGAAGGCATCAATGATTGCTCTTGCCTAAATGCTCAGTGTGTCATTCAGGGGGACTATAAGTGTCCTAATACATTGTAAAGTGACTATTGATCATCTTTTGTCCTGGAAATCTGCATGTTGTGAATAAAGAAGTGGGATGGAAGGAGGATCACAGTCTTAAATTTGATTCAGCCATTGAGACTATAAATTTCTACTAATGAATATAATTACAGCAAGAAAATCTGTATGAAAAAAATGATAACCAGAATACAAGTTTCTAAAACAAAATTATTGCTCAAGCTGTCCCATAGCAGGTGTACAATAAATAGTTGGTGAGTGAATGAATAAAGGAAAGAATGAGGAACAGATAAAAAGATTGAATTATTTTTGATGATACAGTTATGTGGAAGAGACCTCATAACCATGTAAGAGGACTTTTTAGTTTTGTGTCATATGTGTAAGTATTACATGTGTCTTGTATAAGAAAGTTTTTCCGGGCTGGAGAAATGGCTTAGCTGTTAAGCAGCTTGCCTGTGAAGCCTAAGGACCCAGGTTCGAGGCTCAATTCCCCAGGACCCATGTTAGCCAGATGCACAAGGGGGCACATGTGGCTGGAGTTCGTTTGCAGTGGCTGGAGGCCCTGGCGTGCCCATTCTCTCTCTCTCTCTCTCTGCCTCTTTCTCCCTCTGTCTGTCACTCTCAAATAAATTAAAAAAAAATTTAGAAAAGAAAGTTTTTCCTATCCTAAAGTCATGGACACATTCTTACATTCTTATTTTCATTAATTTGACTATTTTATTATTTGCCTGGTTTCAGAATGCTTTTTTTAAAATTAAATTATTACATTCATTCAGGGAAGTATGGAACCAAGGGAAGGGGAATAGGTACACCTATGTGGTCTGAGAGCCCATGTGTTACGTGAGCATGGGCCTGGAAGAAACATGAAAAGGGATTTAGAGAGGAGCAAGAAGAAAGTGCAGGAGCTCCTGCCACGTGGGTGTAGGGGAGGCGTACCAGGACAGAAACTTGGCAGCTCAGGAGAGATGAACAATTAACACAGATCTCAGAATTTTAGCTGGCAGCCTTATAAGGTCTACATATATGACCCAGAGTTGTGTGTCTTTGGCCATAGCCTCAGTACCAGCATGGTTTTCTCAAGCTACTGTGGCACAGCCAAACTACACTGATGGTAAACACATTGTAGAAGGCACCGTTTCTTAGGAGACATTTATTTTTATTTTTGTTTTTATTTTTTTATTTTAGAGAAAGAGAGAGGGAGAGAGAGAGAGAGAGAGAGAGAGAGAGAGAGAGAGAGAGAGAGAATGAATTAACAAGCCAGGACCTCAGCCACTGCAGTCGAACTCCAGATGCTTGCACCACCTAGTGGGCATGTGTGACCGTGTGCTTGACTCACCTTGTGTGTCTGGCTAACCCTGTGATCTGGTGAGTCGAACATGGATCCTTAGGCTTCACAGGCAAGCGCCTTAGCCACTAAGCCATCTCTCCAGCACAGGGGGCCATTTTTTTAAATCACTAGTTTTGTGGGATGTTACTGGATATTATTCAGAACATTGTGTGAAATAATAATATTAAAAATTATGTCCACATGGGAATGTAATTTCTCATGTTTCATACTCTTGGTACGGCCACCTTTCAGACGCCTTCAGATACTTTGAAGACAGGTTTATTTTTCTCATCCCAACATTATATCCTCATCTTGGAAGCAAGTCCAGCTCAGGTGACTTGAGTACTGGGGTGAGGGAGAGTAGGATTATTCTGAAGAAATTCTTCAGGCAATTTTGGGGTGTTTCTTCCCTGTCCATCGATCTCCTCTTCCCATGTTAAGTAGCTAAATTCAGTGTGTTCATGTACATCATACACTTTAGCTCAGGTCCTGGCTTATGTGGGTGTGTGTAGAACCCTGATTGTGTGCAGAGTGGGCATGGGAGGTAGTGTAAACATGGTTTCATCATTAACAAAATTTCTATGTGTATCTGGGATTTTTGTTTTGATCCTCTTCCTATCTCTGTCCCACATTTATAAAAAGGAAACTAAGTTAGAAGTGATAAGGTGAAAACTCAAATGGAGACCTGACCCAGTGTGGGTCTACCTTGATGGCCAAAGCCCAAGCTGAGCTCGGCAGTTAGCATACATTTGTTACAGAAAAATCCACAGTGGTAAAGAGATTTTATGCCTACTTCCTCAGGATTCTTAGAGAGTTAAAACTTCGTGTGTGCCATGTAGAAAAATCGCATTTGAAGCACCGTAAAGGTCTAGTTTAAGCACCACAAAGCCCCATGTCAACACGAACTCTATAAAAATTCACGGTACTTTTCTCAATAATTTAAATCTGATTTTGAAAATGCATATTTATGTAAAAAAAGGAGAGGCACATTAAAGCTGGCATAATACTGTCAGCTGTTGGCCATATGGAAAAATTTAAATTGTCATAAAAGCTGGCTAGTTATAAATGTTTTAGATAGACTTTTTTTTTAAATCACATTTTAAGCATTTGAGCAATATGCTCAAAAATTTATTGGTGAATTGCATTAGTAATTACCTTGTATTTTGTATGGTTCTTCCATGTGTAATTAGTGGTTTTTGAATTGACCCAGGCAATAAGCGTGAAAGACATGCTTTTTGGTGGGGATAGATAGATGTTAAAAGGGACATTTTAAAAACATCTTTTTAGACCAATTGGACCCAGGCCCTCACGCATGCACTTTGGGTTTTCATAATTAGATACCTGTGTGTGGCCTAAGCCGGATGTAGTTAGTAGTCAGCATCACTCACCGCGGTTTTAGCCCTGCGCTGTGGATGACATGATACAACTAAGGACCAAGGTGCATGAGGCAGGAAAAGTTGTGTCTGAGTTTAATTTCAAATTTGGAGCTGTCTGGTTTCAAAACTTATTAGATTTTCCATACTTTGCTTTGAAATCTAAGCTTCTGAAAGTAGAGTGTTTGAACATAAGGCTTATAATAGATATTTAAGTCACCCTCTATAGAGACGTATTAGCTTACGTTTGTACTGGCTCTTCATCATTTTATTTTATTTTATTTTATTTTATTTATTTGCAAGGAGAGAGAGAGAGGGAGAGAGAGACTGAGTGCACTAGGGCCTCCAACCTTGGCAAACAAAGTCTAGATGCATGTGCCACTTTTGTGCATCTGACTTTACCTGGGTCCTGGGTGAATCAAGCCAGGGTGGTTAGACTTTGCAGGCAAGCACCTTAACCACTGAGCCATCTCCCCAGCGGTCAGGTTTTCACCTTTTAATTATCATTGGTTACTTAAAGTTTCTATTTTTTAAACTCCTAGCTATTCTATGCTGCTTCTGTATGCAATCAAATATCAGGTATTTTACACGAGGATCTATCAATATAGCTATCGACCACCCTGAATCTTCTGTACTTATCAACTCACGGGGTAAACTATTTATTTAGTGCTTATGTAAAGACTCAGTGGATGGGCCTGCGTGCTGGGGGGGGGGGGGACTGCTGGGGGTTACAAACAAAGGTACTGTCCTCCTGGCCAGCAACTTCTGGCAGGCTTTGCTGATATGGGGAATCGTCACTGCTGGTCATACAAAACAGTGGGTGCTTTATATTTTGTACTGTCTTGCTCATATACAATATCTTTTTAAATGGAGGACTTGCTAAGCTTAGACAGTCATACCAAAATTTAGTCTATATAAATTTATCAACCAGAGTAAGAATTAAATTATACTTTGAGTTTAATTATCAGGTTATTATGGAATCATAATTCACTTAGGAATAGGTTTAATGTATTTTAGGGGCTTCACAACATGGTTTTTCAATGTTATAAATTATTTGGAAGATTAAATGTACAAGTCTATCTAGTGAAACATGAAAAATTAAAAAAAAAGTTAAAAAGGTGACTTTGGGGAACCAACAGGAAATGAACACTAAATGACTTAGGAAAAATAAAAGAGAAAGGATTAATGGACTTTCCAACCTCCCAGAGTTGCCCCACCCAAAGTATTGGTTACAAATAGTGTCCCTCGCTGAGAAAATCCTGCGGTGTAAGAATGGTATGCGGCTGGGCGTGGTGGCTCACGCCTTTAATCCCAGCACTTGGGAGGGCAGAGGTAGGAGGATCGTCATGAGTTCGAGGCCACCCTGAGACTACACAGTGAATTCCAGGTCAGCCTGGGCCAGAGTGAGACCCTACTTTGAAAGAAAAAAGAAGTACAAGAATGATATGCGTCAGGTGGACTTGGCTTGCAGGGGATGGAAGTGGTGTGCACTAGAGGACTCTCGCAGGCGCGGGCGGGTGGGGGGGGGTGATGTGATGTAGCAGAGTGGGGAAGAGCTGAGGCCAGCTGTCGTCCAGGTCCTGCCGGCCATGGGTTCGAGGCTCCGGTGTGGTAGAGTCGAGGGCCGGCCGAGGAGCGGCCCCGGGCAATGGAAGCGGAGGGCAGCTATTCCCTTGAGCAAGCTCAGGCTTTTTATTCGTTTTCATTTCAGCAAATGGTGGCTGAAGCTCCTGACACGGCCATCACGACTGAACTGCAAGTGCCAGAAGTTTCTAGCCCAGCTCCTGCCCAGGAAGCGGTACCAGAGGCTCCAGAAAGAAGGAAAAGAAAAGCCAGAACCACGGAACCCCAAGCCCCAGTGGAACCCTCCCCCAAACCGGATGCATCATAAAAAATCTGCTAAGTCCACGAAGTCAAAAGAAAAGCAAGAAAACCCGGAAAAAAATTACAGACATATGAAAAGAAAAGTAGATGGATTCCATGGCGTTTCTGAAGCTGAGCTTTTGACCAAGACTCTCCCTGATATTTTGGCCTTCAATCTGGGTATTGTGGTTACCGGCGTTAACCCAGGACTAATGGCTGCTTACAAAGGGCATCATTATCCTGGACCTGGAGACCATTTTTGGAAGCGTCTGTTCCCATCTGGGCTGAGTGAGGTGCATCTGAATCACATGGATTGACCACACCTTCCTTACCTGGGAAGTATGGCAATGCATTTACCAATATGGTGGAAGGGACGACACCACGCAGCAAAGATCTTTCCAGTAAAGAATTTCGTGGAGGAGGGCGTATTCTAGCGCAGAAATTACAGAAATATCAACCACGAATAGCAGTGTTGAATGGATAATGTATTTATATTTTATTTATTTGTTTATTTACGAGAGAGAGAGAGAATGGGCGCGCCAGGGCCTCCAGCCACTACAAACGAACTCCAGACGTGTGCGCCCCCTTGTGCATCTGGCTAACGTGGGTCCTGGAGAGTGGAAGAACAGGGATCCTTTGGCTTTGCAGGCAAACAAACGCCTTAACCTCTGAGCCATCTCTCCAGCCCCCAAACGGACAATGTATGTATGAAATGCTTAGTGAAGCAGTTTTTGGAGTGAAAGTTAATAACTTGGAATTTGGGCTTCAACCCCATAAGATCCCAGACACAGAAACTCTGTGCTAGGTCGCGCTGTGGTCCCGGGCAAGCTGTGCCGCGTCCCCGAGGCCAGGGACAAAGTCATTAGCACACGAAGCTGCAAGGCATTGAGCGGAACACAGACGTTCAGGAAGTACAATATACAGGTGACCTACAGCTTGCCCAAGGGGCTGCCGAGAAGATGGCTGCAGGAAGAGAGGCATGACCCGAGCTAGGAGGCAGCGCAGAGCCAGAACCAGGGCAGCGCCAGCGCGGAGATGGGTCATTCCGAATGGGCAATGGATGATGACCCAGGCGTTCACAGACCACATTCCCACCTTTGATAATGGTGGCGCTCCGGGGCAGGAAGAAGGCAGCCGTGCTAAGGATGGTACTTCTCGGCTCTGCCTCGGTTGCTGCAGTTTAACGCAGTTACCAAGTCATACACCTCAGTTTGCTAACTGGAGTCTCATTAGCGCTTTTCTCTCTAGCGGTGTCATAGAGCACAGAACGCTGTGTGGTAGAATCCACTGTATGAACCCAAGTATCGTCGCACTGTAGACCTAACTAGACGTTTTTCAACTTTGCTTTTTTAAATTCCGTGAGACTGGAGTCACATAACTAAACAAGATGGTGACAATGTGAATGTTCCTTTGTCTTCTCTGTGTGGGGCAAAAAAAAATCACAGACAGCAAGATCTCTCTTAGAATTTGTTTTCTTGCCATTTCACAATATTTCCCTTTCAGTTTTTTAGAATGAAAATTACTTCACTTGGGAGACAAAATAGTCACTTTCAGGGAATGTTCCAAAATATGTGCTCTCTTCAAATGTAAAACTTCAAATGTACACTCTCTCCCTACTGTCCCTCTGAGTTCAATAAATGCTGGGTGGTGAGGGATGTATTAGCTTGGGACTGTGTTTTCCATCCCAGCGATTTGGCTTCACTCACCAAACATACTGTACACCAGATTTTACAAACCACAGGGAAACTGGCACGTGTTGAGTATTTTGCTTTATAAAATGAGACAGTGTATTTACTAAAGTTTAAAAAATGTTTTTTTGATATTGTTTCAATAAATTTCTGGCCTTGAAACAAGTGCAAATAAAATGTTTAAGCATTAGGCACCAGCTATAAGTAAAATGCTTTTCAAATAATCAGGGAGAAGGCAGACAGAATTCAATCAAAGCCGACTTTTGTCTTTAAAATTTCCGATGCAAAAGCCGTGCCGCTTTTGCTTGAATTTGGTAAATATTATTGAAGCATTTGCATTATAGATAGCAGTCGTGAAAAGATAAGATAAAATTCCCGTGCCATGCTTATGTTTTAAAGACATATCTAATCTGTAGTGGCATGAGAGATGCAATGGTGGTACACGATGCTAAAAATCACTGCGGCACTGCCCTTAAACACTCAGAAACCGAAGCAGTTAATATAATTTATATATGCATAAATGAAACGATAGCTAGACTACAGACTTCTTGCATAGAAGTACTTTCCCCCCAGTATTTAATCAAGGGTACTGTCATGGCTGCGCCGGTTGATGCACACAGCACACAGCACATAGATTTGCTGATGTGTGTTTCACTTAATGGATCTAATATGTGTAATGTGCTATTAATGCCTATTGGAAATGCATATAATAGTAAAAATGCACTTTAATCAGAAATAATTGCAGTTTTTTTGAAATCAGAAAAATCAGAATAACAGTGAGGTGGATTGGTTCAATTTTTTAAGCTACTGTTTTCTTGCCTCTGATTTGAAATAGTAACAGGCTCATGTTCTTATTTTGCATATATTTGCATGAGAAATTCCCAGAGCTCTAATTTGAAATAAGTAAAATAAAAGGATGCACTTCCCTTAACTATGGATGCTCTGGTATTTAGAGAACTCACACAGAACTGACATCTTAAGGAATTTATTTGGTTACTTGGTAAGTCAAGAGACAAGTGAATAAAACTAGAACAAGAATGGCTAAGAGCAAGGGAGAGGGAGAAGAGAGAAAGAGAGAAAGAGATATAACACTCATTCTAGTTTTTGTAGGTATTTGTAACAGTGCTATTGAGATATAAGTCACATGCTATAAAAAATTACCACTTTAAACTATACAATTCAATGGCTTTTAGTTTATACACAAAGTTGTGCCACCATCACCACTATTAAATCTTATAATATTTAAAAAATATTTTCTATTTATATTTATTTATTTGAGAGAGAAATAGGAAGAGAGAGAGAGAGAGAGAGAGAGAGAATGGGCGTGCCAGGGCCTCTAGCCACTGCAAAACAAACTCCAGATGCAAGCACTCCCTTGTGCATCTGGTTTATGTGGGTCCTGGGGAATCGAACCTGGGTCCTTTGGCTTTGCAGGCAAGTGCCTTAACCACTAATCCATACTCTAGCCCTCTTACAACATTTTTTTTTACTCGCAGACCTATTAGCAATCATTCTCTTTCACCCTCTTTCCAGATACTGGCAACAACTAATTTATTTTCTGTCTGATTAATTCTAATATATTTGTGGGAGAATATCCAATTTTATTTCACTTCATAGCTTTTGGACCTAAATTGTTTATGGATTGTGCTTAAAGACTGATTATATTATTGTATGTGTGTGTGTGTCTTGGGAATTTAGTTCTCAGTAGAATCCCAACCTTTTGATGCTTATGAAACTAAGATGATTTCAAGAAAGCGTGTAATTCTTGCTTGTGTGGGTGTTGTGTGTATATGTTCATCTGTATGCAGATGTATGTATATACGTGGATGCACATGATGTTTGTGTGTGTGTGTGTGTGTGTGTGTGTGTGTGTGTGTGTGTGTGTGCCAGGGAACAATCTTGGGCAGCATCTTCAGGGACACTCTTCATCTATTTTTGAGTCAGGGTCTCTCACTGGCCCAGCTGCACATAAATCAGGCTAGAATGGATGGCCCCTGAGCTCAAGGGATACCCCATCTCTGGAGCTGAAATACAGGCACATGTCACCAGCTCCGCATTTATGTGGGTGCTGGGGGTTGAACTCAGGTCTTCCTGCTTTCAAGGAAGCAAGTACTTACCAACTGAGCTATCTTCCCAGCCTGCATAGAGACCTTTTAAATAGCTATGTTGAAAATGGTCAACCCGGTTGTTACTTTACTTAATTAAGGGATAAAAGTTAATGTTCAAGCACCGGATTTATTAATTTTATCTCTAGTTTCAGCTAAACTTAAGACATGAGAAGACTAAGGGAATAAGAAAGGGTCCAAGTTCTCATATTTATTTCTTGTGGGATGTGCTTTCAAATGTTAATGGAAACTTGTAGCTATTACACAACTCTGTCAATCTCATTATTATTTTCCTTTTACTATTCTAAAAGTTATGGGGAAAAGATAGTTAGGCTCTCAAATATCACACTGGGGAGCTTACTGGGGACTAAAGTGATAGCTCAGTCAATAAAGTGCATGTCGGACTGGAGGGATGGCTTAGCAGTTAAGGTGTTTGCCTGCAAAGCCAAAGGACCCAGGTTTGATTCCCCAGGACCCACGTTAGCCAGATGCACAAGGGGGCGCACGTGTCTGGCGTTCGTTTGCAGTGGCTGGAGGCCCTGGTGCGCCCATTCTCTCTCTATCTCTCTTTCTCTCTTTTTCTCTCTGTCAAATAAATAAATAACAAAATATTTTAAAAGTACAAATACCAGTAAAGTGCTTGTCTTGCAAGCATGAGGACGTGAGTTCAGACTCCAGAACCCACATATAAATGCAGGGAGTGGGGCTGCGGAGATGACTGAGCTATTAAAGGCTCTTGATTGCAAAGCCTGACAGTCTGGAGTCCCCAGGACCACATAAAGCCAGGTGCACAAGGTGGTGCATGCATCTAGAGTTCATTACAGTGGCAGGAGGCCCTGGTGTACCTATACTCTCTCTGTCCCTCATTATCTCTCAAAGAAATGAATAAATATTTTCTTTTACATGCAGGGAGTGATGGTTTGCACTTGTAGTCCCAGTGCTGAGGACATGGAGACAGGACATTCCCTGAGGACTGAGGATTGCTGGCTAGTTAAGCTTTATTAGTGAGTTTGGGTCAATGAGAGCACTGGTCTTAAAAGAAAAGGTGGAATGGCATCCAAGGTCGTTCCCTAGTTTCCATATACAAATATGCACCCATATTCACACACACATGCACACACCAAACTGAAAAGATGTCGGGCTGGAGAGATGGTTCATCAGTTAAAAGCACTTCCTGTGCCAACACGAGGACCTGAGAAACCATTCAAGTTGGAGCTCCAGGACCCACATAGTCAAGCATACCTATATCCCCAGTCCCATAGGAAGGAGAGGCAAGAGAATCACAAAGGTTTATGGGAAAAGAGCTGGTAAGTTCTGGGATGTTTCAGCTACTGGGATCTGTTAGGTATTACTTGGAACACAATCTTTTGTGAGATTTGAATTTTTTTTTTACCATAAAGCAATTTATCAAACAAATATTTATAGAAAGCCTACTATGTGTCATGTAATGTGCTGAGCCAGTTATGAGCATGACAGACTGAAAATATGTTTTCAGATATTAATTAATAACCAGTTATGAACATGATAGACTGAAAATATGTTCTCTATAAGGAAGCAGGCTGACATTAACCAATAGTTAATATAATTATAATTTTGACAATTTCACATAAATTTACCCCATGAAAATTTATTAAAGGATATAGGAATTTTCAATTATAGCTAGAACAAAGGGCCACAAACTTCAAGGCTCAATTAATCATATCTTCAATACCTCAATGTACTGGATATCAGCAACATGAAGTGGGTTACTAGGTTAAAATCAGGGTACCTGGAGTACCTAGGAGAGTATTTGCTCATTCTAGCTTCTGGATGCCCCCAACATTTCTTGCCTTGTGGAGTCACATACCTTGAGAAGTAGCAGTGTTGGTTTCAGTCCTGTCCTCTTTCATGCTGATCTCACCCCCGCCCCACGTACAGTTAACTATCTTTCTGACGACACTGGACCCTTTGGATAACCCAGAGTGGTCTGTTTTGATATCAACTAGTTAGAAAACCTCATTTCACCCATGATATTAATTCCTCCTCTGGCTTGTGATGTAGTGCAATCCTTGTTTCTAGTAATCAGGATGTTGTGGAGTGGGAAATCATAGCTTTACCTACCACAAGGGCCACTGTGGATTAGAAGTGTTTCTTCGTTTTTATTTTACAGAAATTGACATTTCTTAAAAGAATATTTATTTATTTGAGAGAAAGAGGGAGAGAGAGAGAGAGAGAGAGAGAGAGAGAGAGAGAGAGAGAGAGAGAGGATGGGCACGCCAGGGCCTCTAGCCACTGCAAACTCCAGACACGTGCTGCCTTGTGTATCTGGCTTATGTGGGTTCTGGGGGAATAGAACCTAGGTCCTTAGGCTTCCACAGACAAGTGCCTCAACTGCTAAGCCATCTTTCCAGCCCAGGAATTAATATTTCTATTGAAGTTTGAAAAACACATGGAAGGTAGTTGGATGAAGAGAAAATAGAAACACAGAGAAAGAGACAGGACCCCAAGCTGGAGGCTGTGATAGTAGTTCAGATGGCCAAGACCAAAATGGTGGAGGTGGAACTGAGTTAGAGGAAATGCAGGGACTCAGGACACCATTGAGTCACTTCCAAGCACTGACGTAAGTCTCACCTATTAGTTCTGCTTTTATTTATTTTCCATTTTTATCAAGTGCATAAAATACATATAACAAAACTTACCGTTGTCACCATTTTCTTTCTGGTGTGTGGTATATGTACACGTATGTGCCCTTGAGATGCCTCAGGAGGCAGGGGTGGAGGGGCACTAGCCTGCGTGGCCAAAGCAGACTGTCAGGAGTCCTGGAGCTGGAGACTCCTACTGGTATGAGAGCTTGCAGCTTTCCAGAGTTTGGGCAGTTCCCTGGTCTCTGCGTCCGTTTGCAGGACTGGGGTTAAGGGCATGTGGCCACGCCCAGCTGTTTACATGGGTTCTGAAGATTCACACCTGGAGCAGTCTCAGGCCTCCCCTGGCCTTCTGCTTGCTCAAGGAAGCAAAATGAACCACTAAGCCACGTCTCCAGCCCCTTTTAACATTTTTTTTTTGAAAAATATTTATTTATGAGCAGAGAGAGAAAGAAAAAAAAAAAAAAAGGGACACACAAGGGCCTCAGGCTGCTGCCAACAAACAGCAGATGCATGTACCACTTTGTACATCTGGATTTACGTGGGTACCGGGGAATTGAGCCTGCACCAACAGCCTTTGCAAGAAAACACCTTTAACTGTTGAACCTTTCAGCCCCCTTGTAAGCATTTTTAAATGAACCGTTCAATACTTTAAATGCATTCATGATGTTGACTCAATAGCAGCACCTTCCGCCTTCAGAACACTTGTTATCCTTTAAACATGAAACTCTGCACTCAGTGTTCATTAAACAAACTCTCATTCTCCCTTTACTGCGACCCCTGGCAACCACATACTACACTCTGTTCCATGCATTTGATCACTCTAGCTACTTCATATAAATGAGATCATTCAGTATTCGTCTTTTTGCAACTGGTTTATCTCACTTCACATGATAGCCTCACACTCCTGTCTGTACAATACGTTAGAAATTCTTCCCTTTTAAGGTTGAACGTGATAGCCCTGTGCATATATACCACATTTTTCTTATTCAATCAGCTGTCAGTACATGGGGGTTATGTTTTAAGTATTGTGAATCATGCTGCTATGAATTTGGAAATGTAAATTTTTCTTGGAAACTTTTCCTTTAGTCTATGGCCATATCACATTGAACGTGCCCAATCTTGTCTGAAAACTTTCCTTTAATTCTTTTGGGATACACACACACACACACACACACACACACACACACACACACACACACACATATATATATAATATATATCCAGAAGTAGAATTGAGGGATCTTATGCTAATTCTACATTTTTATAATTATCATATAATTTTCTACACTGTCCATAAATTTTGTATTTTTATTAACAATAGATAAGAGTTTCAATTATTCCACATTTTTGCCAACATGTTTATTTTGTTTATTTTTATAGTGCTGTCCTAATAGGTATGAGGACATTATAGTCTCATTATAGTTTTGTTTCTTTGTGTTTTCTTCTTTCTTTCTTTTTTTTTTCCTGAGGTAGGGTCTCACTCCAGCCCAGACTGACCTGGAATTCACTATGTAGTCTCAGGGTGGCCTTGAACTCATGGTTATTCTCCTACCTCTGCCTCCCTAGTGCTGGGACTCAATGCGTGTGCCACTACGCCCGGCTTCTTGTTTTCTTTTTTAAGCTTTTATTTATTTATTTTAAAAT
Organism: Dipus sagitta; assembly: GCA_036346955.1. Lineage (NCBI taxonomy): Eukaryota > Metazoa > Chordata > Mammalia > Rodentia > Dipodidae > Dipus > Dipus sagitta. The sequence goes on from CM070788.1 coordinate 45,344,750, forward strand.
TTTTGTTTATTTTTATTTATTTATTTGAGAGAGAGAGGGAGGGAGAGGGAGAGGGAGAGAATGGGCACAGCCAGGGCCTCCAGCTACTGCAAACAAACTACAGACGCGTGCACCCCCTTGTGCATCTGGCTAACGTGGGTCCTGGGGAATCAATCCTCGAACCAGGGTCCTTAGGCTTCACAGGCAAGAGGTTAACCGCTAAGCCATCTCTCCAGCCCTTAACCTTTTATTTTTAATGATGATCTTATACCTGTATATAATGTGTTTTGACTGTGTTTATCTCCCCCTTTCCCTCTCTTGTCCACCTCTTCTGCACCCCTGAACCCAACCTTTTTCCTAACTTCCCAACTAGTCTCCTTCCTATTTTCATGCCTTTTTTGAGTGACCCAATGAGTTTAAGTAGAGTTGCTTGCATGAACATGGGTGGGGTGTTGTTACCGGTGAATACACTACTGAACAAATCGTCTCTCCCCTACTCCAGCAGCCATGAACTTCCAGTAGCTTCTCAGGAAGAGGCGGAGACCTCAGGAGCCCCACCCGGCCCATGGCAGGATGTGGCTGGGCTCAGGCCTGTGCAGGCGTCACACATGTGACCACCGCGTTCATTGTGGTGCTGATACACGTTTCTCTAACGATTAGGTTAGCGATACGGAGGATTGTGTGGACTGGCCACTTACGGAAATTCTTTGGATGAATTCTACTCAAGTCCTTCACGCACTTTTGAATTGTACTGTTTAATTTTTACTCTTGAGTTTTAGGAATTCTCTAAATGTGCTTGGTGCTATTCCCTCTTCAGGTATATGGTTTGCAAATATTTTCTGCCATCCTATGGGTTTCCATTTTACACAGCTGAGAGTATCTTTGAATGGACATTTTTTTCTTTCTTCTTTTTAAGTATTTTTTATTTATTTACTTATTTGAGAGAGAGAGATAGATACAGGAATAGGCAGGTAGAGAGAAAGAGAGAGAATGGGCACGCCAGGGCCTCCAGCCCTGTAAAGGAACTCCAGACCCGTGCACCTCCTTGTGCATCTGGCTAGCGTGGGTCCTGGGGAATCGAACGGAGGTCCTTTGGCTTTGCAGGCAAGCGCCTTAGCCACTAAGCAATCTCTCCAGCCCACATTTTTTTTTTCTTTTTGTTTTCATGAAGTTCAAAGTTTCATTTTCTTTGGTTGTTGCTTAGGCCTTCTGTGACCACAGCCAAGAAGTCATTGCTAAATCCAATTCCATGAGACTTTTGCTTATATTTTCACCAAAAGTTTTAGGTTTCACTTTGAGGTTTTTTATTTATTATTTGTTTATTTTGAGTTATTTCTTGGTGTTGAGTTCGGGTTTGATATCATTATTTTAAATGTGAATAACAACTTTTCTAGCACCGTTTATTGAAAATACTATCCTTTCTTTATGAAATTGTCTTGGAATTTCAAAAAAAAAATTGACAATATTTGTGAGAGAGTTTGTTTCTCTGTCTCTCTCTCCCTTGTCTCTGTCTCAGCACATGAACAGCACGTATGCTGTGAGGTGTGGTGTGTGTATGCAGGTGTAGGCCCTCTCTGCATGCTTATGGAGGACAGAGGAGGACGTCAGGTGTCCTCTCCCATCGCTTTTCTGCTTCTGTTTTCTGGAAAGATTATCTCACTGAACACTGAGGTGCTGGTCCATGCCTGCCTTCCCCTTCTTGACTCTCCCATTCCCTGTCAGGCTGGCTGACCTGGAAGCCCCGGCAATTCGCCATTGTCCACCCCTTACAGGCCCAGGGTTATAGGAGTTTGTGGCCCCACCCAGGTTTCTACTTGTGTGCCAGGAATCAAACTCAGGTTCTCTCCAGCCCTCTCAGGCCCTCGTGCTTGCCCAGCAAGCACTCTTACTTGCTGAGTCATTTCTCCGGCCCCTTGTCTCTGTTTTAATGTCATTATCTATGTGGAAATACCTCAGAAAGGTTGCTGAAACTTTGTAACTTCTAATATCAGGAAGTATATCTTTATGAATCTTCTAATTTTGTTCATATTTTTCAAGGTTTTTTTTTTTGGTAATAATCAGGGTTCCTTTGATACAGGTTTAGAGGTTCAAGAATAGAGCCCATGAACCTCAAACACTTAGTTCTTGTCTGCTTTTAACCAAAGAATTGGATAAAATAGGACTGAGAAGGATAATTATTAAATTACTATATTTATTTAGGGAAGTACAAACTCAAGAGAAGGAAGATAGATACACTTATTTGGTCTGAGAGCCCAAGCGGTGGGCCTGGAAGAAACGTAAAAAGAGAGAGAAGAAAGAAAAGAAAGTACAAAGAACTCCTGCCATGGGAGGTGAGGAGGGCATAGAGAGCCCAGGTGGGAGTAGGGGTTTGGGGGTTCTCCCCTCGTCTCAGCCGTAACTGAGCTGAGATGAGGGGGAGACGCACCAGAACCTGGAGGTTCAGAAGTGATGAACCCGCAGCCAATAGAGAGCTTGTCCCCCCCCCCCCCCAAACATATTTATAACCTTACTGTCTGCGGGCCCTACCTTCAGGCTTAAGTGAGCCGGAGAGACAGCTGATTGGTCTGGGCTAGAGGCTGGCTCAGTAAGAGGCTAACCATGACTCCAAGCTCTGGGGGCTGAACTTGACCAATCACAATGCCAGGGTTAGATTTCAATTCTAGGAAAGGTGACCTCTCTCCTAGGCAGGGCTCAGGTTGTTGGTGGAAAGACAGATCTAGGGGAGAGATAAGAAGTCAGATCATACTTTGATTTTTTAGCAAAGTGGAGACTGCAATTAGAGGCCCAAAAACATTCCTGCTTTTTCCTTTCAGAGGCCCAGACATCCTAACCGCCTAAAAAGGCTGCCTCGCTCCCTCTCTCCCTGCCATACCAAACCAACTTTAGAACAGTTTTTCTATTTCTGAAAAAGCATTACTTGTCTTTTGACAGGAAGACTGTGTAGATTATTTTGGGTAGTATTATCATCTTAACAATATTAAGTCTTCTAATTTATGAGCATGGGATAGTTTCCATTTACTTATATCTTTGATTTTTTCATCTATGATTTTTAGTGTTTATTGTAGTGCCTTTCATGTCTTCAGTTAAGTTATTTCCTAAGTATTTTATCACTTTGGTGTTCACTAACACAAATAGAATGACTTTCTTAGATTACTTGCATGTTTTTAGAACACTCATCATTAGTGAATAGGGATGTGCTGGTTGTTGACTATTATCTTTGCATCCTGCCACTTGGCTTAAATCATTTACTAGTTCTTACAGTTCCTTTGTGCAATCCTTAGGATTTTTCTGCTTTTAAGACTGTAAAATTTCTTTTATTTCTCTTACCTAATTTCCCTGGCTAGCCTGAAGTACACATGTTGGATAAAAGTGGTAAAAGAAGGCATCCTTTCCTTGTTTCTAATGTAAGATGTGATGTTTTTAGTAATTTATTATTGAGTATATTGTTCAATGTGAGTTTTCACATATCATTTTTTATTTGGTTGATATAAATTTTAGTATTTGGAGTAATTTTATCATGAAGGTTGGTAAACTTTGCCCGAAGCTTTTTCTCAATTGAGTTAATCATATTGATTTTTTTTATTATGTTTATGTGGTACATTATTGTGATCAGTTTTCACATTCCAGGAATAAATCCTACCTAATCTTGGTTCTGATGAGAATATTTCTACCAGTGTTTCTAAAAGATATTTGTATATATTTTTCTTTTTAAAAAATTTTTTTTGTTTATTTTTACTTATTTGAAAGTGACAGACAGAGACAGAAAGAGGCAGATAGAGACAGAGAGAGAATGAGCACGCCAGGGCTTCCAGCCACTGCAAACGAACTCCAGACGCATGTGCCCCCTTGTGCATCTGGCTAACGTGGGTCCTGGGGAATCGAGCCTCGAACTGGGGTCCTTATAGGCTTCACAGGCAAGTGCTTAACCGCTAAGCTACCTCTCCAGCCCTGTATATATTTTTCTTATCTGGATTTGGTACTTGAGTAATTCGTTCTCATAGAACGAGTTAGGAAGCGTTTATTTGAGTTTATCAGAATGGCTTGAGAAGTGTTGGTGTTAGTTTTTCCTCAAGTATTTGGTGGAATTTACCAATGAGGCTATCATATCCAGGGTGTTTTCTTTGTTTTCATTAGTGAAGTAGTAGAGCTGTCTGATTATTAACCATACTTACTATTTATAGAAGTGTTCACCTTTTCTGTTTCTTTGTGATTTAATACTGGCAGGTTTTGTTATTTTAGGAAGTTGTCCATTTATATAGATTATCCAATTTGCTGGTTTACAATTTTTTTCCAACACATTCCCTTATAATCTTTTTAATTTCTATAAAGTCACTAGTAATATTGCTACCTTCATTTTTGACATTAGTAAATTGAGTCTTCATTCTCTCACCCATCTTTTTCAAAAACGCAAATGTGGGCTGGAGAGATGTCTTAGTGGTTAAGGTATTTGCTTGCGAAACCTAAGGACCCAGGTACAATTCCCCAGTACCCATGTCAGTCAGATGCACAAGGTGGCGCCTGTGTCTGGAGTTTATTTACAGTGGCAAGAGGCCCTGGTGTGCCCATTCCCTCTCTATATCTGCCTCTCTCTCCCTCCCTCCCTCTCTCTTTCTCTCTCAAAATAAATGAATAAATCAAACATTAAACAAAAACCCAGTCTTCAACATTACTGCCAGTAGTCTTTGCATCTATAACCTGTAATCCCACAGGTTTGTGGGATTGTGTCAATCAGGAAGCTACTGACAGACCCCCATCGAATGAAGAGGTGCTGTCCATCCTCCTGGCTCCCCAAGCCACGTGCAAAGTGCTCAGAGAACACACGCATAGCTGCCCACCCTGAAGCGGAGGGCTTCCACAGATAGCTTCTACCGTGTTGAGAGGAAATCGAACAGAATTGGGCATAATTTACCATTGATTACCCTCCCTAGAAGTAGCAAAGTTTTCAGTCAATTCCAGAGTTCCAACATGGTTCTGTCAGTTAAGTTCTGCCAACTCAATTGTTGTGTAGGTGGGAGGCATATTTCTTCTGCTTTCTAATGTGCTGTGTTGTTGGAATTGTCTACCCTGTGTTTTCGTTCAATGTTGTCATACTATTCGGTTTTATGTTATGTTCTTATTACTTAAGGATACTTACACAGTATTCTCAAGGACTCCTAAAGGTAACCTTATGTGGAGTAACTATCTAATATCTTCTTCAGTAGTATTGTTACCAATCCTTCAGAGTGCTGGTAAATATATAGATGAAATCATCAAATTGGGCCTGGAGTGACAATAGCACAGTTAAAAAACTTCTTGGATTGCAAGTATGAGGCCCTGATTTCAACCCCCAGAACTCAGGTTAAAAAACAAACAAATAGCCGGTCATGGTGGCACACGCCTTTAATCCCAGCACTCAGGAGGCAGAGGATCACCGAGAGTTCGAGGCCACCCTGAGACTACATAGTTAATTCCAGGTCAGCCTGGACCAGAGTGAGACCCTACCTTGTAAAACCAACCAACCAACCAACCAACCAACCAACCAAACAAACAAACAAACAAAACAGGAGTGGGTGGTACATGCTTGTTGTCTCAACATCAGGGAGGTGGACATGGGCAGATCCCTGAGGCTTACTGGCCAGATAGTCTAGCCTAATTGGTGAGCTCTAGTCTAATGAGAACTCCTGCCTTAAAAAATAGTTGATGGCACCTGAGGAATGATATCCAAGGTTTCCTTCTGGTCTCCACACACAGGTGCATACACATACATACACACAAATATGCACATACACACTCTCACTCACAAAATCAAATTTATTTATGACATACCAGGAAATACAGCCCGATTTCAAGTAGGTGGTATTTTATAGTGCTAAAACAAGATGCCTTTGAAACTCAAATGATATGAATTTCACATGGAGATGCCTGTTGTGGATTAGAAAAAGAAAACCTGGAATTATCAAGTTGGATAAAGTGTAGAAATCCACACTTTATGTTAAATTAATATTTGGCTCACAAGTTACATAGACTTTGGCTATAATAGTGTCCATCAGTAAATTAAGCTGGCAAATATTTACCAGGTGAACCACTCTAACCCTAGAAATTTATTGGAATTACATACAGAAAGGGTTAATAGCAAAGTTATATGTTAAAAATTATTTAAATCAATGAATCACATAATATTTATTAATCATCATAATGTTGCACCTATGACTTATTATAGGTAACATTTGTCTTGTTGTCTACTGGTATGTTTGTATGTATGTATGAAGAGACAGAAATGTATTATAGATATTCCAGCATTATATGAGTAATAGTCAAAGAAAGGCACTGGCCACTTAGGAGATGTAACAATGTCACCAAAGACAGGCAGGTCAGGGACAGCTTTTCAAGGCATACGAGACCGGCATAAGCATGTCAATGTGGAGAAGGGGAGCCTGACTTAAGATGGATGTTTCTTTATAAGCCGGACTTTATATTACTAAGGTTAGGCTTCATGAGTACATTTTCAACTTAACTCACAATTAAAAGGAAAGAGTATTAAATTTCATTTTATAAATGATAATAGTTCAAAACCTCATCTTAAGCAGAGCAAGTTCTGGTATTATAAGTATTTCCCTTATCTGTAGTGAGAAATGCCATATTTCATATCCAGAAGTGACAAACAGTGACATGTATAACTCAAGCATTTCAGATCTGAAAAAACTTTTTGTTGCACTTGGGAAAATACTTGAAGGAGCTCTAGATCCTTACTGTTTATTTATTCAGTTTGTTCATTTTTTACTTTCAGTATTCCCTTTTCATTATTATTTTACTGATTTCTTAAAAGTTATGTAGTTTTAACAGTTTCCCAAGTACTTTTTAGTTTTGAATGATCCTGAATTCATTTTATTTTTATGGGCTGCTGGTCTTTAATCTCTTATCACAGAATCAGAAATGTACCTGTTACATACTGGTAAATTAGTTATCAATCCCTTGGGCAGTATATTTTAATATCAGTATTCTAGGGAAGATGATATAAATCTTGTGTACAGTATTATTAGCTTAGGCAGCTGCTGACTTAAAAAGGCCAGTTTAACAAGTCACCACTGTATTATGTTTAATTAGGTACAGTTTATATAATGAGGTGTTCAGTTCTAATGGAAAGACATGCTGTGAGCAGCACATCTGCAGGGGTAACTATTACAATCAGCATTGCGGAGACCCATGGAACTGCAAATTAGACTTACTTATCTAGAAATAAATTACATCCCAATGCCTTCATAAAGCTCATTAATTAATTCCACTGGCATAAAGGTCTTTTTCTTAATTTCATGTTCCATTAGCATAATAAACACAATTTGAGTTACAACAGTATGATCAGTTTAATGGATGCTATTTATTTTAGTTTTTTATTTAAAGTCCCGGTAACGTAGAATTAACATCAATATGCTGTTTGGTCCTTTATTAAAAATTCCCATAGGATAACCAACACAGATGTTCAATACAGCACCATATATTTGCTGCATTTTACGACTCTACTAATTGGCCATATGGAAAGGTGTTGCTTGGGTGTAATTTTTTTTTAAATCTGCTAAATTATATGGATTGTAATAATTACAATTAGTTTATATGTAAAGCTGGATAGGTTAATACATATTGCCTGTTGCAGGCAAAATAACAGTAAACAGACATTGGGCGCCATGTTTTATAGAGCATGCCAGTTCATTTAAAAGAAATTCTGACAATATTTCAAATTCTTGCTCAGGTGATCAATCAGGTTAACTTCGCTTTCATCCTGAAATTGTACAATGTGGTTTTCTATTTGTGAATATGTATTTTTACACACTTTTAATTTTTTTCAACCAATTGTCTTCACTTATTAGGAGACATGATGTTAAAATACTTATAAATTTATAGTATGAAAGTCTGGGTTAACTGGACCTTCTAATGCTTGGTGCACAATTATCATTCTACTTTTTGATGATTACATATGTTTAGTTTTATAAACGTCACATACCCTGTCACTGAAATAAAATATATTGTAAATATGCATAGATTTTCCTGTCTTGCTACAATATCTCTTGACGTATTTTCTTTTTATTCTCAATATAATTCCTCTACTACAAGATATAAGCTATTTTATTGTATTATACTTTGAATATTTAATGATTTTCTATTTCTATGTTAATATAACTATGTAACAAATGCCCTCAAAACAGTAATATTTATTATTGCTCACATTTTCTGGGTGCTAGAGGACTTACATGAGTCACGCTCCCTTGGGATCTCTTAGGCAATGTAGGCAGACATTTGCCAGTGTTGCATCATCTGAAGGACCGACTGGAGCCCGGAGCTGCGCTTTCCAGGTGGCTCACTCACTGGGGGTGATGGCTGGCCTTGGTTTCTCTGCAGGTGGCCCTCTCCACAGAGCGTACAGCGATGGCTGTCTTCTGGAATGAGAGATCCAGGAGGCTGAGGCAGAAGCTGAGTTCCATCTGAGGAAGCCCAAGAAGGCACACGCCCTCAGTGCTGTCCGGTTGGCTTGGTGGTCTAGGCCAATCCTAACTCAGTGGGGAAGAGAAGTGCATGGTCTCCTCTCTGGCCCATAACAATGCACATCCCTAGTAAGTGTAAAACGAATCCTCTTGGGGTCCCCAAAAGTCTATGTCTTTCAACAGAAGCTTAAACCTGAGGTCCAAGATCTTGCCTTCTAAATCTGAATCTGGCTCTTTTTGTTGAAGACCTGTGAATTGACACAGGATGTTATCTGGACTTGCCATTAACCAAGTTTCAATGGCATTCCAGGCAAGAGTGGCCGGCTGGACTCTTCTAAACTTGGGAGAAGTCCCCAGTGTCAATGAGGTCAGGTGTCTTGAAACCCCACAGGCACGTGTTGGCAGCTGGGTTAGGGTTCAGTTCCTTGTAGTGTGATTTGCTTTGGCCTCTGGGCTTTTCCTTCTGCTTCTTCAGTTGTCTTTTCAGTAAAAGCTGATCTGCAGCTGACTGATTCCTCATCAAACACTGAGTGAGCTCACGGGAGAGATGGCAAATGCTCACTGTCTGGACGAGACCTTTCTGAATTCATGACCACAGAAATTCTGAGATCACGAATGACAGTGATAATAAGTCACTAAGTTTTGAAGAGATTTGTTGAACATTTGAGTTACTGGTATGAATTCTAGTACCAGAAGTGAGGTGTTACTGAAAGAAAAAAAAAAAAAAACTTATAATGTCTCAGTTTCTTGGGACTGAGGAGAGGTTTGTTGGAAAAGCCTTGAAGAGACTTAGCAAAAGCCCTAGAGGAGGTCATTATCTTGTCTATTTTATATGCATATAAAATAGGTATTCAGAACAAGCATTTACTGTTAGTAAATCACAAAAATTTGTTTTCAAACACTTCTTTGGTATACACATAATCTATTAAGGAGGGAAATAAATTTGCATTCTAATGAGATGGATGTGTTTATTTTTAATTTTTTTATATTTTATTTTTATTTATTTATTTTTTGATAGAGAAAGAGAGAGAGAGAGAGAGAGAGAGAGAATGGGCATGCCAGGGCCTCCAGCCACTGCAAACACACTCCAGACACATGTGCCACCTTGTGCATCTGGCTTACATGGGTCCTGGGGAATCGAATCTGGGTCCTTTAGCTTTGCAGGCAAATACCTTAACTGCTAAGCCATCCCTCCAGCCCTATTTAGTTTTGAATAAAGAATTAAAGTTCAGCTGACTATTTGAAAGTGCAGAACACAGAACATGTTCAACAATTTTCACAGTTAATCAATATTTTGCCTCTTTGGTTTTTCTTTTTCTTGACTTTTTTTTTTGAGGCAGGATCTCAATCTAGCCTTGGCTGATCGAGAATTCACTCTGTAGTCCAAGCAAGCCTTGAACTTGCTTGACCTTACAGCTATCCTCCTACCTCAGCCTCAAGAGTGCTAGGACTAAAGGGGTGTACCACCACACCCTGCTTGACCCTAATTATTAATGCTGAGTATGCTACTCCACATACATATATAGTACGAAACGGCTGAAGTATGTTTAGGGCCATATCATGAGTTGTTGAAATTCTATCCCAGTTCCAAGCCAAGACTCATTTAATCATCTCTTATGGAACTCAGGTTAGTAACTCATCCAGCAATTAAGTACTGAAACTTAATACAGTCCAAGGTATACTAGTTTGATGCATTCTGAAAATAGAAACAATGTTGAAAGTCTTTGTTTTCCGTTGTTAAAACTTTGTTTCTGTAAGAGCGATAGACAACAACTTTAGAGATGTGACCACAGCTTGCAGCGCATAGCATGCAGTCGTCCTGACTGTGAGCTGAGGTGCTTCAGGCAGCCTCTGTGGTGTGTTAACAAGTGCAGTAGTGAAGTCACACAGTGTACCATGAGTGAGCGCTTCCAGACATGCCTCCGACTTATAATGCATTTAATTCTGAATTACTTTTTACTGTTCTCACTTACTTTTCCAGCCCCACGTTTAATTATGTGGTCATGCTCCATCGTTTGAAAAGCTGGAGCTTGGAGGTGAGAGACTAGAGAACATGGAACTATTATTCCGTGGTAATGGGCAGCTTGGCAGGATGTCACTTATGGAAACATGGAAGGTGGAAAGCAAGCCTGCTCACAGGGACCGAAGCAACGTAAATGAGGAGTTTACCCAGCACGGGTCGTTTCTCACTCTCACAGTGAAACACAAGCGCAGTGAGAAAAGCTCTGAGAAGTTCAGTTAGGTGATAAAGAGTTGGGTTTAAAAAAGAAAATGTTTCTCATTCCTTGGGTCTCCACGTGGCAAATAATGTTCAAAATCAGAAAAGGCTTCTGGGAAACGTCATATCCAGGCATTGTGAGGACAGCTGTCATCTAAAGATGAAGCCAAGAGTGTCTGATTATAGCCCATTGGAAAGACACCAGGGACACTTAGAGAACCTTTAGCAAAAAAAACAAACAAAAAAAAAACAAAAAAACAAACAACAACAACAACAACAACAAAAACCAGTCCTTGTAAAGTATTTATTTATTTACTTATTTTTCAGTTTCTCAGTGTAGAGTCTCGCTCTAACCCAGACTGACCTGGAATTCAATATGTAGTTGTAGTCACAGGCTGGCCTTGAACTCACAGTGATCCTCTTAACTCTGCCTTCCGAGGGCTGGGATTAAAGGTGTGCGCCACCACATCCAGCAGCCTCTTGAAGTTGTTAAGGGCATTCTGGGAAAACGTGCTTTACTCAGTGGAACGTGGGAGAATGTTGGCTGGGGCAGCATAGGAGGCTGCAAATGGAGGAGTCATTTCAACAAGGCTTGTGGGTGTGACTCTGGTTAAATAGTGTGAGGCCTAATAGGAACATCTCCAAAGGATTTCCTCTCTTTTCTTTTTTGAGATTGCACTGATAGAACCACTGCACTGACGTTGCACGGTATGACAGCGTGCATGACGCAAGTGTGACTGGTGTCTCGTCAGAACCAATACTGCAGTGAAGTCACAGGAGTCAGCATGGGTGAACCCTGCCAGCCTGAATCTCAAGGAGTCAGGACAGATCAAAAAAAAAAAAAATTTTTTTTTAAAGGTTTTGGGGGCTGGAGAGATGGCCTAGCAGTTAAGCGCTTGCCTGTGAAGCCTAAGGACCCAGGTTCGAGGCTCGATTCCCCTAGGACCCACGTTAGCCAGATACGCAAGGGGGCTCATGCATCTGGAGTTTGAATTTGCAGTGGCTGGAGGCCCTGGCGCGCCCATTCTCTCTCTCTTTTTATCTCTCTGCCTCTTCCTCTGTCTGTTGCTCTCAAATAAATAAATAAAAAATAAACAACAACAACAACAACAAAAAAGGTTTGGACCTTCTAATGACCATGAAAAAGAGGAAGGGTGAGAAAACTTTACCCCAAGGACAACTGCTGTATTTAGACTATTTGTGTCATAAAATTCCACAGTAAGTGCAGTAGTAGTGCCTTGTGCGGAGTAATTAGCTCCACTTTTTTTTTCTTTTTGGTTGAACTCAAATACAATGTCTTATTAAGGTCCCATATTATATTTTGCAGCAGAAATAAAATGGCATTGCAGAACACACTTATAAATTTTTACTGTCTTAAAATCACCAGTCATAAAGTCTTTGTGTTTTCTTTCTCACCGCACCCTCCCTTGCTGTAAAATCTTCATTGTTATACTTGAACTTTTCCCCCTTAACACCATTAAAATTACCCACATTCTGTAGTCAGTTAATACTGTTTTTCCAATCTGTCCTCCAAATCGTAAGATCCAGTAGCTTTTCGTCATGTTGCTTCATTATGTAAGCACAATGTGTGGCCGTGCGTATGACTTGGGGGACAACAAGTCACAGATGTACCTATGACACACCAGTAAATCAGTAACAAACAGCTAAGTTTGTAATCCTAGCCGGTGGTGGGCTTCAGGATAAAATGGCCGACTGATTTCTTTCTTTTTTCACTAACGACAGAGTCAGTCAAGAATTTTTCATCCTTCGCTTCCCTTTGCTTTGCCCATTAAGCCATGTATGTTGTGCACATGTTTGTGATAGAAAGAAGCTATTACTGCAGCTTGTCTGAATGCTGTTCTTTTCCTCAGGTCTGCCTTCCTATGATCTGCTGGGATTTTGGTTGAAGTCTTTTTTATGGAGAGTGAAAATGCATAGGAATGGGGTCTTTGGATCATGTTCACTCATATACTTTCTTGGAAGCATTGCATGATCAGAATTCCCCTGGGAGTTTACTGGCTACCTTTTGGTCGCCGACTACTATGCTAGGTGCCTTGAGTAAGCTACCTTGTTTTGTTCTTACACTGTATTAGTGTATTATTATCTCAACTTTATGTCAGGAGAAATTGAGTTCTGGAAATGTTAAATGACTATTCTAAGGTCTAAGGTCTTACAATAAGTGGCCAAGCTGGGATTTTAATCCAAGCCTTCTTTGAAATCCTATGTCCTTTAATAAGTTCTTTAAGAAGAGTGACATTCAGAGGTGAATATGTTATGAAGTCCCTTCATTTTCATAGTTTAATGAAGGACCATACAATTCACAAAACATGTTTAATGTCACACTGGAGTTATTTCTTCCTAATAGACTTATGGGTAAAGTGGTCTATCGCGGGCTTTCAATTACCTGAAGAAACCCAATCCTGCAAGTCATCAAACGGGCACTTTATTCTGTAGTTAAACCTCTTTTCTCCTTTAAACCTTTTACCAGAGTAGTAAAGATATAGCATGAACAGATGAGTTTAAATTTCTCTTTGATTTTTTTTTTTTCCTAATAAAGCTCTGGTAAGGATGCTAATACCCAGCGAAGTAGGAAGGAAGATGAAAACTGAAAAACCATGAACAATTCATATGGACATAGTAATCTGGATACTAACTTTTGTTTGCTTGTTTTTGAAAGCACTTTAAGTTCCCTTTATGAGGATTTAAAAAAAAAAAAAGTTAAAAGAATAGAAATGCCTTTTAAATTATATTTTAGAAACCAAGGCTAGTAAGGACATTTAACTCTAATTTTATTTATTCATACTTAAGTCACACATTCTACTTATCCTATTCTGAATGTCTATTACACTAAAGCTTCGCTCAAAAGCATAGACATATTTAATAAAATCTCTTGCGTGGCCAGTACTTCCAGATGTTTTAAACCCCATTTTCCAAAGTAAAATGGAAACTTAAAAGTGGGCCTGAAAATTGACAAACATGTTCGTTGTGGTCTGCTTGCCCCCATCACTTTTTGACTGGAACCTGCTTGGCTGGGTGTGACAAGTGGCAGTTAGCTTCCAGCACACCGCCCTGTGGATTCGGCCTCTTCGGAGGCCGCTTGTTTTCCCAGCGTTGTAAGCACCAAAGAGAAACGGCTGATCTTAATTTTGTAGACAGTGACATGAGAATTATGTCTGAATGGGGTTTAAGTGATGGTGACAACTTTGCAGAATGTCAGAATATGACAAAGACTCACAAATTTCCAGTGTCTAAATTTTATAGCTCTCAAGACACAAACATCTGAAAAAAAAATTATGCATTGAATGTCAAAGTCAACTTTGCCACAGGCGGTTGTATTGTGTTTATTGTATGGAAGCTAATGAAGTGCTTCCAGGCACCAAAGAAGCTCAGCACTGTAAAGTTAGAAGAAGTCACAATGTGTATAATCACAGGGTCAAAATGGAATAAGGCAACTCCATTACGGACTGCAACTAAACACCATTTAAAACTTTCAAACTCAGTCTGTCTTCTGTTTGCCTCAAATAAAAGTATCACATTGAATTTAGAGTCAATTTCCAGGGCTGCTGGACGTGATTATAGAAATGGAGTCTTGGCGTGGATTCTATCCCTCGCCGGCTTGGGCGGCTTTGGGTAAGTCGTGTAAACTCTCTGAGCTTTAGTAACCTTATTTGCAAATTGTGGATCGTGTTTCCAGCCTCCCAGGATTGGCACTGGACTTCGGTGAGATGACGTATGTGAAGAGTTCAAGATGTAGACAGACGGAGTAGATGAGCCTTAAATATGATTTCCTACTTTTCTTCCAAAATTCATGCAGTTCTTCTAGTTTGGGTCAGAGGAAAAAAAAATAAGGGAGTTGGTTCTAAAATCTGCTATGCGCAAGCATTTCGGTTACAAGCTTTGTAGGGGAATGCTGGCGAGGTTGGCTAATGTGAGAATTGGGGGTCGTTGCTGGCTTTTGTTAAGTTAAATCACCCCAACCTGCCACTTCTGTCAATAACTCTTCTGGTGATGGATTATAATAACTGAATCACACAACTTAATATTAAGTTGCTTTCAAAGTCTGTCTGACTTTTATGCTGGCTTACTGAATGGGTTTGATATTAATTCAGAGATTATATCCTCTATGTAATTAATATACTGTCAGGGATTACAATTTTAAAAGAAAAGTCAGCTTCAAATGTCAGAGCTCAAGCAAACACTGAAGAAACAGCAAGCTCCAAAATATTTTAAAGGGACATAATGGCATCAGAATAAAGCAAGCTTCAAAAGTAAGCCATTGTTCAGGACAGCAGACAAAGTATTACCTTTTATTTCTGCTTTAATAGCACATCCAAAACAGATAAAAGTTTGTTTAAAAATCTTGCAGTCAACTATAGGTGTTATTTTTTTTTTGTCCTAATAAAAACTGCATTTGATCCCTAAAACCTGAGGAAAAGTGAGCGAAAATATCTTTCCTTTCATTTGCAGTGATATAAGGCCCATTATGGATGGTAAGGGAACAGTATCCCCCAGCACACCCCACTCTGGGCCTCTTGGCACCTGTTGTGGAAGGTTCCATTCCCTGTGTTTATTCTCTTTATTTGTTACTTAGAAAAACAGGTGACTAGATAGAAATAAATCATCAGATGCTAATGCACCAGGAAACCAAACAATAACATGAATATGTTGATCTACAGGCTTGGTGACCTTTTGTGTTTGTTTAAACAGCTTGTTTTAATTAGTAATGGATATTGCTTACTCTTATGAGCACTATTGACAATTGAAAACAGCACCTTATAATCTGAGGAACTGGAGAAATTTAATATGAGTGTTTGAGTTCAGTTTCTTAAAGGGGTTTGCTTTGTTCTTAACATAATGCTTGAAGTTAATGGACAACTAAACTGGGATGGCTTCATGTGTCACACACGGAGGCCCGACAAAAAGCCATTAGTGTCCAGGGAAGAAAGACATAGGCAGAGATCCTATCGTTTCCAGATGAGTCTCAACCAGTCCCCAGACTCTTTGTTAGGGGCAAGAATATTAACCCAAAGGTCAGATAGTGCAGTTTTGTCCACGTATTTTTTTTAATTGAGAAGATAGTAGAAAATAATCTAAAATGCTATATTATGGGTTTTATAGATGATCCCTTTAAAAAACAAATTTAATAGTTCAATTTTACCTGTCCTTCTGAAAGGGTAGAATATATATATTTTTTTCCTAGGTAGGGTCTCACTCTAGCTCAGGCTGACCTGGAATTCACTATGTAGTCTCAGGGTGGCCTCGAACTCACAGTGATCCTCCTACCTCTGCCTCCCAAGTGCTGGGATTAAAGGCGTGCGCCACCACGCCCAGCTAAGAACATAACTTTTCTTGCCAGACACTACTGAAGGACTCTGAAAGGCTTTAGTGAAAGGAAGTTTTTTTTTTTTTTTTTTTTTTTTTCCAAGATTGGGTCTCACTCTAGCCCAGGCTGACCTGGAATTCACTCTGTAGTCTCAGGGTGGCCTCGAACTCATGGTGATCCTCCTACCTCTGCGTCCCGAATGCTAGGATTAAAGGCGCACGCCACCACACCCAGCTGAAAGAAAGTTTTACAAATTTTATTTGTATGTGTGTGTGTGTGTGGATGTGTGTGTGTGTGGGGGGGTGTGCGTGGATGTGTGTGTGTGTGTGTGTGGTGTGTGTGTGTGGTGTGTGTGTGTGTGTGTGTGTGCGTGTGTTGCATGCCAAGGCATGCATGTGGAGATCAGTGCCCCACCTTTTATGAGACAGGGTCTCTTGCCCTTGCAAACCAACTGCCAGGATGCAAATGAATGTCAGAGCAGCTGGCCCACAAACTTTGGATCCTTTTTGCTCTACTTCCCATTGTCATAGTGTATTTGGATCACAGATACACACTCTCCTTTAAACTCGGCTTTACATGATTATATGAGTGCTGGGGAGTTGAACCTGAGCTGGTAGACTGTGGAAACAAGCACCTTTAGCCACTCAACCAACTTCCCAGCCCTCAAAGACTTTAATATAATTCTGTAACTTGACAATTTCTTCTCAAGAACTAATACAGTTACAATATAGCTTATAACAAAACCCAGAAGCCTATCATTATGGTCAACTTGATAACGATGGCTGTCAGCATAGTTCTTGAAAAATGGTTCTAGACTGTAAAGCAAAGCAGTGCTGTCAGCTTCTCTGTATATCACATTTTTAAGTAGCTCTAAAAAAATCACCTTTCTATGTGAAGTGAAGCAAAACCAGTGAAAGTGTGGCGTGCATCTGTCCCCTTGTCACTTGCTATGAACACAGGGCTTGTTTCAGATACACAGGTGCCTGTGAGATGTGTATGTTCTTTTATTTTTTCCATTAGCCAGTAGTTGGTTGGAAACAATGGCAATACTATTTTAAAGAAAATTTGGCAATTCTGATGCCTTTGATCATGGCCATATTGAGACATTAAAAAAATGAGTTGGGGCTGGAGAGATGGCTTCACGGTTAATGCGCTTGCCTGCAAAGCCAAAGGGTTGTGGTTCGATTCTCTAGGACCCACGTAAGCCAGATGCACAAGGGGGCACATGCATCTGGAGTTTGTTTGCAGTGGCTGGAGGCCCTGGCACACCCATTCTCTCTCTCTCTCAAATAAATAAATAAATAATATATATATGTTTTCTGCCTTGCATTTTGCTTTTCAGCAATAGTCATTTTATTTAATATTTTGTCTTTATTTGGAGAGAGAGAGAGAATGGGTGTGCCAGGGCCTCTAGCCACTGCAAACAAAGTCCAGATGCATGCGCCACATTGTGCATCTGGCTTGTGTGGGTCCTGGGGAATTGAAGTTGGGTCCTTTGGCTTTGCAGGCAAATGCCTTAACCGCTAAGCCATTTCTCCAGCCCAAATATATATATATAAAATTAAAAAATATGTTGGGTTAGTATAGGAGAAGATGCTCACCATTCTTTGTCAGTGAGGGACTTACCCATGTGATCTGAGTATTCTAGTAAGTCATTAGATAAGTGCTTGGGTGCACTTGATTTTTATTTGCTCTCTCATGGCATTTTTACAAATGATGGTTTGGTGATTTGAGTGTAAATGACCTGCCGTGTGTCTAAGTAATGTCTCTCCAGTGGGTGGTACTGTTTGAGAAGTTTGTAGGACCTGTAGGAGGTAGAGTCTTACCGGGGCTGGAGGGGAGTGCATCACCTGCAGGAGCCTGGAAGAGTTACAGCTCAGCCCAACTGGCTGTGCTGTCGCTGCTTCCTTCTGGCTGGTATGAAGATGTGACAGCTGACTTTCTGCTCCTGCCATGCCTTCTCTGACATCATGGACATTCCCCCTCAAAGGCGTAAACTGAAATAAACCCTTTCCTTCCATAAGCTGCTTCTTGTGTTTGTTGTCCTAGCAACAGGAAAGTAACAGCTACAGTTGATCTTGCAAATATGTTTCCCTTACAGAAGAAGCCAAGGCTGCGGGCAGCACTCTAGTTGCTGCCCAGCCTATTGTCCTCTTGCAGTGTATGTAAGAAACTGTTATTCCAGAAATAAAGTAGGAAAACATGAAAGAAAGAAAAATAATCAAAAGAGAAAGGCAATAAAGACTAAACCTAAGATAAATTCGGCAATAAAGCCCCAAAGCAAGCTCAGACACCTTCAGCCAGCATGTACATGGCTTAGTGGTTAAGGCGCTTGCCTGCGAAGCCTAAGGACTCATGTTGGACTCTTCAGATCCCACATAATCCAGAAGCACAAAGGTGAGGCAAGCGCAATGTCGCACATGTCCGCTAGGTGGCGCAAGCGTCCAGAGTTCAATTTTAGTGGCTGAGGACCTAGCAGGCCAATTCTCTCTCTCTCTCTCTCTCTCTCTCTCTCTCTAACAAAAAACCAGAAAAATAAATAAATAATTTAAAAAGAATTTAAAAAATATTAATATTCTTTTCCTTTCTATGTTGCTGTCATGAGAAACTTTTCCCCAGGGGAGACTTCATCCCAAATAGGGTTCAGATAGCAGACCAAAGCACAATTACACCAATACCAGTTCGGTTTACTGGTTTATTGTTTGTTTCTTATTGGGGAGTCACTTACAGAGCATAAAGAAGGGTTACTTATAGGAGCATGGGGCCCCCAAAGCAGCCACTCTGATGGAGATTCCTGTGTCATAATTACTCCTTGGGCGCTCCTCCCTCAGCCGCAGGATGCGGGCTTCCTTACAGAGCATCGGGACCCGGAGCAGATGCACCACAGAGAGTCTCATTGCACCCTGAATGTCGACTGCCCTGTGGATGCTTCTAGAATCTCCTTGTCCCTGTCCTGGAGTGTGAGACTACTGAGCAGCCCTTCAGCGGGGCTCACTATGTAGGGGTTACCCTCGCAGATGCTCCTCCCTCAGCCTGGAGGTGAGGGCTTACTCACATGGAGACTCCAAAGAAAGCCTTTTACATGGAGCTCCTTGTTCCTGGTTTGTTTTACTCTCTGTCTACTCCTCTCCTCTCCCTGAGGTCATGAGACCTCCTGCATTATTGTATACAGTTAGCATGGGGGGCACTTAAATCGCAGGTGGGGGTCTGATGAACCTCTGCACACCTTCTCGTGTGAGTTGGCCCAGTTGCTTTTGCTGAAGCGGACAGTAGTCGTTTACACGTTTCAGTGCAGAGGAAATTTGCCTTACAAAAGTCGTGAGTAACTGAGATGGCAATACGGCTCTTGAAGTGAGAGTAAATGTATCTCGTGCCTTTAATGTATAAATATATGGTGCAAAAATGGGCATGTCGTAGCTGTGCTGCTGAAATTTCACTGGGAATCAAATGTTGCAAAGAGGTTCTTTCTTGGGCTAGAGAGATGTGTCAGGGAGTAAAGGTGCTTGCCAGCAAAGTTTAATGGCCAGGGTGTAATTTCCCAGCACCCATGTAAAGCCACGTGCACGAAATGGCTTATGAATCTCGAGTTTGTTTGCAGTGGCAAGAGACCCTAGCACATTTTCTCTCTCATTCATAGCTTCTTTCTTTCTTTCTTTCTTTCTTTCTTTCTTTCTTTCTTTCTTTCTTTCTTTCTTCTTTCTTCCTTCCTTCCTTCCTTCCTTCCTTCCTTTCTTCCTTTCTTTCTCTCTCTCTCTCTTCTTTCTTTCTTTTCCTCTCTCTTGCTTTCATCCCTTGCAAATACATAAATAAAAATATTTTTAAAAGCCAGGTATGGTGGCACACACCTTTAATCCCAGCACTGAGGAGGCAGAGGTAGGAGCATGGCTGTGAGTTTGAGGCTAGCCTGGGGCTACAGAGTGAGTGCCAGGTTAGCCTGGGCTAGAGTGAGACCCTACCTTGAGAAACAAACAAACAAACAAACAAACAACTCTCAAAAAACAAACAAGAAATTAAAAAGTAAAACAAAAGAGGTTCTTTCTTTATGGGGACAATGATAGAAAACACTGTTGAGAAACACTGCCTTGTCTGACAAGTACATGGTGCCTAAAGTCTCTTCAATGTTGATTTCCTCCATCCTCTACAAATAAAGCTTTTGTTCTTAGGATAATTCTTTTCAAGAGCCTGAAAAATGTACAATTATATAATTATATGCCTTAAAAATATAATGACACTGTTATGGAAGGATGATTGATATTGTTTTCAAAACTAAAAAAAAAATTCTTTGTCTGTGGTTTTGAGGTACATAGACAGGCTTTTATAGGAATGTGCAAAATCCAGAAATATAGAAAGGAAAGAGGATTTCAGTGGCAGCATGACTAGCTGGTTGGCAACATCGTTTTCCTTCTACTTCCCAAATGTGCTGCTGCATTTTGTACCTTCTTTGGTGAAACATAGCACAGGACTCAGTTCTAGTCAATGGGATATAGATGGAAGTGTCCATGCCTGGCCTACAGAAATCTTGGATACAGCCGGGTGTGGTGGCGCCCGCCTTTAATCCCAGCACTCAGGAGGCAGAGGTAGGAGAATCACTGTGAGTTCGAGGCCACCCTGAGACTACCTAGTGAATTCCAGGTCAGCCTGAGTTAGAGTGCAACCCTATCTCAAAAAAAAAAAAAAAAGAAAAGGCTGGAGAGATGGCTTAGCGGTTAAAAGCTTGCCTGTGAAGCCTAAGGACCCCGGTTCGAGGCTCAACTCCCCAGGACCCACGTTAGCCAGATACACAAGGGGGCGCACGCGTCTGGAGTTCGTTTGCAGTGGCTGGAGGCCCTGGCGCGCCCATTCTCTCTGTGTCTCTCTCTCTCTGCCTCTTTCTCGCTCTGTCGCTCTCAAATAAATAAATAAATAAAATAAACAAAAAAAAAATTAAAAAAAAGGAATCTTGGATGCAGCTTCTTGTATGCTATGTCATGTCAATTAAGTAGAATGGCAATCACTAGCACAGTTTGAAGTCACTGGAACCCTGGGCTCCAACATGACTGCATACCTTGTTTCTAAGACATAATCCTCATCCATTTGTGAGACATATATATCCATATGTCATATGTGTATGTGTATATATATATATATATATATATATATATGTATGTATATAATATCATATATTACTACTATGTACTGAAAATTACTGTTGTGCCCTTTGCCCCAAATCCACTCATATATTAGAATTGTAGCCCTTAGTATTCTGATATTAGAAGATGGGGCATTCGGGAGGTGATTTGATTAGGAGGCAGAGCTCCCATGAATGGGACTAGTACTTATATAAAAGGGGCTCCACAGAGCTTCCCTGTCGTCCAAGAATTCCATCAAACCTGCTTGTGCCTTTGTCTTGGATTTCTCTGACTCCAGAACTAGAAGAAACAATTTTTTAAATAAGTTACCTATATAAGCTTTGTTCTACTAACTTGAACAGACTAAGGGATAGAAAATTGGTCCTGAAGGCGGTATGCTCCTGTAATCAATACCTAAGATGTGCAAGAGATCTTGGAAGCAGGTATTGCTGGAAGAAGTTTTAGGTGCATGGCTTAAGGGGCTGACATTTACTATTGTGCTAATTTCTCACATGCCCTCCAAGACTCAGGAAACAGCGTAGAAGAGGGAGCAGAAAGAATGTAAAAGAGCCTCAGGGTAGAAATGTATACTATGGGGCAATGTCCGCTGTACTGGTACATTCACGATTCTGTAGTGATAATTAATACCATCACTGAGGAGGGCCCTCAGTGGAGTGGAGTTCGGGGAGAAGGGTCACAAGGGGATAACCCAATAGGAATATGACCAATTTAAAGCATGTTCATATATTAAAGTTCCAATCAAAACTTTTTAAAAAGCTGGTATTGCAAACAGAACATCAAGAGTGGCTTGTCCATGCTCAGAGGAAGGCACAGAGGAAGCCACGGTCTTCATGAAGGTTCTCTGGAGATCTTGAGCAGAATATTGGTAAAAAATAAATAAACCAAATAAATAGATAAATAAATAAATAAATGAAAAGGACAGTACGGACCTTCCTGATGAGGTTTCAGGCAGAAATGAGGAGCATCTTATTAGAAACTGGAGGTAAAGGAGTCCAAGTCATAAGGTCAAAAGGAAATGACTGAACTGCATTTGTGTTAGTGTACTGTGAAAGGTTGAGAGCTTGGGCACAATCAAATAGAGTATCTGCTAGAGCAAATTTCTATGCAAAATGTGAATGATATGGCATGGCTTCTGTTGGATAGCTTACAGTGAATATAAGAAGCGAGAAACAATTTAAATAACTTCTAATGTTTTATTTTTATTTATGAGAGCAGAGAGACAGATAGAATGGGTGCACCAGGGCCTCCAGCCACTGCAAATGAATTCCAGACACATGCACCACCTTGTGCATCTGGCTATGTAGGTCCCAGGGAATCAAACCTGGGTCCTTAGGCTTTGCAGGCAAGCACCTTAATCGCTAAGCCATCTCTCCAGCATTTAAATATATATTTTTTTAATCAAAGAGGATGCAGGACTTAAAGATTTGGAAATTTTCAGTCCACATCTATGTTATCAAGTATGAGGAAGCAGCTTAGGAAACAGCCTGAAGGTACAGCCAGGCGAACTTCAGCTAAGCGGGTCAGTAAGGGTCAGCCAGATGCTGCTTATCAAGACTGTGAAAGAATGACTGGAAGGGGTTTGAAGGTCCTTGGTGCTGCCCTCCCTACCACAGGCCCTGGCATAGTTCATTTTGTGTTATAACAAAATGCCACAGATTGGGTAATTAATCAAGTATAGGAATTTATTTCCTTGCAGTTCTGTAGGTTGGGAGCCCTGGTATCAAGTTATTCATGGAGACCAAGATGCAAGTTTTCTTGCTGCATCATCCCACGGCAAAGGGCAAAAGGAAAGAGAGAAGAAGAGGGAGAAGACGAAGAGAGGGAGAGAATTCTTCCCTTCCTAATCCATTCATGAAGGATGATCTGTCAGGACCTAATGAGTTTGGGTCTGTGTGTACGTGCATGTGTGTGTGTGTGTGTGTGTGTGTGTGTGTGTGGCATGTGTTCATGTGCATATGCACATTTCTATCTATTCAGGCACATGAGTGGTTGCATGTGTGTGGAGGCCAGAGGACAGCCTCAGATGTCATTTCTCAAGAACACCATCCACCTCTTCTTGAGTCAGGGTTTCTCACTGGCCTGGAGCTCACCAATTAGGCAATACTGGTAGGACAGTGAACTCCATGGATCTGCCTGTCTCTGCCTCCCAGCGCTGGTATTACAGGGATGTGCCACCACACATGGCATTTTTTTTTTTTTACATAGGTGCTGGGCATCAAACTCAAGTCCTTATGCTTGCAACAAGCATTTTTACCTACCTACCTGAGTCCAGCCTAATCACCTCTGAAATCCTGAGTTTGGGAGGAGGCAGACATTCAAACTATGGTAGGCCTAGAGTGCAAGGGCTATGGGGGCAGAGGCATTTCAAAGGACCTTGGAGGAACTTGGTGCTTGTTGACTCTGGCTGTCTGAAGGCTCCATTCCTCAGTCTGGTGCTCCTCATCCAAGGGATATTTGGTTCCCAAAGGCTTTGGTGGGCACAGGCCATGCCGCGGCCTCTGCCTCTCTAGGGACTACAGAGGGCAAATGCTGGGCATGTCAGCAGGGAGCCCTGTCTCCTGGCTCCCGGTGTGCACATGAACAGGAGGCATGAGCAGCAGCACCCAGATTTCAAAGGATGGAGTTGTTGGGAACCATGGATGCAAGACCTAGGCAAGAGTCTGCCCACCAGATGCCACACCCAGTCCTCACTAGGGCAATGCCCATGGGGGTGGAGTCACCTCAAACTTGTGGTGTGTGTGTTTCCAGCCCATGCCACTGTGGTAGGCAGGGCAGGAGACTACTCAGAATTTGGAGGCTGGAGATGCTCAAGGTCATGGGGACCAGCCCCTGCACACTGCTTTGAGAAGACCTCTTCCCTGTGGGACACAGACAGCAGAGCCTCCTGTCAGATATTACTCTTGGGCTTTAGGTTTTAGCTCATTTTCAAAAGTCATCCCTATCTTCTTTCCTATTTTCCCTTTGAGAATGAGAATATCTATCCCATGCCTCTCTTACCTTGTCTGGCTTCACAAGCTCACGGTGAGAGAGTAATTTGGCTCAGAACGAATAGTACCTTGAGTCTCACCCATATCTGATGTTGATGCTATTAAGATGAGACTCTGCACTTTAAACGTTTGAGTTGATACTGGAATGCATTAGACTTTAAGGGACATAAGAATGGGATGAGTGACTTTTGTATGTGAGAAGAACGTGGATTTTAGGTGGCTAGGTGATAGTAATAATATGTGAGGCATTGGAGAAGTGAGTAGGTCATGAGGGTAAAGCTCCCAGGAAAAAGAATGGGAAATCTTATCTCATGTGAAGGTTCCTAATTTGGGGCTAGGAGAGTATCCATTGTAAGAGAAAAGTCAGGTCTGTCATGATTCCGATAGAGTACCCCTACCCCTCTTCATCACCCCAATTCTTGCCCTTCCTGCTGCGAGTCTGTAATCTTGTTGCTTGGCTCCCCTTGGTTGAGTTTCACATCATTTACATTGCCAGTGGGCAATGGACTCTTGGACAAGGCTGTCTTGTACAGCTCACAGAGAGCAGCGATCTCTTCTGGTTTCATCGTGGTCTTCGGCACTTGTTCCAACTTAAATAAAAGAGAAGCTGTAGATGAATGTGTGAAACGTCTTAAGTTACATAAATTTTCAGGTAGCCTAAGCAACGTTCGGTTCCCTTCTTATTTGAGCTAATCCTCATTTTTATGTCCAGGTGTTGCAAAGTCATAGTCGGGAAGAAAATGGCACAGTTGATTTAGTCCCTTGCTGCCCTGCACTGCAGAATTTAGGACTATATAAAACTTTCAGGTGTCAGAATAGCCGATAAGTTTCTAGGGAGATAACAGCAGTGCCCAGCGTTTCAGTTGATGTTCCCACTGCATTTAGTGTCGCTAAACTGAGAACCTGAACTCGTCTGAACTTATTGACTGACTTAAAGCTCCAGCTACCAGTGAACAGGTAGACAATTAGCACCAAGACATTGGGAAACTCCCTCAAGCCACACTTTTTGGGTTTTCCTCCGGCTTTCTGTTGATTTGCAAGGAGGCATCACTCCTTCAATGAAGCAGTGATGAAAGGGACTCCAGCAGGAAGGCCCAGCGCAAATGTGGTTACACCAGTGCGTTCTGCCGGATAACCAGCAAGTCTCGTTGATTTTCATTCTTGTTTCCCCCAGAGAAGAACACGGACAAACACTTTGTGGGCTCCCTCTGAATAGAATATCTCTGTCTACGGTGGTCCAATGTGATGATTTTTTAAAAACTGTCTATTATTTATTTGCAAGAGAGAGAGAGATTGAGAGAGAAAGAGAGAGAGAGAGAGAGAGAGAGAGAGAGAGAGAGAGAGAGAGAGAATGGGCACCTCTTGCCACTGAAAATGTACTGCAGATGCTAGCTTGTGCATTTGGATTCATGTGGGTAATGGGGAATTTGAACTCTGGGTGTCCAGTTTTGCAAGTAAGCACCTTTAACCACCAAGCCATCTCTCCAGCCTTGATGCAATGATTTTTGAAAGGTTTTGCAGAGCTTGTGGGTCACTTTGTAAGAGGAAGAAGCTGTCTGAATCCTGACATTTAGAATCCTGCGCCCTCCACATGCAAACAATAGAGGAAGAAAAGCTGAGCCCTCGCTCGGGTTTCTGCTGTCCTAATTACAGAAATGCGAAGCCCAGCTGTGGTCAGATCAGCTCATCAGGCAAAGATGTGTTAGACCCAGAAAGCAAAAGAAGGCCCGGGATGGTTTTCATTCTTATTCCTTGCATA
Source organism: Dipus sagitta (assembly GCA_036346955.1). NCBI lineage: Eukaryota > Metazoa > Chordata > Mammalia > Rodentia > Dipodidae > Dipus > Dipus sagitta. The sequence goes on from CM070788.1 coordinate 45,370,598, forward strand.
CTGTCTGTCAGAGGATTCACTTCTTCATTATAAGCGACATCTCTTCCCATTTATAAAGATGCTCTTTTCTCTGCATCCATGTGGGCCAAGGTGCTTCTTCTACAGGTGCCTTCCATAGCAATGCAGTTGGACTGTAAAGGCTAGAACAAAGGTTTCTTTACCATGTCTATATGTGAATGAGTATTGATCTATAAACCCAACCTTTCTAAAAATCAAATGTTCTTGTGCCCTGCCCTAAATCCATACCATCCTCCACTACCCACAGGCAAATCAAATAAACAAAACCAAGTCAAAAGGAGCAGAAAGCAGATTTTAAATTTCTGAGGAAATTTTAATTTCAATTCAATAGGAGCACCTAATGTAATTTAAATAAATTTTGTCTGCCTTTGATATTTCTATTGTGATTGCTTTTCCTGGAAAACTAGCTACAGATTTGAACCACAACTGTTCTTTACTATAGCTGTGTGCTGGCTTTTTGCTAATGTAAATAACACAAGAAGACTAATTTGTAAAAGGAAAATTGGAGTCATAAGAGTCAGTGTATACAGGCCAACATGAAAACTTTGGACCACCTAGAAATTTCTATAAGCTCCAAAATGTGAAAGTGTTTTGGATACCATTTTAATGTCTTAACTGTTCAACTTTCTATGAATAAAATGTAAAGCAATGGTAAAGTAGAACTTGAATTATAATATGCTATCTGGTAATGACAATATCAATGCTAAAAGACATACAGGCCAGCAGGTGTGGTGTCACACACCTTTAATCCCAGCACTCAGGAGGCAGAGGTAGGAGGATCGCCATGAGTTCAAGGCCACCCTGATACTACGTAATGAATTCCAGGTCAACCTGAGTTAGACCCAACCACGAAAAACCACAAAAAAAGGCATGCAGTCTGAGCATTAGTATGCATAATGATAATAGTAAACTACCTTTGATGAAATTCTTTTGTTTAATTATTTTGTGTTTTGTGTGTGCATACATGTTTATGTATGTGTGCATGTGTTTATATGCATGTGGAGGCCAGAGGATATTATTTGAGACAGGATCCATTAGTGAACCTGGAACTCATCAATTTTGCTAGACTAGCTGGCCAGAAAGCCCCAGAAATCCTCCTGTTTCCAATTCCCCATTGTCGGGATTAGACATGAGCTCTTGAACTAAGCTTTGACGTGGGTTCTGGGGATCTGAACTGAGGTCCTCACGCTTGTACCTCAAGCACTTTACTGACTGAGCTGTCTCCCCAGCTCCCTGAGATTATTTCAGTGGCAAACTTGACCTCATTTACTTATGAGGAGAGGGTGGTTACTGCATGTTGTTTTGTGGCATATGAGTTGCATAAATTTCAGGGAGCTTCGTAGACATTTCTTCCTGGCATACAATAAGGAATTTGTGGAAAGAGAAGGGTTTTTCTAATTTTCCCCAATGGAATTGGAATAGGGCTAGAGATAGATGTTGTTATTGTCCCCTTTCTAGCCTAGAGAAGCTTAGGAACTTGTCCAAGATCACATAATAAATAAGTAATATTCACATTTTCCTTGGCTCTGTATGCCCCATGCTTAATCATGAAGGTTTACTGAGTTGGCATGGAGAACTCTGAGATCTCTTCCTTCCTTCCTTCCTTCCTTCCTTCCTTCCTTCCTTCTCTTCCTTCCTTCTTCTTTCTTTCTTTCTTTCCTTCTTTCTTTGGAACATACTTTGTATGGATACAACATGTAATGGTACCATCTTTTCCCTCCTCCCTGCCTCCATTCTACAGGGGTCCATCCTCAGTGGGGTTGCTGGTACTCCCCATGGGGTTGTGGGTTATGCACTGTGGTAGCAGCAGTCAGCTATTGGGGGTGGGAGGCAATGCCTCTGGGGAGAACTCTGAATTTAAGAAAGAAATACTGCATGATAGAATTGTATTGTATGTGCAAGAGTTTCGAAAATCCCTCAGTCAAGAATTCTAAAGAAATCCCTGTAGAAAGTGCCAATGAAGCATCTCTTTAGCACAAGCAAGTGTGAGGGATCTCTGCTGATTTGTCAGGTTAGCAGTTCTCAGCTGGTGGTCACGTACTCTACTGTGGGACTCCAAATTTGAAGAGATAGAACTTTGGATTTTCATGATAATTTTGGACACTTGCAGGGGTATAGTGATATTAATTAAATAGAGAAAGGTTGGTTTTCTGAGACAGAAAGTTGCTGTGTAGCTTGTGATCCTTCTGTATCAACCTTTTCCTGAGTGCCAGGATGACAGGTATGTGTCATTGTGCCTGCTTGCAACCCAATTTGTGAGAACTTAATTGTTGAATTCAAAGATAAGGAATGGAGGTGATGCTGTCCCCTCTATTTTTCTTCTGTTTGCATAGATAGCTAAGCTTATACAGTTGGGCAATGAGCATTTTGAGTTTAGGGCAATAAGCTTCTTGAGAACTGATGATTGGACTAAACCAGGGAAGTTATAAGCTCTTGGGTGACAGAGGGACAACTTTGGGCCGTCGAGCATACTGTGAGTGTAAGGGAGAACCAGGCTTATTTAACAATTTCATGTTCCCCTGGCTCTGCAGCTTCAGGAAGAATAAACCTCTCTGTTCTGGCCATCCGTGATAAATTCACCATTCTCCTCAAGTGTGTCTTTTCCACAAGCCAGTATTCAGACCTTCAATGTCCAGAGCAGCAGGATTTACTGTGGAGGACTCAAGAAAATGAACAAAAGTTGTTAATATTTGTAGAGTACTTCAGAATTTCTCAGCCCTCTCATTGAAGCCTCCAGAAGCATCCATTGTGATTCCCCTCGTGTAAAGAGGAGAAAATGGAGGCCCAGGTGACCCAAGCGATTTAGTATACAAAGGTTCCAGGCTTGGGAGTTTCTGTTACATCAGCTTCTTTGCACTAGATAACCTTGTACATTCCAGTGAAAGAAACATACCCATCCTCAATGAAGCTAGAATATGACTGAAAAACAAAATGTCACCAAGTGGCATACCTCTCCCCAGTTTTCGACTGGCCAATTCTGGATTTCAGCCCTAAATTGGGCAATACATTGGATGGCGTTTGTACTCTAAGAGCAGTGTAGTTTACCGTTTAGAACTCTGCTGTTGTGTTTATCCATGTGTTTTCAGCAACCAAGGAGTGCTAGCTTTATATCCTTGAGAAATAGATTTCTCATTTTTTCTTTCATGAATACACAGACTGCTTTTTCATTCAACAAGTAGTATGCTTCGAAAATTCCTGCAGTAAATTCCTTTTGACCTTTTCAATCTATTTTTCTGGAATCTTGCAGTGGTAGCATGTTAAATTGTTTGCCTCTCTGCATTTTAATCTAGCTTTGTTGATTGTCTTAAATAGACAAAGCCTGTTAAATAAGGTGTAATTGATATATGCAGGCTCATAAAATTGTATCATTCCCTGACAATGAGTGACAGTGAGCCCTTAAGTTTGAGGGAAGATCTTGATTTAAATATGTCTTATAGATATACACTATAGTGGCAAAGATTTACACAATTTCATCTCCAAACAGAGACTGAAATTACTTGAAATGCGAAAATTCTGTAACTCATCCACTGCTTTTGAAAGGTTGAAAACACTTTTCTTTTTTAGATATATTTATTTCCAGTGAATTTTTGGAACATTTCCTATCTTTGACTCTCTGTGATGCATTTATTTTTGATGCTTTACAAATCAGCACAAGGATTATTATTTTTTTAATTATTTCTTCAAATCAATATGTATTAAGTAGCATGAAATCATAGGATAGGAGAACGACAGATTAGAAAGTCTAAACCTATCTTAATTCACACGTGGGTAACTTCTACATAGTGTTTTGTGACTTTTTTTTTTTTTTTTTTTTTTTTTGGTGGCCTTTTGGTTCACATGTCAACAAATATTTGAGAAGGGAAGAGTTAGAGTAAGCGGATACTTCCTGTAAAAATACTCCAGGAATTATCCATTGTGTCAACTGCCATCACTCCTGGGGATTGTCAGTCAGTCCAGGGGGCCTGGAACATTCTCCTATATAAAGGCCAAGGGTGGCATGGATACGCACATGAAAATTATTTCTCTTCATTCAGATAAATCTTTCCTTTCTCTGGGCACAAAGTGAACTTCGTTGTAATCTTCAAAGTGTACACCGTAAGCCCTCCAGAGGCCCCCCTCCTACAGACGGTCTTCCTCAGTAGTATAGGAGGGGGATACCCATAACTCTATCCTTTTATGGAGTTACTCCTTAGCCATGAGAGGCCAATACATACTACATGGTCCCTACTCTTTCTGTGCCTTTTCTATCTGAGGAAAACTTTGTTCCAACCAGGTACTGTGTGTTCAGTCCTTCTTGAAGACATTGTGCCCATAGCTGAGGTATATGGGATCTTACTCCAGTGGTTTATACCATTATACTCTGCCATCATTCACAAGGTTAGGAATCCTTAGTCTGGCGTTGGTTAGCTGGATCTTCATGACTGACAAAAATATCTACTTTTTAAAAATTATCTTTAATTAAAAATTTGAAAAAAATCCCGGTGGAGAATTATTTTTGGAGATTGTTGTTTGCTTGGCTATAATGCAAATGCACTTGAAGTATCATCTCATGTGCATGAACCATATTGGGAGATTTATGATTAATCCTCCTTATGTCAATACCAATTTTAATATAATTTGTCCATCTGATTAATGATTACAGTAGGAATAGATAAAGACGTCATGTATTTGGGTGGCTGTTATCCTGCTTTTACATGATTACCTTAATTTTTAGGAAGTCACATCAGATTTTATAACATATATTCTTTTTTTTTCTTGAGGTGGGGTCTCACTCTGACTCAGGCTGACCTGGAACTCACTACGTAGTCTCAGGGTGGCCATGAACTCAAGGCGATCTTCCTACCTCTGCCTCTTGAATGCTGGGATTAAAGGCATGCACCACCACATCTGGCTAGATTTTATAACATATATTCTGTCTTCTTTCTTCAGTCTTTAGTACAATTGCTCTGGTCCATGGCACCAACATCCCCATGTGGATTCTGCAGAGGGCTCTTCTAATTCATTTTCTCTTAATGATAAATCAGATTTGATTATTCTCCTAGTCAAACCCTTCCAATGTCTTCTCATCACAGTTAAAACAAAACCTTTGCCACAGACTCTATCTTTTAAAAAATTTATTATTTTTTTATTGACAACTTCCAAATTGTAGACAACAACCCATTGTAATTCCCTTCCCCCTCACTTTCCCCTTTGAAACTCCACTCTCCATCTTAGCCCCTCCCCCTCTCAATTGGTCTCTTTTTTATTTTGATGTCATCATCTTTTCCTCCTATTATGATGGTCTTGTGTAGGTAGTGTCAGGCACTGTGAGGTCATGGATATCCAGACCATTTTGTGTTTGGAGGAGCACATTGTAAGGAGTTCTACCCTTCCTTTGGCTCTTACATTCTTTCTGCCACCTCTTCTGCAATGGACCCTGAGCCTTGGAAGATATGATAGAGATATTTCAGTGCTGAGCACTCCTCTGTCACTTCTTCTCAGCATCATGGTGCCTTCTGAGTCATAGCAGTGGTCACCATCATCTGAAAAGAAAAGCTTCTCTAACCAAAAGTGAGAGTAGCATTAATATATGGGCATGAACATTAAGAGAAGTGCTTTCTGGGCAGTTTGGTGAGCATACTATATACATTTAGCCAGACACCAGCAGGTGTTACCCCCCTAGGGCTCATGACTTCCCCTGTTGTAGGTTTTAACAAATACAGGAAAATTGAAATAATTCCTTGCACTATGTCCAATCACAATGTGATCATCCTACAAACAAATAGCAAGAAAAACTATAGAGCATACACAAAACTATGGAAACTAAACAATACACTACTAAATGATGAATGGGCCAATGCAGAAATCAAGAAGGAAATAAAAAAAAAATTCACAGACTCAAATGATAATGAGAGCACAACATACCTTTGGGACATAATGAAGGCAGTCCCAAGAGGGAAATATATAGCTTTAAGTGCCTATATTAAGAAATTAGGAAGGTTGCAAGTAAACTTAATGCTTCACCTTAACTCCTGGAAAAAGAAGAGAAGGCAAACCAAAAATCAGTAGATGGGAAGAAATAATAAAGATTAAGGCAGAAATTAATGAAATAGCAACAAAGAGTTGGTTCTTTGAAAGGATAAACAAGATTGATCAACCCTTAGCAAATCTGACCAAAAGAAAGAGAGAAGTGACACAAATTAATAAAATAGAGATGAAAAAGGCACCATCACAACAGATACCAGAGAAATTCAAAATATCATAGGGATTTACTATAAGAACATATACTCCACTAAGTTTTAAAAATCTGAAAGAAATGGATAGTTTCCTTGATTTATATGACCTACCTAAATTAAATCAAGATGTGATTAACCGCTTAAATAGACCTATAACAAGTATGGAGATCCAAGGACTTTATCAGAAATCTCCCAACTAAAAAAAGTCCAGGCCCAGATGGATTCACTGGTGAATTTTACCAGACCTTCATGGAAGAACTAACACCAATGCTTCTCAAACTTTTCCATAAAATAGAAAAGGAAGAAATCCTACCAAACTCCTTCTAAGAACACAGACTCTATCTTAAATTAAGTCAGAATATAGCAAAAGATGGAAAGCTATTTACCCCCCTTAATATGTACAAATATCCCATTAAAAATATTAGCCAGAGGCCTGGGCTCCTGGTTCCCCACCTTTCTGTTCCCAGACTCCAAGTTCTCTTGCTGCTGGCATGGGGCGACTGGGACCCTGGGTGCATGTGGCAAGGCAGCAAGAATCAAGGAGATAAAACACCCCTGAAGCAGCCAGGGCCCAGGTGAAACCACAGAGGAGTTAGTAAGATGAGCAAGAGTGCTGTTTCAATGGTGAGCCTGACAACCATCATCAGGGTGGTGGTGGTGGTTGTGTGTGTGTGTTTCCTATATCTGTGTATATAAATACTCTACTGGTTATGTTGTTTTAATTTCACTAGATAACTTTGACTACTGTGGAGAGAAGTGTACCTTACCTGACTGTAAGTCATTGCAAAACCACAGAACCACATACAAAAAAAACCCCACAAAAAAACCCAAACAAACAAACAAACAAAAAAAAACCAACAAAAAAAAAACAAGTAAAGAGAAAAAGAAGCTTAGATTTTTTTCCTTTAATGTTCTTAGTTCTAATTTTTCTTATGGTTTTGTGACATGTTTCTGTATGTATGCTTATACATCTACACACATATGTAAGATTTTGGTTGTAATTGAGGTGACATCACAAATCAATGGAGAAACAAATGGATCACTTTGATGTAGAAAGCTAAAGATGGATCCCTGTTGTGCATAAAGATCTGAACCAAAGAAATGAAAGTTCCATAAGTAAAAGATAAACCATAAAGCTTACAAAAGAAAACACTGTAATCTTTTTTTTTTTTGTAATCCTAGAGTAGAAAATATCTCAAAATAGGTCACACAAAAGAGAGCACTAGGATGGGAATATGATCAAATCATAGTATGTTCATGTATTAAAGTTATCAATAAAAATGTTAAAAATGGAGAGGAAGATTAACAAAAATCAAATCAAATGGAAATTTCTTATTAATTGAGAATATCATGGAGATATTAAAGGAGATATAGGTTATAAAATTTTGCTCTGTCTTAAACCAACAAATAAATCTAAATTTTTTAAAACTCCTGCAAGTTACTATCACAAACACTGGATTTTTTTTTTGTTTGTTTGTTTCTTTTTTCTGAGGTATGCTCTCATTGTAGCTCAGGCTGGCCTGGAATTCACTATGTAGCCTCAGGGTGACCTCAAACTCATGGTGATCCTCCTACCTCTGCCTCCTGAGGGCTGGGATTAAAGGCATGTGCCACCACACCCAATCTTAAAGTGGGAAACAACAGTAAAGACTATAATAGAATTGAAAACAAGAGGAAATTAAAAATAAAACAGCAGATATGTGAAATGATGAGGACAATAGTATAACTATTGTGAAATATTTAATATCTGTCAAATTAGCAAAGACTTAAAAGTTCTTAAACTTAAAACTTAAACTTAAAAGTGTTGGCAAGGAAGAGTAGAAAGAAAGAACGCAAATGGGGATGTGGATCAGTGTGGCCACATGGACAGAATGCTTTTCATGGCTGAATGATTTGGAGTAGCAAAAGGTAAGGAGTATTAAAAGTTCAGACAATGGGCTGGAGAGATGGCTTAGCAGTTAAAGCACTTGCCTGTGAAGCCTAAGGACTCATGTTCGACTCTCCAGATCCCATGTGAGCCAAATGCACAAAGGTGAGGCAAGCTCAAGGTTGCACATGCCCACTAGGTAGCAAAGGCATCTGGAGTTTGATTGCAGTGACTGAGGCCCTGGTGTGCCAATTCTCTCTCTGTCTCTCTCTTTTTCTCTCTCTCTCTCTCCAAAAATAAAAAAAATAAAAAAGTTCAGATAAGCAGGCTGGAGCAAAGGCTCAGTGGTTACGGTGCTTGCCTGCAGAACCTAATGATCTGAGCTTGATATCCCAGGACCCACATAAAGCCAGATGCACAGGGTGGCACGTGCATCTGGAGTTCATTCGTAGTGTCTAGAGGCCCTGGCATGCCCATTCTCTCTCTCTTTGCTTGCAAATAAACAAAAAAATTTTAAAAAGTTTTGATAAGTATGCTATAAATATATTAATATATATGCTAATATATATTACATAAGTAGGTAGGAAGAATTGCATCCTATTTATACCCAGATAAATGAATGCAACTATAAAACACATGTACCGAAGAGAAGAGAAATCACACAGATTTATTACTGAAATTAGTAATTTAATCTTATAATAAAGTGGTTTTAAGCTTGTATTAACCAATCAATATTATGCTTTTAAAGAAAATTTGTATGTTTAAAGATGGAGTTATTTGTTTCATCACATTGGGTGAAAGAAAAAAGGAAGGCCTTTTAGTGTGTCATAAGTGGAAGTTTGTAACTAAGTTCAGTGTGCCAAGGGTTCTAACAAGTTAGGAGATGAGGATGGGACTGGTGGTTTAGTCTCAGGTCGGTTGTGGTATTTCTAGCTCCACTTCCAGACCACTCATGCTTCCATGACAAGTGTTTTATCCACTGAGCCATGCCCCCAGTGGCAATTTGCTGTATTTTACATACAAAAATGCTTTCTGGAAGAAAATATGATATAAATAAATAATTAACTGAATACATTCTCTTCTGTAAATGTTGGGTGGTACTTAATGGGTAAACCAATATTTTGAGCACCCTGTTTCTTCTTCTAGGTTTTGGTATAAAGGATAGCTCACTGGTATGTCTGTATAGTCCTTGATTAAAAAAAAACAAATGCTGCTATATTTTAAAGGCCAAGTTGAATTATGCCATTTGTTGAACTTCCATATTCAAGTTATGCATGATAGCACTGGAGAAATAACCACAGAGGGGGCTCAGGGATCTCCCAGGCCTATTGTGAAACACCGTTGATCAGCTCATCTGCATGTGGTTTGGACTGATGGACCTCTGTGACACATTGGGTCTCTTGGAATTAGTGTCAGTTCAAAGCCAATGTCCAACAGCTACCATAAATGTGTGATTAATTTCTTTCTTCTCTAAGCACAGCAATTCTGGTAAAACACAGTACAGCCCTGGGTCCTCTGGGGAAAGGCTGCGAGAGGCTCACAGTATGAAGTGTGGGTCCTTCATTTGTCAGGTCTGGGTCTGCAAACTGGCTCAAGTCAGAGTTGACTTCAGGAACTGTGACTTTTTGTTTTGGGTCCTGTTCACAAGTCTTAGCACTCTCCTACTTAGGCAAATCAGGAAGTAATTTAGCAATTTTTCAGAATCATAAAAAGCCAGACTCTGTGGCTAGTTTCTGAAATCCTGGCTCACCTATGGTGAGGCAGGAGGTGGTGACAGAAGACTCTCCTCCTGGAAGATCACTAATGAGTGAACCACAAGACATTCTGCCTGAAGCAAGGAGGAAGGCCAGGGCTGGTACCCAAAGGTGTCCTCTGATATCCACACGTGTGCTCTGGCATGTGTATGTGTATAGCCACATATATCATACACACATCAAAAATAAATTAGCTAAGTAATAAGTAGGGTATGGGGAAATGGAGCCAGGGAAAACCATCTAATTCAGGAGTTGGTGCACTAGAAGGAGGGGAAGGTCACATAGATTTGTTGATAAAACTTTCTATCACAAAAACTGGCCAGAGTTTCCATGAAAAACAGATGTCCCTTGTATTAGAGTCAGATATGAATTAATTCTGAGTGATAAAAAGCTAAATTAGCTTTACAATGATTTAACTAATTTGATTAGATCTTTCAGTTTTCAAACAATTTTACTAGTGCTCTAGTCAGATGGAAAAGCCTAGGCTCTAGGACTGTGGTTTGACATTCCAGCTCTTTAATTTGTTGATTCGGTGATTTTTAGGCCCATTCACTTAACATTTCCACGACTTATATTCCTTATCTGTAATATAGATGCAGTAATGAGCCACTCACGAGGTGTTTGTGACAATGAAACGTGCATAAAGCTCTTTGTACTATACTCAGTCCCTCTTTCCTTCCTTTTCAGAAGGAAAGTGTGTTATTCAGACATAATGCAATCAAATTAATTCTCTGTGAAAACCTGTAAGTAGGACACAGAATTGGTACAGGTAACATTAATACCAGCCTGCTTCTGCTAAATAAGTAATGTAGAATAATGATAAAATAACTCCACAATTAAAATTGCAAACATTCAGATATGTGTGTGTTCACATATACATATCTACACACACACACACACACACACACACACACACACACACACACAACTAGTTCACAATATATCTTACATGAGGGTTGGTCTCATGTATTTGATTCTTTAACATTCTACCTGACACTCCTATTTTCTGAAGTGTGAGCCTTTGGATACATAAGTCTTAGATATTGTTGTCTCAAGAAGGCTGCTGTGCAGCATTGCAATGAGGTAGAGAGAGCTCTCTCCCTGCAGTGTGCCTGTGACCAGCAAGCCAAAGCTGCAGGGAGCTCAGCCTCCTCAGCCATCATGAAATGGTTTTCACATACAGCTAAATATTAGCATATCATTCATTTAAGTAGTACATCTGCTTGTCAGAGCTGAGCTAAATCCCAGGGGTCTTTCCACACCCATCCCTTTCCCTCCTGTCACAATTCAACTGCAAGAAATTAGGTGCTACTTAGCACCCCAGAGACTTCTAGGGGACAGGAAGGTACAAAGACATTCATATTCAGGAGGGATACTCCTGACACATGGAGATCCTGGTGGAATTGAGCTATCAGTTGATTATATGAATAAAATCCCCAAGTCTCTTCTAGGCTAAGATAGTGGGATCGCATCTTTCTCCCCTTTTGACCAACATTTTGCATGCTGCTCTGCCCTTGGGATTGTTGGCATAATCTGTTACTCCTTGGAGAAGGATATGGTATTTGTTATGGTATATACTCAGTGGAGTCAACTGGAATACTTTGCTTGTTAGACTCTAAACACTGATATAATATCTTTAATAAAGTCTGTTCTGGTCATGCTGTTATGCTTGGATTCATTTATAAGCTTATTCTTCTCTATATTTCAAAACATTTTGACATTGATGAATTGCTTCAAAAAGGTAAAAAAGGAATATCAGATGTTGTGTTAAAGGTATCCATTTGAAAATGTCATATTATACCATATTTTTTAAAAAGAAAACTAGCAAAAGAGTAAACTACAAAAGAAGTGATTCAAAAATGTCTTTTAATAAAAGTTTAAAGTCTTCAAAATATATTTGCCCCTGGAGCAAACTTTTTTCATTTTATATTGTGTCTGTTAATTAGTGCTTCAAATTTGCAAATTCTTTATTGGTTTATATCAATGTAATACCCAAAGCTCATCTCATTGCCAGATTTGAATGAAATATGATCCTGTTTATTCTATTAAAGCGAAGGCTTGAAATTGTTACCCAAATGCCACAGGAATTCTTGCCATTTTCTCATCAAATTCCTCATCAGATTTTTTTGTTAAAGTCACATTGTTTTAGATTTTGTGTCTTGGCATTTAAATGAAATTCAATGTGTCCCACTGGAGGAGACATCTGTAGGGACGTATTATGTACAATATCCATTCCAATCAAGCGGGAGTGACTGCGCGCCGGAATGAGGAGTTCATTCTTGCTTCCCTCTCGACTGTGACGTAGCTGTTGAGAAGATCTATAAAGGAAAGACCATTTATAAAAATTAAAGCAGGAACAGAGAACTGTATTTTAAGTGCTCAAATCAAACACTTTTTAAAGGCACAATATGAAATTCAGTGAAAGGATTCCTGCCTCTTTCTTTTTATGTAACGGACTTTGTATAGAGAGCATCTGATCCGGGTTTTGGGCCATTTTAGAGTGTGCTTAGAGTACCATGTTGTTTCAGGTCCAAGTGCCCCAGTACGCTCCTATTTACTTGATTTTTAACAACCTACTCTGTCTCTCAACCGAATCGTCCTTAGTTGAATACACTCTATGTACCCTTTCATATTTGCAATCTCCCACAAATCACCTGCAACTAGTGCTGTGTACAACGGTCAGGTGACAGGAACAGGTCACAGCCCCCTGTGCTGTCTATAGAAATGCACATCAATAGAAAATTTTCTAAAATAATCCTTTAATTTTTCAATAAAAAAGGGGGGGAAACAACCATAATGTGATGGCTGGGACTGACAAAAAAAAAAAAAAAAAGATGGTGAAAAATGATCAAACTGACTGTATGGGACTTCTTTAAGATCTCTAAGGATTAAGTAAATTATGTACACAAGTCCCTTAGAGCCTAGCATATGCTAAGTGCCCAGCTAATATGAGCTCGTATTATTGTCAGGGTGGCTTCACAGAGAAAGTGGGATTTGAGGTGGGTGGCATTTCCTCAGCCCCCCACACAGAGCATTTGCATAGCAGAAGCGGCTTGCATGTGGGTGTGAAGGTAGTGCATCAGTGGAGGGTGACTGGAGCAGGTTAGCTGCTGCTCAAGGTTCGTGGATATTGTTAACAAGAAGTGAACATGGAGCCTATTAATGTCTAAGCCAGAGAGCTACGTGCTTGAACGCAGAGGGAACCGCGTATTTCCACCCTAGACAAGGCTGTATTAGGTGTGCTGTACAGAAAAAGAGAGACTGCATTTCCAGGCATGATTAAGGAGCTGAGAACCCTGTGTAGTAAGCAACCCGAGTCTTTCAGTGCTCTCGTGGCAAAATGCACTTAGGTGCCGGTTAGAAAAAAACAGAGCTGTTTCTGGGAGAAATAACTTAATCCCAGGATATTCCAGAGTCAGCTGCCCTCTCATCTTTTTCCTGTGCTGATCGCTGTTTGCCTGTCCTGTGGTTATGGCATGCCTTGTGGCTTACACGTTGACTCACCATCACGAAGGCAGTGTGCAATGCAATGCACAAGAAAGACACTGTAATTGATAATCCTCGTCTTCGTCTTGCCTTTTAAAATTTCTCTCAAATTCCAGGACTGGCTTGGTAAAGTTGAGATTCTGACACTCAAGTAAAGAAAGAAAAATCTATTAAATGTCACCATTTGAAAAATACTAGAGTACATTTGATATGTAATTACAAGGATATTTTTAGGTACTTCTGATATCTTTTTAAAAATATTTTATCTATTTATTTATTTGAGAGAGAGAGAGAGAGAGAGAGAGAGAGAGAGAATGGGTGTGCCAGGGCCTCCAGCCACTACAAACTCCAGATGCATGCGCCCCCTTGTGCATCTGACATATGTGGATCCTGGAGAATGAACTGGGATCCTTTGGCTTTGCAGGCAAATGCCTTAACCACTAATCCATCTCTCCAGCCCTCTTCTGATATCTTTAATATGTTGGTGGCGGTTTAAATATTTAAGAATAAGATGTAACCTGCATGGTTCCTGACACTGAGGTGGTATGGTACATTTTTAGATTTAAATGCCAGTACTGAGTTTTGGAATAAGCTTGGGGCATGATGCTCAGTGTTTGACTTGAGAGTTGAAAAGATATCTAACAGGGAGGTTGCTGGTATAGACTGGAGATAATAATGAATTAAAGCAATATTTCAAGTAAGTTGGAGTATAATGCTTCATTTTCCCACAGCTTTATTCAACCAAGAAAATTAAAAATATACTACATGTGTGAACTTTTAAAATGTAGGACACTATGTGATTCATCTCTAGAACCTCAATATAGCACTTTTCATGGAGATTGCTGTTTATTGGATATGCATGGTCAGCCCTTTTTTTTTTTCTGGGCTAAGTAGTGAAAACTTACCTAAGTCAAAGAAGAGGAGGAAGGTGAGGAGACTAAGATAATGTTTAAGCTCCTGAATTTAGCTGTGTCTGAAGCTGTTCGGTCCCAAATTTTAAGTTAGGTAAAGTTCTTTTATTTCCTCTTACATGTAAGTTACTTTGAGGTGTTTTTTATACTTGTCACCAAATACAGCAAAGTTGTAGTTGACAGATTCTCAGTTGTGGAACTGGCTAAATAAAGTCGATGCAAGATATAGCAATGTAGGGCCTGGGGAGATGGCTCAGTGGTTAAAGGTGCTTGCTTGCAAAGCCCCAGAGTTCCATTTCTCAGTAGCATGTAACATGTAAAGCAATATGCAGAAAATGGTGCATGAATGGGGAGATTGTTTGCAGTGGCCAGAGGCCCTGGTATGCCATGCACACTTGTGCTCTCTCACTCTCTCTCTCATAAATAAATAAAAATGTTTGTAAAAAGATGTCGCAGTGTGAGAAATCTCTCTTCCACAAGCAGTATGAGTGTGGCAAGGTGTGAGGTCAATGTTCCCTCCTTCTACCTTGCCGTCATCATCCTAATGACTCTTCCAGGTGACAAAGTGCCCAGCTACAATCATATTTCCTAGACACCCTTGTTAATCGAGGATGGCAATGTGATGCCATTTTGGACCACAAGATACACACGGGCGTCTTGGAGTACCACTGTGAGGTAAGAGCCTGCCTTGGTTGCCATAGGCTTTTCTCTCTCCCTTTCTGTGTCAGTGTTAGTTTTTAAGATTGTGGGGTGCACTCACACCCAAAGCATATAGTGAAGCAGAAGGCTGTCAGGCTTGTGACTTTATGCTACCCCTAATGTCTTATTGTAGGTTAAAAAAAAAAAAAGAGCTGGGTGTGGTGGCGCACGCCTTTAATCCCAGCACTCCGGAGGGAGGCTGAGGTAGGAGGATTGCCATGAGTTCAAGGCCACCCTGAGACTACATAGTGAATTCCAGGTCAGCCTGGTCTAGAGTGAAATCCTACCTCAGGAAAAAAAAAAGGATAACCTCCACTTGATTAATTCACCATCAATTCAACTGCTTACTAATACTAAGTGTATCACAGCCTCCTGCACCCAGAGTATGATATAGAGTACCTGAAGATGGTGTTGAGATGTTGGGTGGTACTAATGATGACCTGCAGTCCTAAGCAACTCCTCAACGAAAAGAAATGAGCTTCAACCCACACTGGTGAATTCGGGAAATGACACTGACTCAGTGTGTCCTCAGTGTTCATCCTGCATGTCTATTTTCCATCCAACTTATTTTTCTGGTGGACTAGCATTATACCGCATTGGATTTTATCCACAAGACATATAATTATTTGGCTTTTTTTTTTTTTTTTTGGCCAGGGCATCTATGAGAATCAGCTTTGACGAGCTTGTGGTGGGCAAGACAGGACGGCAGAAGCCTAGAGAAGATCTGGTCACATTCAGTCCTCATTGAGGACGCAGAGAGCAGTGAGTGCTGGTGCATGGCCATTCATACTGTCCAGAACCCCAGCCGTCACACAGAATGGTGATACCCACAGGTAAGGCAGGTATTCCCCCCTCAATTAACTTGGTCAGGATAATCCCTTGTAGCCACATCCAGAGGCTAACCTCATCCCAGTTGATTCCAGGCCCTGTCAAGTTGGCAGTTGGTAGAAACCATCACACAGAGTTCCTTCGGAACAGAGTCTAGTGCTGCTTCAAGGATTGCTCAGTTGCTTTGCTTATCTATTCAGTTTCCATTTGGATTTTCTTTCTGTTTTATTTTTTACATCTCCTTTTATATTTGATCAATTTATTCATTTGAGAGAGAGAGAGAGAGAGAATGGGCATGCCAGGGCCTCCAGCCACTGCAAAAGAACTCCAGATGCCTTTAATCCCAGCACTCGGGAGGCAGAGGTAGGAGGATTGCTGCTGTGAGTTTGAAGCCATCCTGAGACTATATAGTAAATTCCAGGTCAGCCTGGGCTAGAGCGAGACTCTGCCTTGAAAAACCAAAAAAAAAAAAAAAAAAAAAAAAAAAAAAAAAAAAGCACTCCATATGCATGCATGACTTTGTGCATCTGGCTTTATAGGGGTACCAAGGAATTGAATCTGGGTACTTTGTCTTTGCAGGCAAGCCCCTTAACCACTAAGATATCTCTCCAGCCCTGTGGTTTTTTTTTTTTTTGATGATCAAAATATCCAAATAGATTTTTAATATCGATCTTTAAAGTGTTCAGTTAATGTTGACCAATGGTTAGTAACTGCTTTTTAAAAACTTTTTATTGATAATTTTCATACATGTACTTTTGAGAGCTTGTTTCCAGATCACCCTCACATCCAGAAACTATTTTGGTAAAAGTATTTCCCATTATTTCTTTCAATACATGGCTTTTAAGTACCTCGTTAAAAACGAATGTGGGTAAGACTTTACTACGCCATTGAATGTGACTGAGAACAGCTCTGGCTCGGACACCTATGCGGCACCACGGGCAGTGGCCAAGGTTCTCATGCACTGGGTCAGGCTCATTCAAAGGTAGCAAGTATTTGAGGAAATTCTCATTTGTAACCATAGTACAGATGAAATTACATCAACACATGTAGAAATATATTATAAAGAGTAAAATTCAAGCCACCTTTGTATAGAGGAGGTAAGGCGACATTAAGTTCTTCTTAACTCATATGAGGTTATGGCTTCAGGGAGATGTCTCTCATCTCTTTTGGGCAAAGAGCCTGTGCCTGATATTGGCTACAAAATATTGACTTTTTTTTTTTTGCCAATTATTGGCTTTACAGATCATATATATATATACCCTCTCACCCTGCCAAGGAAGCACAGGTACTGATTTCAACGAAGAAACCATTTCTCCTGATCAAACGTATTTTCTGCTCTATTGTTTCTACTTTAGAAAATAATTTAAACAGCCTCTACCAATGAACTTTGATCAATGATAAACTAAACTGGGAAATTAGAGTAGGCTTAAATCCATTTATGTGTAGATCACATAATTATCTTAGCTGTCTTTTTTCCCCCTTTTTCCATTTTTCCTTATTTCTTTCTTTATCTTAAAAAAACTGGAAATGATAACCGCAATTGATAACATTGCATCAGAAGACAATAATACAAAAATTAATTAGCAAGATCTAGTATCCAATAATTGTAGTCTGGAAAAGATTTCATGGCTGGTTGCTTGTGGCATTGGATGGAGGCAGAGAGGCAAAGACGCTAATAATGGATCTGAGTCAGACGCCTTTCTCCCTTTATTCATGCACTCATTGAAGAGCAATTGAGGGAGAGCCATGAGCTGGGAAGACTCCGGTCCCCAGAAGAAACAAATTGGAGGCTTTAGGTAGCATCATAAAATAGCTATTTAGTACGTTGACCTCGTGTATTTAAAGATTATGAGATTTTACAGTAGTTGGGTTATAAAATATCAATTTGGAGTAACAGCAAATTTCCTGATATTCATTTCAGTTTATAGGCAATTCCTGTTCTAACATAAATGTATAGGCCCTGGTGACCAAGTACCCTGGGCCAATACTGCATTTGCCTTTGGGGTGTGTATGTATGTGTGTGTGTGTGGGGGGGGGGGGGAAGCTCAATAGCTTTTAGCCAGGGAATCAGTGGGCTGAAGTCTCCTCCTTCCTCAAAGCATTTGTCCTGTAGGCGGCTCTAACAGTCTTCCATTCATTGTTACGGCTCACATAGTTCTTTGCTTTTCTACTTCTGGTCCAGGGAAGGAAAGGGAGACTATCAGGGTGTTGGGTTTACATTATTCCACATTGAGGGGTTTATATGGCCTCTGAATCCCGTATGTCACTAATTGAGACAACTAAACATGAAGTGTGACGGGAAGGGTGCTGTCACCACGAGCCACTTGCTGTGCTAATATCCAGATGAACAGCCCTTTTGGCTCATACTTCATTGCAAAATTAGGGTACATTTTTTTCCCTGCCTTAAAGACGTACGCATATTGAGTATATTTAAATTACTAGCTAATTTTTTCAAGGGGGAAAAAAAAAACCCCGAGGCAAGTGTAAAACTAGTGCCTACAGAAGGCTGGAGAATCAGATGTCTGCTGGGCAAATTGACAGAACTCATTAATCTTCAACGCGGCGTGCTATAGAGCCTGTCCTTTCTTGCACCTGCGCAAGCCTAAGTCATTACACGATGGCACTATTAATACTGAAGAGCCTGGACGGGGAGAGGGTTATCTTCTCGTCTTAGTAATTGATTGCCAGCTGATTAGTGGACAACATTTTTCTTGCCGCATAATTGCCTTTGTGCTGGCATAGCCTCTCTGACCTGGGCTCAGGCCATCTCTCTGACAAGAGCAGCGCAGCCCGCAAAGTAATGAACTGGAACTCAATCAGTGTGAATTCCCCGAACAGTAGATGCCTAGTTAAATGTACCTCAATGATAGCCTGGATTACAGCAATCATACTCTGGGTCACTTTTCTTCTCCTTCTGTAAGAATCATAGACTTCCGCTTGGAAAAGCAGGTGTTGGCGAAGCAAGGAATGAATGTGTGCTTTCATCTTTTAGGACTGTGTGGATCCGTCACACATGAGTGAAATTTATAAAGACCTTGTGGATACATATCACTGACATGTGGACTCAGAGGCCTTCAATGGTGGGATACAGACTCAAAGCCCATCAATTTGGGTTTAAGGTTGCTGAAAACTTAAGCTGGGCATGGTGGCGCACTCCTTTAATCCTAGCACTTGAGAGGCAGAGGTAGGAGGATCACCATGAGTTCAAGGCCAGCCTGAAACTACATAGGGCATTCCAGGTCAGCCTGGGCTACAGTGTGACCTTACCTGAAAAATGATTTTGGCCCAATCCGATAATAAGATCTTAATGCTATTTTATGCTGTGATAGCTAAAATATCAAATAATGTCCCCTTCATTAGCATAAACATATTCTTATGAAACTTTGTTTCCTAATATAAGATGCTGGCTGAGAAAGGAAGAATGGGGAAGCATTTAGTTAAATATGAACTTAATAGTTAGGGTTTTGGACGTGAACGGATACGTAAATTTTCTGTCTGCATGTAAGTGTTGAGAAGGGGACTTTCCCATGGCTACCATCACATACACGGAAAAAAATGTGACAAGTCCCTGCCTGACTTAAAGAGGTGACATGAAGAGGCTGACCTCCTAACTTCTTGTTTTTAAATTTTTAAAAAATTATTTTGCAAGCAGACACAGCGAGAGAGAGAGAGAGACAGAGAGAGAGAGAGAGGAAGAGAGACAGAGAGAATGAGCGCACCAGGATGTCCAGCCACTGCAAACGGATTCCAGATGCATGTGCCACCTTGTGTATCTGGCTTTACCTGGGCACTGGGGAACCAAACTCAGGTCATTAGGCTCCGAAGGCAGGCAGGCACCTTAGTCGCTGAGGCATCTCTCCAGCCCCTCCTAACTTTTAAAGGGTAACACACTACCATGTGGAAGACAATGACGTAATTAGTCCAACACAGTCCATCTCCTCCACGTAGGATTGCAAAGTTTTCCTTATGTGGAAGCGAGGATACGATGAGGACGATTGTAGTTTTTTTTTTCTTTTTAACCAAATATTCTGCTTTTAGGAACATGTTTAGCAATATTTGCTCATACTGTTGACTGAGATCATTGGCCCAGAAAAGCAGCAGCACTTAATTAGCTAGTAACTTGACAATATTATCAAAGTTGTCTTTCAAGTCTCAAAGAGATAATGAAAACAACAACAGCTCTCAAAGAGTCTCGCTGGGTATAGTGGTGCCCACCTTTGATCCTAGTACTCCAGAGACGGTGGTAGGAGGATCGCTGTGAGTTTGAAGCCACCCTGAGACTACGTAGTGAATTCCAGGTCAGCCTGGGCTAGAGTGAGACCCTACCTCCAAAAACAAAAAACAAAAAACAAAACCAAAACAAAACAAAACATAACAAGACAAAAAACCCAAAAGGCTCTTGAACAAAAAAGCTTTGTGGCAAACACACTGCCCTAAACCAACAGTGGTAGTATTGGCAATAAACAATCCATTTAATCTCTCTCATTATTCTTATATAGTTTCGTAGGTTGTGGCATTCCTGTTGAGTTCTAAGGAGTGTTAGCAATACTATCAATCACAATACATCAATAATCGTAGTGCTGAAAATTCCAGTAAGAAATATAGGTTCTGATGAAAGTGGAGTTGAGACAGTTAAAAACTGGGAAGAAGGCTGGAGAGATGGCTCAGTGGTTACACGCATTTCCTGCACCAGCGTGAGAGCCTTAAGGAACCTGAGAATGTCCGAGCTGGAATCTCCAGAACCTCGGTAAACAGCTGGGTTTGGCCACGCATGTCTGGAACCCCGGTCCTTGTGGGGGGGGGGGGAGAGCAGAGACTGGAGAAGAGCTGAGGTCACCAAGGACAAGCTCCGCAATCAGCAGGAGACTGCATTGCAAGGAAAAAGCTGGCAGGTGTGTGATGAAGAGGGGGTCAGTGAGCTCACGGGGTGCTGAGGAGGGAGCATGAAGCACTGCATCAGCACATAGCAGTGCACATCCCCCCACTCTCACCACACCCCACACACCAAGAAAGTGCAAAACAGTGGGAAGGGTGAGACAGCACGTACTTTAACACGCTGTTCATCACTGGATGGTGTGACAATTCTGAAATATGAAACGACTCAGTCGTGATGTGAAAAGGAGAGCACCTGTGTATTCCACTGTAACCAATAAGAGATTTTAAAATACAATGTGATTGAGGCCTGGAGAGCTGGCTTAGCGGTTAAGGCACTTGCCTGAGAAGCCTAAGGACCCAGGTTCAACTCTCCAGGTTCCAAGTAAGTCAGAGGCACAAGGTGATGCATGTGAGAGCCGCACATGCTCACAAGCTGGCGCTGGGACCTGGAGCTTGATTGCAGTAGCCGGAGGCCTTGGTACGCCAATTATCTCTCTCTCAATCTCTCTCTCTGTCTGTCATAAAAATAATGACAGTTGTGACTTTTTGTTTTTGTTTTGAGGTAGGGTTTCACTCTTAAGTCGAGGCTGACCTGGAATTCACTATGTAATCTCAGGGTGGCCTTGAACTCACGGCGATCCTCCTACCTCTGCCTCCCGAGTGCTGGGATTAAAGGCGTGCGCCACCACGCCCGACTAGCTGTGACTTTTAAAATGGAACCAAACCTTATTTGGCACATGTGGTGGCCAAATGTTTCAGCCTTCATCCTATCTGGTCTGGCTACCTACGGACTAAGGGTAGGTCTGAGGTATGTGTGGTGGGTGAGTGTCCCATGGATCATGTTGTATAAGGAATCAGTGACTTTAGGGTGGGGGGCTGGCAGAGTGGTAGTCATGGGCACTGCCCTTAATGTTGTCAGGTCATATGGAGCCTGGGTTATATAGGTACCAAGGCTTCAAGTCCAAGGCCAGGTAGCATGCCCCCGAGCCTTCTGTCCTGTCCCTGCCAGCCTCCAGCCCAGGTCAGTCAGTGTTTGGCTGAACACAAGGGTTCTCACTCACTTGGAAATGAGCCAGGCTTTTTTCGTGGGGGGGGGTCACTTGACCCTATTTCCTCAATTGTAAATAGTTCTGTGTTTATTTTAGAGGTGGCGGAGGGAGGGCGGGAATATAAATTTGTGGCATGAGTGAATGGGTCTGACCTTTAGTATAAGCATGCATCCTCTGATTGACAGGGCATTTTTGTTGAAAATAAGTACCTTGATAACTAAACTGCCTTCAAATAGCTGTAAGAGGCTTTAGTTCTGTATTGAAATCACTGCAAAAGCTTGGATTTATTTTTGTAGGACGTCATGGCTGAGAATAGAACATAACATTGGGATACTCTGTCAGGGTAATGTAAGCTCTAAATAAACATGCAAATTTTCAAAATAAATAAATAAGTTTTAAAAATGTGATGGGTAGAAAATCTTTGTGTGTGCACGTGTGCATGTGGTACGGTATGGCATGCATAGTGGGAGCGTGTGTGTGAGCAGATCTTGCACATGGGTGCAGAGGCCAGAGTAGAGCGTAGGCTGCTCCTCCCACTCTCCCAAGATGTTTCCTTTGAGACGGAATCTCTCACCGAACCTGGTGCTGCTGTCTTGTTGGAGTGGCTAAGCACACCGGTTTTCCTGTCTCCATCCCACTCAGAAAGGGGGGTTACAGGCATGTGCGGCCGCACTTGTTTTTATCACGTGGAGACTCAGGAGCTCACTGGGGTCCTCATGCTTACACAGTAAGTGCCATAACCCACTGAGCCGTCTTCACAGCCCCATGGAACATCTGAGTGTGTGGCTAGGGGATCAAAATAAATTCCGAGTGTGTATTATTTCAAGGCACATCCAGTTTGAGGTTAAGAATTTGAGAACCTAAAAGCTAAGTAAGCATGGTGCCCTACTTGATGAATCTGTCATTGCATCGCAGAGGGAGCTCACTCCCATCTGCAGAGCGTCAAGGTGAGGGGTCAGAACACTAAGGGGGATCGGCAGCTGCTGAGGAATCCCCTCACTATGATTATCATGAAAGGGGTTATTTGTCTTAGTGGATCTGCATCATAGGTGGGATTGATCTATCTTTGAAAAGGATGCCAGAAAACATGATATAAACAAGGCTTACCGCTACGATGGGCCAGCTCACCCTTCCATGTGATAGAAATGATCTGAAACTGTTGCGGAGGGAATAAAAAGTCTAAGACCCCTTCCGAATATTGCCAAAGCTCTACTTACCATTTAGAAAGGATCTCGATTATAGTCACTGTTTTAAAAGGATGCTTTTCTGTACCACTGTTGAGACTCAAGCATTGTAACCTGAGGATACTGTTGTTTAAAAAGTTCTGTGCCTTGACAATTGCCAAGGCCACTGCTTGCCTCCCCCAGCCTTTGTCCTTTACTGACCACCATTCTAATGTCCAGACTGTTTGCCTTATGTCTCAACTTCCCCTTAATTGCACAAAGCAATGGAATAGGTTTTCATTTAGTTTTGGTTTAAGAAAGACTACCTGAGACCGATGGTTTGAAGTAACCTAAGTAGAAGCATTTTATAATTCTTTCCCTCCTAACTCACCAGTAAAACCTATTAAAATGTAAACTATAAGCCAGAGAGAGAAACACTATAAAAAGCAAAAGGGAATGGATGCACGACTTAGTGGGTAGAAGGGACATCCTGCACAGGCACAAGGACCTCAGAGGGCCTGAGACTGCCTGGATTTGATTCCCAAGGGTCCATGTAAACAGCTGGACGTGAGTACTCACATCTGTAACCTTGGTCATGAGGGGAGCAGAGACACGAATCACGGAGGCTTGTGAAATAGAGAATCTCCAGAAGCAGTGGGAGACTGTCTCAAGGGAATAGATAGATGAGCCAAAAGAGGGGGGCATCTACATAATGTCCTCTGGCCTCCACACTGTGCACGCATGGGGCATGGGTATCTGCACACATGTGCATATGACACATACACACAGACCACATGCTACACACATGCACATACAAAAATAAAAAGCAAAGTATCAGCAATAATTGAAAATGCATATATGAAAGCATACCTGGCCGATGTGCTTTGTGAAAGGGTCTTATGGAGTTCAGAGCTTCTGAGTTCTGTCTTGAACCCTCAGCAGTACCTTCTATTTTCAGAGATATAAACGTCTTTGGGAATAGAGCAGCAGTGCACATGAACGTGAAAGTACCAGAGACCTTTGGGTATACACCAGGAGTGTTATCAATGACTCATATGGTAATTTTATTTTTATTTATTTTATTTCTTTTGAGAAACATCCACACATAGAAAAATGATTTTTGCAGGAAAATAAACAGGGCTGGAAAATATGAAGTTAGGTAAGCCAGACTTGGAAAGACAAACACTCCATATTTTCTCCAATATGCAGATTTTAGCTTGTAATTTTTTTTCTAGGTAGGGTTTCTGTCTTGTCAAGGCTGACCTGGAATTCACTATGTAGTCTCAGGGTGGCCTCGAACTCATGGTAATACTTCCTCTGCTTCCAGAGTGCTGGGATCAAGGGCGTGCACCACCATGCCTGGCTTAGCTTGTAATTTTTACATATGGGCAGTAATATGGGAGTGAATGTGGTTAAGATCATGAAACTAGTAAGGGGCCCATTAGAGGGGGAAACGAGGCTTATTGGAAGATGGGTTGGAAAGTCAATGAAACATATGTACCATGGAAATGGAAAGGGGCATTCTGGGAGAAGAGAGGCACAAGTGGGGAGGGTCTTAAGAGATGGGGGAGAGAAACAGTCTCTGGAGGTCAACCAAAATGAAGTATGTATGAAAGTGCCTTAAGGAAACTTGCCGCTTTGTATGCTAAGGGAAAATAAAAAAAATGCAAACAGTAAATGTTTCTGTATGGAAACATCTCTTCTGAAGACCTTACCATGAGAGGTGAGATCTGGGGACTGTTTCAAGACAGAAGTGGAGAAATGGTTCTAATGGAAATGATATGTCACCAAACCAGATCACTCCTTGTTTACTAGTCCTAAGGGTGTAGGGCTCTAAGTCAGGACGGGGAGTGGTAAAGCCAGAAATGGGAATGGTAATACCCTGTGACAAGTCTGAATGGTGGCATTTGTTTGTGCAATGAGCAGACTAACTTTAGAATCTTTACTGTAGTCACCATTTCAACATATTCCTTAAATATTGTTGAAAGGAATTAGCTTTTATAATGTGCTTAGGGAGAGCTACAGATCTATTTACTTACTTCTCCGTGTACCATTTTCCCCAGGTAACAACACACGTGTGGAGAGAGCAGTTGAAACGGCCTTCTTCTTCCCTCTGTTCTTCCGTAAACAGCTCCCGTTGAGGATGAGTAAGAATCAGAGAAGAACAAGCATGGGGCTGCACATCGAAGTGTGCAAGAGAAGACATACTCAGGAGGGAAAAGAAGACAATGAACTGCAGGAATAACTAAATAGCGTAAGACAACAATTTGGGGCTTTAAAATACAGGTGATTGGATCTATGCTTACAATGAGCACAAATAAGATGTGCTAATCTTCATAGGAAAAAAATAATAATGGATAGGAGGGTATGATCAGAAAAGAAGTGGAAGGTAAAAAAAAAAGACATTACAGAGATGAAGGGAGAGCATGAGTCAGCATTACTGAAGGCAGAACTACCAGTTACTGAAGAAGTGGAGCAGAGAAAAGATACAGGAGCAGATATGTTTCCTGAGATAAGCCTGGAAACTAAGTAGCATTGTGAAAATATTTTATTTATTTATTGGGGAGAGAGAGAGAGAGAGAGAGAGGGAGAGAGGGAGGGAGAGAATGGGCATGCCAGGGCCTCTAGCCACTGCAAACAAATTCCAGATGCATGCACCACCTTGTGCAGATATCTTTATGTGAGTAATAGGGAATTGAACCTGGGTCCTTTGGCTTAGCAGGCAAGTGCCTTCACCACTAAGCCATAAAGCTACCCCTATAAAGACTCTAAAGAATGGCACAGATAAGGAATCC
The DNA here is from genome assembly GCA_036346955.1 of Dipus sagitta. NCBI lineage: Eukaryota > Metazoa > Chordata > Mammalia > Rodentia > Dipodidae > Dipus > Dipus sagitta. The sequence continues at coordinate 45,396,258 of CM070788.1, forward strand.
TTTTGTTTCAGAAAAGAAATCTTAAAAGGTATTAATACGTGCAAACATAAAAGTAATAGAGTAACCTCGGTGTCTTCATAGCAACACTGCTACCAGAAAGGCTTGGTGCAGTATCTGTAAAATTATCAAGGTAATAAAAGATAGTCAAGGAAATGGTGTACCACAATGTCTCATCTCGCAAACTTACAGTAACAAGTATTCATCATGGGGAGGGACTGAGGGAACTTACTACTCAAGAATCTTTACTAAAAAAAATCTTAGATAACCCAGTGAACCAAGTGACATCAAAAATTTTTAAAAATATCCATGAATAAAAAAGTTATGGTAGAAAAAAAGGAATGATTTTGATGATTGAGACATATAAATGGTAACTGAATAACTCGCTGGTATGCTGTTTGGAGAGCAGACTATAAATGTTAAGACTCTGATGTGGTGAATGAAATCTCAAGATGGAGGAAGGGGATGGGAGGAAGTGGAAATATGCTAATTTATTCATAATATTAACTAAAATGGGTTCCATCTAAATCAAAAGCAAAATTAAAAAAATATGCTTCAAATATCTTCATAACCTTTTAAAAAATTTTATTGACAGCTTCCATAATTATAGACAATAAACAATGACAATCCCCTCCTCATCCCCCTGCCCCCTCTCAGATCTACCTTACACCATAATTCCCCCCCACCAATTAGTCTCTCTTTCATTTTGATGTCATCATCTTTTCCTCCTATTATGAAGATCTTGTGTAGGTAGTGTCAGGCATGGTGTGATCATGAATATCAAGGTCATTTGGTGTCTGGAAGATTCATTATAAGCAGTCCTACCCTTCCTTTGGTTCTTAGGCTCTTACATTCTTTCCGCCACCTCTTCCACAGTGGACCTGGAGCCTTGGAAGGTGTGATAGAGATATTTCAGTGCTGAACACTCCACTGTCTCTTCTCACCAGTATGGTGATTTTTCAGTCATCCTGGTGGTCGCTGCCACTTGAAAACAGAAGCTTCTCAAACCAAAACTAAGAGTAGCATTAATATATGGGCATAAACATTCAAAAGTGCTTTCAGGGAAGTTTGGTGGGCATAATATATGCATTTAGACAGAATAGGAGGTGTCACTCCCTAGGGCTCATGACCTCTCCAGCCATAGGCTTTTGACTAGGTTTTCAGTACCAGGCATGTAGTCCCTCCTGTGGAGCAGGCCACAAGTCCATCTATAGAGCAGTTGGTTCGCCCTCCCTAACAGACATGACACCATTGCAGCAGTTGGTAAATTTGGTCTGGGTGGCCAATCTTAAGTGTCCACTGCTGTTTACCACTGTTGATAACTTCTGTCTCCCATACAGGTGCATGAAGCATAGCTTTCTCAACTGGTCTACAGGGAGGAGGTTTTCAGCTCATCTCCACCTTGATTTCTCAGTGACCTGTAGCCCAGGCATGTGGAGTCTTCAGCAACAGGGTCTTGGGATCTATTTCTGGTGGGAAACTAAGAGCCTCGGCAATGGCCTGTGATGTTTTGGGGGCATCAGGATCTCCCTGGCTAACAACTCACTAGAAGTTTTTTTTTAGTAACAAACTATGGCTTCTGGGTGTACCATTTTACAAAGTAGGTTTCCGTATAGCTTATTCACTCCATCTAAAATTTTGATTAAAAAAAAAAAGCCAGGGGTGGTGGTGCACACCTTTCATCCCAGCACTCAGGAGGCAGAGGTGGGAGGATCACCGTGAGTTCGAGGCCATCCTGAGACTACATAGTGAATTCCAGGTCAGCCTGAGCTGGAGTGAAAGCCTACCTTGAAAAACCAAAAAAATAAAAAAAAAATTAAAATTATTTTTTTGATTAACCCTCCTCCCACCCTTGCTTTACTCAATCTCTTCCCCTGACCTCACTTAGGCCATTGCACCCACTGTAATCAGTTCATCTACTTACATATATACAATACCATCCTCTTAAGTCCTCCCCTCTCCTACCTTATTGCTCCTTTTTAGCTTACTGGCCTCTACTACTGACTTTTACCCAAACTCACATATAAATCTAAAACTTTATGCCTAGGATCCACATATGAGAGAGAACATGCATTGTTTAGCTTTCCGGGCCTGGGTTTCCTCACTTAGCGTAATCCTTTCCAGATCCATCCACTTCCCTAGAAATTTCATAATTTTATTTTTCTTTACTGCTAAATAGAATTCCATTGTGTAAACGTACCACATCTTCATTATTTATTAATCAGGTGAGGGACATCTAGGTTGGTTCTATTTCCTAGCTATTGTGAATAGAGCAGCCACAAATATGGATAAGCAAGTATCTCTAAGGTAGTGAGTAGAGTCCTTAGGATATATGTCAAGGTGTGGTGTAAGCTGGGTCATATGGCAGATCTACTTTGAGCTGTCTCAGGAACCTCCACACTGATTTCCATAATGGCTGTATCAGTTTACATTCCCACCAACAGTGTAGAAGGGTTCTTTTTCCTCATCCTTGTCATGTTTTATTTGTTTTCTTGGTGATAACCAATCAACTTTTTCATAATCTTTTAAAAGTATTAGCTGAATTATTATTAGCTTTCTTACAATTATTTGTGGTACTATATTGAACATGCCTTGTACATGCGAGGGTAGTACCCTGTCACTAAGGTCTATCTTCGGCCTTTGGATGGGTTATTTTTGAAATGTACCTCTTATAAAGAACTAGTTAGGGGGTTGGAGGGATGGCTTAGTGGTTAAGGCGTTTGCCTACAAAGCCAAAGGACGCAGGTTTGATTCCCCAGGACCCACGTTAGCTAGATGTACATGGGGGCACACGCATCGGGAGTTCGTTTGCAGTGGCTGGGGGCCCTGGTGCGCCCATTCTCGCTCTCCCTCTTTTAAATAAATAAAAACAAAATATTTTAAAAAGTATGAGTTAAATTTTAATTTTTAAGCTTCTGTTAAGTTTATGTAAAAGCAGGCCACAGAAAGTGATTGCCTGTATCCGTCTATCTGTAGGTCAGAAATCTGATATGCATCTCATTAGGATAACATCCAAGTCCTTGCAGAGCTGTGTTCTTTTGGCATGGCATCCCTCTTGTGTTGCTGGTAGAATTCAGTTCCTTACACTTGCAGGTCTGAGCTCTCCTTTTATTGCTGGCTAGCAACTCTAGGCCACTTCTAGCTTCTGAGGTAGTCACCTGCTTTCTTTGGCTCACGGGCTCCTCGCCTCCTCTTCACCTGTGGCAGTTGGTATCCTCATCTTTTCTCCCCGACTGTCCCTCCACTGTTACAGCCCTGGCAGCAGTGGGAATGGCTCTTCATTCTCAGAGAAGAGGCTTTTGACTGGACCCGGCTCCCCACGTAATCCAGGCTCATCTCCACGGCCACATCAAGGCCCATAACCACGATCCTCTCTCCAACTTGGCAGCTCGAGTAACATAGCAACAGAGATGGGATATGGGCATCTTTGGGGTTGTCATTATTCTGTCTATCATGCTATCAATTTATCCATTGTACTACTTTCAAGTATTTTAAAGATAATTATTACTGAATGATGGGTATCAAGGGACCTTTGAATAATTTAAATTTCCATGTTGTTTTAAGTGGTATTTTGTATAATGAGTCTATTATTTCTTCACAAACAGGATGTTAGTTATTTTTTTACATATATTATCTGAGAAGAGGCTTACCTCATATTAACAAAGAAAATAATGGGCTAACAATTTTTAAAGCCTTGATAGCTACAAGGCCAAAAAGAATCTTGATTTTCTTTTTAAATGTGAGCTTACAAACAAGATGCAAACAGTGTATGTGTGCCACATGTTACTTAGGTTTTCAAATGGCTATCATAGTTTTTTTTTAAATGTATTTTATTTTATTTATTTGAGAGAGAGAAAGGCAGCTAGAGAGAATGAGCATGGTGGGGTCTCTAGCCACACAAGCAAACTCCAGATGCATGTGCCACCTTGTGCATCTGGCTTACATAGGTACTGGGGAATTGAACCGGGGTCCTTAGGCTTTGCGGACAAACAGCTTAACTACTAAGCCATCTCTTCAGCCCTATCATAGTTTAAAAAATGTTTTTTATTTATTTGTAAGCAAGGAGAGATAGAGAGAAGAGAGACAGGCAGAGAGACTTGGCACATCAGGGCCTACAGCCCCTGTAAACGAACTCCAGATGCATTCATGAGTTTGTGCATCTGGCTTTATGTGGGTACTGGCGAACCAAACCTGGGTCATTAGGCTTTGAAGGCGAGGATATTAACCACTGAGCAATCTCGCCACCCTGACTATCATAGTCTTATGTTTAAAGACGAGTCTATTTTTTTTTTTTTGTAAATATGCAATGAATTTGAACTTTCTTGATCTGTAGGATAATTACTTGGTCTCTAATAAAATAAACCAGATGCATGCAGGAATTAGTAATGGTCTAAAGAAGATAACACTGGGAGGCTATGAAAGAGTCTGTGGTGTTTGATCAGTACTGAGGGTTCATTCTGTGTCTGTTTCTTTGTGACTTCTTATGCATGTGTGTGGGGGCGTGCACACGAGTGTGCAGGTGTACTTACACATGTGTGTGCATGGAACCAGAGGACAACCTCAGTTGTCAGTCCTCAGGAACAAACGTCTCCCTTTCTTCTTGAGACAGGGTCTCCAGTGGCCTGGAGCTCTCCAAGTACTGGACAGGCTGGCCAGCGAGTCCCAGTTTCTCTCTGTCTCCATCTCCCCAGCACTGCGACTATAGGAATGTGCCACCACACTTGGCGTTGTTGTGTGGGTACTGGGGATCAAACTCAGGTCCTCATGCTTGTTAGGCAAGCACTTTGCCGGCTCCCCAGTCCTGTGTCTTGCTTTTTTTCATACCACTTTGTGTGCAAATGCTAGGTATTTCTAGTGACATAGTATGTATGTCAAAGATAGACCATATCTTCTCATTCCTCGGGCAAAACGCCTTACCAGAAGTGGCTTATGTAAGGGAGGGGCTTATTTGTTTCAAGGAGAAGTTGCCTCATGGTGGGGAAAGCATGGCAGAGAAGACAGCTGGTGTCACGTCCCACCTTCATGTCAGCACTTGGGAGAAGGCAGAGAGAGTAAGCGGGCCATGAGCATCCGGTGGTGCTGGACTAGTAAACCCCACTCCAGTCTCTGCGACTTGGAAAAACTGCGGAGCAGGTGCAGATCACCTCTGCGCACGTTCCTCCATGGTGGGGTCTTTGCAGCTCCCATCCTGGTCATGTCAGCTCCTGTCTGTTAACCTTAAACATCCCTCTGCTTGATCTTTGTAGGCACTCTTAGCAGAGGAGAAGAGGTAATGTGACTTGATCAGAACTGGCACTCATCAGTAAAAGTTCTTAAGTGAGACTGTGACATTAACATGATCACACTGAGTTTTTAAAAGGAAGTGGAAGTAGTGGCTAGGCTATATGCAAGAAGCGAGTGAGGCGATACAGGTGATGGATAGATGTATATTTGCTTAGTATAGAGCCCAGGTCAGCAAACTGCAGATCAAATCCAGCAGATCGATTGTGATGGTTAATTTCATTGGTCAGTTTGCCTCCATAAGGAATGCTCAAATAGCTTGTCATTGAATATGTTCGGGAAGATTTTTCCAAAAGAAGTTAGCATTTGAGTACACTGAGTAAAGGACCCCCCCCCCCATCAGTGTCAGCAAGCTTTTCCCTACCCACTAAGGAGGTGAATGGTAGAAACAGGTGGAGGAAAGACAAAGTTTCTCTTGCCTCCCCATTTGAACGGTGACATCACTTTCTTCTTGGAAGCTGTAGAAGCTTCTTAGCCTGATGTAATCTTGTTTGCTAGTTTTGATGCCCTGTGTAGAGGGGTATTAACCCTTTGGTGAATTAATAGTTCGCAAATGTTTTCACCAATCCTGTAGGTCATCTCCTAACTGTTATTTTGTTCTCAATACAAAAAAAGGCCCTCAGCCTGACATAATCCCACTTTTCAATTTTTTTCTTTTGTTGCTTGTGTGTTTGGGGTCTTACCTAAAAATACCATTGCCTACATCAATGTTTTGAAGTGTTTTCTCCATGTTTTCTTATGCCTATTACACAGCCTCAAGTTCTACATTTAGCTCTTTGATCTATTTGCAATTACATTTTCTGTATGGTGAGAGAAAAGGATGTAGTTTCTTTCTTGTTGGGATGTGTGCCCAACTTGTCCGCACTATTAATCTAAGAGATCATCCCCCCCACACACACTGTTTGTTCTTATTGCCTTTGTCAAAAGTTACTTGACTGTTTGCATGTAGATAAGTTTCTCGGTTCTCTATTCTATTCATTGATATATGGTTGAATTTTTGTGCCAGTGCCATGCTGTTTGGGTCACTATAGTTTTATAGTATGTTCTGAAGTCAGCTATTATAATACTCCCAGATTTTCCTCCCTTTCAGACTGCTTTGACTATTCTGAGACTTCCATATCAATGTTAGGATCCTTTCTATCTATGTGGATAAAGTCATTGGCATTTTGATGGAAATTTTATTTAATCTATAGTTTACTTTTAATAGTGTATGTATTTTCATAATAGTTTTCTGATACATCAGCGTGGGGTATCTTTCTGCATTTTGTGTCCTCTGTAATTTCTTCAATAATGGCTTTATAATTTTAAAGTTGGAAGGATCTTTTACTTGGTTAAATTTCCTCTTCAGTACTTTACTTTTTGTAGCCATTGTGAATGGAATTACTTTTGAAATTTCTTTTCCAAAATTTTCTTTTTCTTTCTTTCTTTCCTTCCTTCCTTCTTTCTTTCTTTCTTTCTTTCTTTCTTTCTTTCTTTCTTTCTCTCCCCTTCCTTATTTCTTTCTTTCATTTTTCTCAGGTAGGGTCTCACTCCACTTACTATGTAGTCCCCCATAGGCCTCAAACTCACAGAGATTCTCCTATCTCTGCCTCCCAAGTGCTGGGATTAAAAGGTGTGCACAGCCATGCCTGGCATGTTCTTTCTTTTTATATAAAAATGCTACTGTTTGTGGGCTGGGGAGATGGCTCAGCAGTTAAGTAAGGCACTTGCCTATAATGTCTAACAACCCATGTTAATTCCCCAGGATCCATGTAAAGGCAGATGCACAAAGTACATGCATCTGGAGTGCATAGGTAGCAGCAAGACACCCTGGCATGCCCATTTTCATTCACGTATTCTCTCTCTCCTTGCAAATAAATAAATAAAATGCGTTCAATGCTACTATTTGTATATTAATTTTATATTCTGCAACTAACTTTACTGAATTTACCATCTTTAACAGTCTTTTCAGATGAAATATTTGGGGTTTTTAATGCATAAAGCTATGTCATCTGCAAAATAAATAAGTTGATTTCTAATTTAGATACCTTTGTTTTTGTCTGTCATCTAGTTTCTATTACTGACATTTTCACTACTACATTAAAAAAATGGCATCCATGTCCCATTGACAAGCACACAGACAAATGTCCAGGTCTTTCCTGTCCTGTAAGATGTTAAGAATTTCTTTTAACATGCATCCTTTAACATTTTGAGGTACATTCCTTCTATACCTAGATGGTTTAAATTTTTTACCTTAAAGACATATTTAATCTTCAGGGTTGTTTTTGCTGCATTTCTCCATGATTTTGTCTTATGTTGGTGTTTTAGATTATGTTTGTGGCATTGCATATGTTGAGCCATCCCTGGAATAAGCCCACCTTGATCACGATGTAAGGTCTTTTTGATGGTCTAAGGAATTCAGTATGCTACTATTTTGTTGAGAATTTTTGCACCCATGTTTATTCAAAGATTTGTTTTTGTTGTTTGTATTTTTTCCTGGCTTTGGTACAATGATAATGTTGACCTCATACAAGGAGTTTGTCAGCTTTTGAGTTATTGAATTGCTATTAATTCTTCTTTACAAGTTATATAGAATTTAGCATTAAAGTTATAAGATCCTGGATGTATTTGGATAGGAAAGAATTTGTAACTAGTTGATTCTTACTTCCTATTATTGGTGTGTTTAGATTTTGTATTGAATTCTTGTAGGTTGTATACACATATTGTATATATGTGGATTTTTCTTACACTTTCCAATTTTCTGGTGTGTAACTGTTTAGAGTGGTATTAGTTGTAGTACCTGCTTTTCCATCTTTGATGTCATCTGTATCTTCTCTACTTTTTTTCTTGATTATTCTAGCTAGAGGTTTACCAATTTAATGTTTCCTCTTCATACACCATCTCTTTGTTTCATGCATCTTTTGTATTTTATGCTTTCAATTTTATTTATTTCTTTTTCAATATTATCTTATCTTCTACTAATTTTGGAAGCACTTAATGCCAATTTAATGTTTTTGTAGCATACTATTATTAGGTTGCTTATTTTTCAATTCCCTAAATTGATTGATTAGTGATCTGGTATCTCTATGTATCTCTGTCTGGTCTGGAATTTGTTGTGTAGACTAGGCTGGCTTGAACTTGCAGCAATCCTCTTGTTTCTGTCTCTGAGTGCTGGGACTACATGCATGAGTTATCATTTCCAACATGTTGGGTTGTTTATTTGAGAGCTTTCTACTTATTGATGTATACCTCTCACTATTTCTTTTGCTGTATCACACAGACTTAGATATTTACTGCTGTCATTTTTATTTTTTCTATAAATATTTTATTTCCTTCTTAACTTCTTTAATTATCCACTAGTAAGTTATGGGCCTCTTATTCTATATGAAAATCTTTCCATACTTTCTACTCTTCTTGTTGACAATTTTATTCTGGTCTGAGAAGATACATGATATGATTTAAAATTTGTGGCTGGGAGATGACTCCACAGTTAAAAGAACTTGCTTGCAAAGCCTGATGGCCTGGGTTCAACTCTCTAGTACCCACATGAAGCCAGAAGCACAAAATAGTGCATGCATCTGGAGTTTGTCTGCAGTGTCAAGAGGCCCTGGTGTGCCCATTCTCATTCATTCATTCTCTCTCTCAAATAAATTAAAAAAAATCTTCAGAAATAAAAAATTAAATATAACCAGTGTTTTAGACTTGATTTGTGTCCTAATGTATTATCTATCCTACAGAATGTTTCATTAATATTATACTTATAAGGAAATGTATATTCTGATGCTTTTGGATCAAATGCCCTGAAAATGTCTGTTATGTCCAATTTGCTAATAAGATGGCTCAGCTCAAATGTTTTGCTGTTGTTTTTCTATCTGGATCATTGGCCTCTAGAAGATAGTGGAGAATGTTAAAAAGTCTACAAATATTAGTGAATTTAAGTCTTTTTCTTGTTTATATCTAATGACATTCCCTTCATGTTTGTGAGTCATTCTGTGCTTGATGCATATGTATTTATATATTGTGTCTTCTAGAAGAATTGATCCTGTTTTTTTTTTTTTTTTTTTTTTTTTGGGATAGGGTCTCACTCTATCCCAGGCAGACCTGGAATTCACTATGTAAACTCAGGGTGGCCTCGAACTCATGATGATCCCCCTACCTCTGCCTCCGAGATCCTGTCTCTTTTCTAAGTTTTTTATTTAGTTTACTTTATTGCATAGAAGTATATTCATTCCTGCTAGCTCTTGGTTTCCTTTGTGTGTGTATGTATATATATATATATATTAGAGCCCTGTGTTTTCAGTTTGTGCTTATCCTTACCAATGAAGTAAGTTTCTGGTAGACAACATCTAGTTGGCCCTTATTTTCTTATCCTTTTTCTGTGCTATGTCTTTTGATTGGTGATTGTTGTCCATTGACATTCAGAGTTATTATTAATAGATCTAAACATCATCCTATAATTCTGTTTTCTCCTTGCTTTGTGTTTTTTTCTGTTCTTTCTGCATCTATTTATTTTATTTTTATGACCTACTGGTTTTATGACAGGAAAATGTTTGACTGTCATTTTGTATATCTCTGTTCTTCTATGAGATTTGTGCATCCATGAGTATTCATTCATAATGGTGGTGACCATTCTTATGCATGCAGTATAAAGACTCCCTTGTGGGTTATTTTCCCATAAGTACTTCAATTCCCTCAGTTTCTGCTTATTTGCTAAAAAAAAAAACAAAAAAACTTCATTTTTCCTTCATTTAAGAAGGATAGTTTATCTTGGTGTAGTGCTATTAGTTGGCAGTCTTTATTCTCTCAAGTCTTCAGATATATAATCCTATTTTCTTTTAGGCTGAAAAAGTGTCATTGAAACATCTGCTATGGGTCTAAGTGAGCATTCCTTATGTGTGACCTGATGAACCTCTCTTGCTGCTCTTAGCGTTCTGTTTGTCTTGTACTTTGACATTTTGACTGTAATGTATCTTTGTAAAGGGTTTTTAGATGTTTGTACTTGAAGTCCTTTGGATTTATTGTAGCTGTATGTTCATAGCTCTTTGAGGATTTGGAAAATTTTCTAGTAATGTTACAAGAAACAAGTTTTTGACACATTTGCTCTTTTCTTCACCTCCTGAAATTCTCATAATAGAAATATTTGTTCACTTAATCATGTCCCATAGGGCTTGTAGGACTCTTTGTTTTGTTCTTTTATTTTTAATTTCCTTTCATTGATGTTTTCCCTTCTTCCTTCCTCCTTCCTTCCTTCCTTCCTTCCTTCCTTCCTTCCTTCCTTCCTTCCTTCCTCCCTTTTCCTCTTTCCTCTTGACCAGCTTGGCTTTCTCATCATGTTCAAAAATGCTTTCTTGAGCTTTTTTCAGGCTGTTGTGGAAGTTCTCCATTGTATTTTTTACTTCATTTTATTGAACTGTTTAGTGCCACGATTTCTGATTGGCTCATTTTCACCTTTTCTGTCTTGGAAAGTGTCAATTCTCATCCTTACTTGTTTGCTCATTTCTGTGTATTGTTTATTTGTGTTTCCTCACATTAGACTTCTCTCCTCCAAATACTCTTAGGATCACTGTTTTGAACCCTTTGCATGTGTTCCATGGATTTTTATTCAAGTTTGGATGTGTTTCAGGAGAATTACTCTTTTCCTTTGGGATTGCCATGTTTCCTTTTGTGTCCTTGCGTTCCTACCTTGATATCGGGACATAGGAAGTCATACTTGTCTCTTCAAGTTTTAAGGAGTAGCTTTCATAGGAAAATATTGTTTATTCACCTGGTTAGAAATGTTTTTATTCACTTATATGTCATTTGGATGGCTGCTTTGGTTTGGGTTATAGGGAACATAAAGTATGTAGTATTTGTGTAATTTTTTTTTGCCTGTAATTGATGCCAGCAATACTAAGTGATTCATTTATTAGAGACAGGGAGAGAGAGAGAGAGAGAGGGGGGGAGAATGGGTACGCCAGGGCCTCTGGCCACTGCGAACAGACTCTAGATGCATGTGCCACCATGTTCAGCTGGCTTATGTGGGACCTGGAGATTCAAACCTGGGTCCCTGGGCTTCGCAAGCATGTGCCTTGATCACTAAGCCATCTTTCGAGCCCAAGTGCAGTGTTTTTTGACAATAGTTGTAGACTTTTTTGAGCATGTTTATTTCTAAAGATTCTTGTCTTCAGCCTTCAGAGTCAAGCACAGGTGGCCTGGGTTTGTAGCAGCAGTATCCAGGTTTTTGGTGTAGATTGTGGAGTGGACTGCCTCTATGGCCCTAATGGAAAGCACAAGTGACGTAAAGGTTGTGGCAACAGCAGCTATGATCTCTGATCCAAAGGGTGTGAAAAGACTTTCCTAGGACTTTCCAGGGTGACTATGGGCGATACCTGGGTCTGTGGTACCAGCTTCTGTACCATAGGATGGGATAAGACTTTTGGGATGAGACCTTCCTCCCCAGGACCTGCAGAATGAGCACAGGTGATGCTGGGTTCTTGTACTAGAAACCATTGACTCAGGGTTGGGAGATACCAAGGAGACCTTCCTTAGTTGTTTGGGGTGGCAGAAATTGTAGGTGTCCTTGGACTTGTAATCTTGATAACTGTCTTCCTGGAGCTGTGTGCCCCATGTTAAGTCTTCTATGTTAAGTCATGTTGAGGCTTTTATGACCAACAGTTGTGGTCTCAAGCCCATGGCCTAGGAGACCTTCTGTAGGTACTGAGCATGAGTGGCAATGGAACTTTTCACCCTAGTGGCTGAATCTCACAGATGTGGGCATAGGAAAGGACCTTTTCTAGCTCTTATCTGGAAAGCACAGGTGGCTTCAAGGTTTGGGGTGTTGGTTTTATTTTAAATTGTATTTTTTTATAGATATCCATAGCACATGTAAGAAATGTGTATGTATTTATTGTTGTTGAAGACATTAGATCAATGAAAAGTACAGGTTCAATACCATACTGGTGAAAGTCATTGTTTGTAAAACTGCTATGTAAATTACGATTGCCATTTAATCTAGCTTTACTTTAGACAGTTTGACCAAGAGTTACTAAGAGATCGCCAAGTACCAGGCAAAAGCTGTTTTTTTAATGAAGAATTTATTTTGGCTTACAGTCCATCATTGTGTGTTAGTCACGGTGGCAGAAGCATAAGGGAGTTGGTCACATGGAATCCAGAGTTGGGAAGGAGAGACAGAGATAGAGAGATCAACAGACAGATAGATGATAGATAGATAGATGATAAAGAGAGGGGGAAAGAAAGCATGAAGTGGGGCCAGGAAACTATAAAACCTTAAGGCCCATCCCCAGTGACCCATTTCCTTCAGGGATGTCCTACCCCCTAAAGGTTCCATAGCCTTCCCAAATGGTACCACCAGCTTGGCACCAAGTGTTCAAAAGATATACACCTATGGGAAACATTACACAAACATTACACAGTCAAACTACAACATTCTGAGATTGGACAGTTACCCATATCTGTTTGATGGCCACTGACATGGTAGTTGTCAGAAACCTGCAAAGAGATGCCAGGGAATATCCAAATGCCTCTCTAGTATTTCCTCAAATCAACAATTCTTTTTTAAGAACAGAGGTGTCAGCTGGATTTTGAACTGGGCCAATATATTTTTTGTACTGAGGATATTAATTTCTGAATGGGGAGGAGTTAAGATGATGGTGGGGTGTGATTTCAAGACTGTAATCTTGCTGGCCATTCATTGGGTAAATAAGATAATTCAATTTTGTCTTTCTCCTGTATAAAATTTACTGAAACTACTGAGAAGCCTCCAAAAAAGACCAGTGCATTCATGATGGAGGGCAGTGTTCTCGTGACTACATTCAATGTCTATATTAAAATGTTATGAATCCTACTACCCCTCTATACTTTCCCCATTTACTTATTTATTTATGAGAGAGTGAGAGAGAGAGAGAGAGAGAGAGAGAGAGAGAGAGAGAGGCAGATGGACAGAGAGAATGGGATGCCAGGGCCTCTAGTCACTGCAAAAAAGCTCCAGACACATGTGCTACCTTGTGCATCTGGCTTTACATGGTTACTGTGGAATCAAACTTGGGTCCTTAGGCTTCTCAGACAAGTGCCTTAACCTCTAAGCCATCTTTCCAGCCCCTTTTCTTTTTTATACATAGTGTATTTATAGATTCATAATATTAGAAAAAGGAACATAATCTTCATGGTTTCATGAAGAGAAAATTCAAAATTAGTATTAAACTTTCTCTAGTAGCACAAATTGAACAGTTAATTTAACTAGATGTCAGATTGTGGCACTGCTCACTTGGAGTATGCATTAATTTTTTCTCATTCTTCTCTGCCCACAAATTCTGAACTATGTAGCTTGTATTGTGATGTGAAGGCTCTCATAATGTCCCAACTAATTAAATGAAGATTTACTCAAGTACTATTCTTTGGAAAACTCTATAAACCTATTGCCCCACGTTGATAGGAAAGGGTAGAAGAGATACCCTTTCAGATTCATATTATTTCCATTTATTAAACAACAATAAACTCACTTAATTTAATTAAATTTAATTCATCAAGTTCTTCAGTCTCCAACCCTTTTCTGAATTTGGAGACTGTTCACATACCCTTAATTCTTACAGTTGTCATGGAAATGAAGGCTCTCAAGAGGGAAAGTTTAAATGATTTGAAGAAGTCTTGACATTTCTAGGGACTCATTGCTATCTTTCCAGGTGAGCTGAGGATTAGACCTTATTAGGGGCACAGGGTGGGATTTTGATGTTTAAATTCTATCACCCACTCCAGATCTGCCCCCAGCGACATGTGGGCCATGGCTTGGTGGCAATAAGCAAAAGGAAAGTGAAATATAATTTTTATTAATAGCTAGAAGGTGCTCATTTACATCCAAGTTCAGGCCTGCTCTGACAGAGCAAGCTTCACCTGGATTCAGACCTAGCAGCTGAAACCAAGCTTCCCCGCTCCAGAACCTAGAAAACTTCAAACGGGGGTCCAAAGCTAACTGTCCCAAGTGGAGTTCTCTGGGAAGCAGACTCTAGCCAAAGCGCAGTGTAAAGAACACTTATTGGTGAATGCCCATGGAAGGGAAGGTTAAAAAAAAAAGGGGTGAAGTTACGATGCGGGCCCACTTAAAACCCCGGGCTGGCTCCACCAGGACTTCCGTGCCCGGAATAGACCTTCAGCGTCTTCCCGAGTTGGGATGATATTGCCAGGATTTCATACTCCTATGTCCATCAGTAACGGAGCGTGAGGTGTCCTGCATAGGCGGGAATTAGAGGTGGCTCATTTTATTTTATTTTATTTTATTTTATTTTATTTTATTTTTTGTTTATTTTTATTTGAGAGCTACAGACAGAGAGAGAAAGAGGCGGAGAGAGAGATAGAGAGAATGGGCAGATGGCAGGCCTCGCAGGTGGAGCACAGGTGACTAGCGCAGCCGACTCCGCATGAATACTTCGGGCCGCGGTGCTTGTTTGTTGAAGCCTGGAGTTCAGACGCAGAGGGCACCTGCCCGAGGGAAGGTGGGGCAGCGAGGCTGGAGCCTGTGCGCACTTTTGTGGGCATGGCCGCTGGTCATATGTTGCTGGGTCTGAACCCAGTGCGTAAACAGTGTGACCAGCTCCTCTCGGCCCACAATATTTAGTCTCACGTGTGCTTTCTCCTATAAACCGAGACAATAGGATGAAAAGAGAAAAGAAAGGGCCCTAGTAAATTTTGGCCTGGTCCCCCATTATTTTTCAACTTTATGTACTCTTTCCATTTAAGTGGCCTTATTAAAACTGAAAATCAATGATTTTGAAATTTAAAATGAGTTTTCTCACAAATAGTGTATAGGTTTTCCCCCAGTGTGGCATCTTGGAGAATGTTTGCGTCTTAATGGGTTTTTTTTTTTTCAACCTTAAATAAATTGAAGGAGAGATTGCAATAGAGTTTTGACTGAATCTTATGATAGAGTTTCTTATTGCAATTGTTTTGCTTCCCAGGGTTTCCTACGCAAGGACTAATGCCTTCTATCTTGTGAGTGCTTTAAGCCCACTGCTATTAACAACATAGTACTTTAGTTTTAGGGTGACGTAAGGTAAGCAGGGACAACAGATTCTGTGGTCTTCTATTTGGAGCTGGCTGTTGCCTTTTGCCTTTAGTGCAGGGATTATTAAGTTTCCATTTAAGTAGACTCTGCAATAACGGGGGGATCACATTGAAAATATTTTAAAGCTGTCTTTATATACATCTAGCCAAATATAGCCTTCAAACACCATCCCCTGGGGTGTCCGTTTCATGTCTGCTGGTCAAATCCAGCCTACAGAAAGTTTTGAAAGAATTATTGTACAAAAGAGTAGAGGCTTTAAAAAATGTGTCAGAGTCCTCATATTTATCTGCACCATGTGAGTAATTATGAACATTTAAATGGCATTTGGATTGTCTTCAGCTGTTAATGATATCATTATTACATATGGGTATAGATGCTATACATATATGGCCTCTGTGTTATTGTTCAAGAGCCATGATTTGGTCAGCTTGTCCTTTTCTGTCATGTTGAATCAAATTCAAATGCTCATCGTGAACAAGTACAAGAGTAACAAACCGAGCTTGTCATTAGTAGATTAGTCGCTGCTACAAAGCCTTGTGTTCAGGATGAGTTCTTTTTTACTTTCCTGGAAAGTGTTTCTCTATGAGAGCAATTACGTCTGATTGACATGTTCTTATGCGCCTCCAGCCCTCATGCTTTTTTTTTTTTGGCACACTAAACAGGCCTAGATCAAGGACTGTTTTTGCACTTTTTTGCTCCTGTTGTTTTATTGCTATTAACTAAAATCAGGATACCAGAGATACTGGAGGAAAACTTAGGAACCTTGTAAAGTGCAACTTAAAACAAAGTATAAAATATGCATAAAGAGTGTGTTTTGTTGTGGGAGACCATTAAAATCTATCAGGACTTTTGCTGAAAGTCAATTGAAAGGCAAGAAAATAACAGAGTTTGGCATATTAATATAATACGCAATTTGTATTTTCTGTACAAATGTATGTAATATCTGATTTCTATAAAAGATTTTTAGTGAAGTGTTCCTAGAAAAGAAAAGAAGGGCTGGAAACATATATTCTTCTTTCATATTTCTTGCTAAGTTGTGTATAGTTTTGAACAATGCACTTGTTTGTGAAACTTTCTCAACATGTAAGAGAACAAAATGATGTTTATAGATTCTTAAAGCTAATGCATAATAATGCTATCAGTCCCTTCTCTGAAATGACCTAAAGAAGCAGAAAATAAATGTGGGTGATTCCCTATTAAGACAGTTGAGGCATGAGCATCACACCAAACTCTGAATAACAAAAGCTATGTCCACCCTGTGTCTTTTTAAAAGAATATTTTATTTTTATTTATTTATTAGAAAGAGAGAGAGAGAGAGAGAGAGCGCGAGAGAGAGAGATATGCAGGTACAGAATAGGCACGCCAGGGCCTCAAGCCATAGCAAATGAACTCCAGATACATGTGCCTCTTTATGCATTTGGGTTTTGTGGGTTCTGGGGAATTGAACCTAGGTCCTTTGGCTTTGCAGGCAAGCACCTGAGCCACAAAACCATCTCTCCAGCCCCATCCTGTGTCTTTTTAAAGACATCATTTCCTTCAAAACAGGAATAATGTCTTATATAAGTTCAAAATCCTCAAAATAGCTCCTCACCTTCTTAAAATATGAACTCTCAAATGTAGCTTAGAAAGGAAGGCTAGGAAGATATCACCCAGGCTTTAAAGTGCTTGTTTGACAACATGGAGACCTGAGTTCTCTCTCCAGAATCCGTGGAACAATGCCACGGGTGTGGCACATGCTTGTAATCTCAGTGCTTGGCAAGTTAAGCCTTACTGGCAAGCTCTAGGACAATTTCGAAATCCTACATCAGAAACCTGAGGATGACACCCAAGGTTGTCCTTTGCCTCTATGCACAAGCACACATACACTTGTATGCACACATACACATGTGTATGCACACACATCCATACACATGCACATCTATGCACAAAATACTTTAAACGACTGAATAATGGCCATTATAAATTAATATTAATAATATAATAATTTTACTTATTATAGGGAGCCTTAATATATCCTGAGGATATATAAATATATTCTAATATATTTAAGAATAACTCACCACAGTCAGTCAATGTATAAGATTTTTTTCTGTTTCTAACTATCATAGTATTCAACGTTAGATATATTATGGCATATTAGTTTTTAGTTCAACTAAGATTCTTGTCTCAGGGAAGAACCATTTCCTGGCTTCCTCACTGGTTAAATTCTCCAACTTCCTTCTTCTTTTCCACCTTCACATTTTATATTGGGGGTTATAATAGATGCAGTTGGCTGAATGGATGTGTAGCATCAGCAGGGTACACTCTCAAATGTAAAGTGTTCCCATTCTGCTTTGTATGACAAAATAATACACATCCTAGTAGTCAAAGCAAGTCCAGAGTACATACCTAGAACAAACGAGTAATTGCTCAAGGTACTACAAACGTACTTCTCACCATCAGAGAACTTTCTGTCCACTGAGGAAGCTCGATGTCTAGATACACACAGAGCTTGCTAAGTTACAGCCCTTAAGGGGCACGCTGGGTTCTGTAACCCGAGCGACACTGAACTTAGCTGCAAATCTTACACTCTTGCTGCAGCAGCAGCTGCTGCTTCTTCTTCCTCTTCCTCTTCCTCTACTTCTTCTTCTTCTTCTTCCTTCTTCCTCTTCCACCTCCTCCTCCTCTTCTTCTTTGTTGATTAACATTTTCTTTTTCCTATCCCAAACTGCAGCTCTTAGCCATGATAACTGGGGACAGTTCCTGTAATACAAATCTGCCGTAGTGCAACAGCAAAAGCAATGGTTTTGCAGTTGCTTCAGGAGGACAAGCCCAGTCTGCTTGTGTTTGGGGTGTAGTTGCAGACCCCCAGATGTCAACATGGATATGTTTTGTGCTGCTATGCTAATATGTCTCTGCAGGGCTAATTTGGGAACTCAGACTCCCTTCTCTGTTGCTCAGATTCACTGTAAGAATGATTAGCAGGTATCTGAGTTGATTAATGTTTCAGTGTTTCTGTCACTTCTTCAGGAAAAGCAGAATGTTGCAGGATAGTGCTGAGCACCGGAAATTGGTGAGGAATAGTTCTTCCTTCTAAATTACCTTTACAAATCATATGCTACTTTGCGTTTTCTTTTAACAGCAAAGTTTAGGATTTTGTACTTCACACATTAGCCGGCATATCTTGGATGTCTAGTATATACACAATAATTTATAGATGCTAAACTTATAGAGAAGGTAAGGTAGGTCTTGTTTGATGGGCGGGAACATTCCTTGTCTCGCAGTGTGGGGAGAGAAGCAAGCAGTGTCCAGTAACTGCACCCGTCATAATTGTTATCATGAAGGGCCGTGGTATAGGAAACAAGCATGGTGGAGGAGCAGAGGTTAAATACCCACAAAGGCAGAAATGAATCTGTTTTATTTGCTATTATAGTCCCCACAGTCTGACACAGGCTGGCCACCCAACAGATGTGTTGATTTGGTAGCTAGATTTCCTTGGAGTTTTACAGTTGAGTAACATTTGAACTAAGCTTTAAAGAGTAAGATTGTTTTTGTCAAAAATAGAGAACAATCCAGACAGAAACAGCACGGCAGCAAAAGCTCGTGAGTGTTTGTGTGTCTGCAGGAAACTGAGGGAAGCTACCGCATAGGGATGTTCATGACACAGTGAGGGTCTGAGCCTGAGGGTCTTAAAATGGACAGCCACACTGCCTTTATCGCTCCTTGCTTAATTTCTATATCCCAAAGATTTCCTGATGTAGATAAAGAGAAAGTGACTAACTCTCCGTGATAGTTAATCATGGTTGTAGGACTCAGAATCACCATGAAAACAAATGTCTGGGCACTTCTGTGAGGGATTTTCTAGATTAGATTAATTGAGATGGAAAGACCTGCACTAAATGTGAGTGGTACCATTGCAAAGGCTGACATCCTGAACTATATAAAGAGGAGAAAGATAGTTGAATGCTAGCATTTCTCCCTGCTGATGTGATAATGTGACACCAGCTCCCTGGTCCTGCTGGGATTTTCTTACCATGATAGACTCTACCCCCTGGAACTGTAATCTGAAATAAACCCATTCCTTTTCATAAGTGGCGTCTGGCCTGGTATTTTGTCCCAGCCACAAGTATTCCTCATGTCCCAAACAAGAGGAATAAATTCCTAACACACTTCAGATGTCAGCCCATATGAAAATGCTATAAAATATAGACATTAACCTTTGGATCTGAAGCATTTGCAACTAACATTTCCCCCTTAAATCTGGTGTATTTTAACCTGATTTTTATTTTATTTTTATTTTCCTTTTTAGTGTTTATTTCGTTAAATTAGTACTTTAACTTTGCTATAGTTTTGATTTTCTTCCCATCAACCATCCATCCTCTTTTTAAAAAATAATTCTTCTAATTTATCAATGTCATCCTCTACTTTTTCTTTTCTTTCTTGTTTCAGTTTTGATTTAGAAAGTTCTCTAGAGGTTTAAACTAACCTATATGTTTCTCTTGGAGGTAAACAATGATTACTTTTGGTTAAAACCCTGCCTTTTCTCTGGCCTGTCCCACAGGTCTGTTCACATATATATGTTCATATATTTCTTTATTCATGTTTTCTTTTATATCTCTTAGTAACTTACTGAGAGATATAAAAAAGTTTTTCCTTGTTCTCTTTATGGTTTACTTTTTTAAGTTGTTATTTGGGTTGTAAGGACTTTTTGTCTATTGTGCCAATTCTAATCCAATCTAATGGCTTTTCATGTGATATGCCCTTTTCTATTTTCTAAAACCAGGTTATCTCTAAAAACAAAACAAAACACTTTCTATCTTTTCTTTTCAAACATTTATAATTTTTTGTCTTGTGCTTTAAGGATTCTTGAAATGATATTTCATAAATTACATGTATTCCTGCTGGGCAATGTCTGGAGTGAGTATTTGAAGAGCAAAGTATATGCCAGATAGTGTTATTCATAGTATCAACATCAAAGAAAAATCGTAATTTAATATACTTGTGGTGTAGTGTTTTTGAGAATCATTTAATTTTGATACTTTTAAATAAAATCCTTGATGGTTTGAGTAAGGTATATTTAAAACAAAATATCCTACTATTGAAATAATTACCTTTGAAACTTATTTGATTAGATTTAAATTGTATTAATGCAACATACTAGAGGATCATCTAATTTTAGACTACATCTGCATGACTATGAAATGTTTGACGACTCACAAAAGATTCAGTTTAACTACAGGATTGGGTTATTTGACAGCATCTTATTTAAGTGCTCCTTTATTGAGTGACTTTTCAGCTATTTCCTGAACTAGACTGTATAAATAGGAAAGTGTCCCTAAACTTTTGAAGGAATTTGACAGCTTAGGGTTGTAGCTTTGGACCACATCCTCAAATGATTTTAACTTTTTATTTTGTTTTTTTTTTTCTGGGAATGGTGGGATGCACCTTTATGAGAGAGAGAGAGAGAGAGAAAGAGAGAGAGAGAGAGAAAGAATTGGAATGCCAGGGCCTCCAACCACTGCAATCAAACTCCAGATGCATGTGCCTCCGTGTGTGCAAGTGTGACCTTGCACGTGTGTCACCTTGTGCGTCTGGCTTATGTGGGATCTGGGGAGTTGAACGTGGATCCGTAGGCTCTGCAGGCAAGCGCCCTAACCACTGAGCCATCCCTCTAGCCTGGTTTTAGCTGTTCACCTCTTCTACTGCTTTGCTGTACTTTAGCTCACCTAAGGCGTCCATCCCAGGGGTGTCCTGGCGTTTGCTAGTCTGTGCTCCCACTGAACCGTGTCATCTTTGCTGTTCTTCTCACTTTGAAATTTGATGGAGGGCTTTTACCTCTTTTCTTGATTAGACTTGTGCACTGTGTGTGTGTATTTACGTGTCTTTGTATGTCTGTGGGTGCAGATGTGTGTACTGGCGTCTGCGCGTGTGTGCGCATGCGTGTGGAGGACTGCGGTTGAGGTCGGGTGTCTTCTGCTATCATGCTCCACCTTCTTCTTTGAGACAGGCTTTCTGGCTGAGCCTGGCACTCATGGATTCAGCTAGATTAGGCAGCCGGCAATCCCCAAGGACTCCACCAACCACTGACTCCCCAGGGCTGGGATTTCAGGTGAATGCCAGCATGCCTCGAATTTTATGTGGGTGCTGGGTATCCGAGCTCAGCTCTGCATGCTTGCATGACAAACATCTTATCCACTGGGCCATCTCCCCAACACACATTTATTTATTTATTTATTTATTTGAGAAAGAGAGAGAGAGAATGGGTGCGCCAGGGCCACTAGCCCCCGTAAATGAACTCCAGATGCATGTGCCACCTTGTTCATCTGGCTTCATCTGGGTTTTGAAGAATCAGACTCCAGTTGTTAAGGCTTTGCAGGTAAGTGCCTTAACCGCTAAGCCATCTCTCTAGTCATCCTCAACACTTTAAAATTTGTTTGTTTGTTTTTTATTTTTATTTATTTATTTGAGAGAGACAGACACAGAGAGAAGGAGGCAGATAGATAAATAGATAGATAGATAGATAGATAGATAGATAGATAGATATAGAGAGAGAGAGAGTGGGCGCATCAGGGCCTCCAGCCACTTGCTCCCCCTTGTGCATCTGGCTAACATGGGTCCTGGGGAATCGAGTCTCAAACCAGCGTCCTTAGGCTTCACAGGCAAGTGCTTAACTGCTAAGCCATCTCTCCAGCCCCTCCTCAACAGTTTTGATTAGATTTTAATTTGTATATATTCTGTGGGCATTTTTACACTTCTTTCTATGTATCATAGCTTTTATAAAATTATTTTTTATTAAATGTTTGGAACATTTTCATATGGCTGTATTGAAATTATTAAGAAAACAATGCACTAGGAGTTTTTTTTTTTTTTACCTCTGTTTACTAAACTTAATTAGTTTTAAAATCTTCTCAAATACCCAGGGGTACTGGCTATTTTAGAATGAAATTGATTTCTTCCTATCAGCACTGCCTGGGTATTTCTGAACTGGTAGTCTCAGTGCATGCCCACTGAGGTAACCCAGTCAGAACTTTATGGCACCATTAGCCTATAATGCTCTAGTTCTTATGATTAATGTGTAGGCCTAGACCTCATAAAGCTCTCTATTTTAATTCATCTTAAGACACCTTCCCTAACAAGCATTCAATATGCCCAAAGATATCCCTCTTAATAAGCGTGTGTGTGCGTTTAGATGCTATCTTCATTCTTAAAAACGCAGTGAGTGCAGCAGTTAATTAACTTATTATAACACCATAAATCCCAGCTCCAGCCATGACCACTGACTCCTCCCCCACCCTTTTCCAAGAGCATTTTCATTTGTGATGAATTATCCCCAGAGTTCTCAGTGCGGAGTTGGGTGACCATGCAGAACTCAGGGTCAGACACAATAACACAATCTGTAAGGCTCAGTAACGACAAGCCTTCTCCTCCCACTGCCTGCCTGCCTCTGCTTGGGTGCCTTTCAGCCTCCCCGGAACCAGCAGACACGGCAACAAATGACGGGTTTCTCTCCTCCAGATTTCAATTCTCCAGAAAGTAATGCTTGAGACGATATGGGTGAGGGTAGATGTGTGGGGGTAGATCCCCGTTTTCTCTGATAATTAAATGCACTCTTCGCAAACAAAAGCCTAGTAACTTTTGCTATGTATTTTGTACAAGTCCTTTTTTTTTGGCGTAGAGTATGTATAATTAGAATCTGTTACAAGCGCTATTTTCATTTTTGAATTTTCTTCTTAGCCTTGGCCTTATAAATTTTGTCCTCTTACTTTGGTTGTGTAATGGCAATTTAGATTTTGGAGTATTGTGGGTCTTTATAGATATTTTGTTTCTTGGGATTTATTTATAAAATTACTAGTTTTAGACCTTGAGATTCATTTGGCCTATTTTCGAAAATCTGAATCTTTGAAAGTACTCCTTTGTTATGGATTAAGTTACGTCTTCATAGAAAGACATGGTGAAGTGCAATGCTTACTATCCCAAACATATTTTCTGGCACTATTATACGCAACATCACAGGGCACTTCAAGAAAGAGATTTCTTCATTCCCACAAAGTGCTTCAAGAAGGAGATGTCTTCAGTATCACAGGCTGATCCAAGCAAGAGATCTCTTCAGTATCACAGAGTGAAGCAGGAGATCTCTTCAACATCACAGTGTGCTTCAAGAAAGAGATCTCTTCATTACCACAAAGTGCTTCAAGAAGGAGAGCTTATTGATGTCTCAGGGTGCCCCAAGCAAGAGATCTCTTCAGTATCACAGAGCACATCAAGATCTCTTCATTATCACAGAGAGCTTCAAGAAGGAAGTCTCTTCAACATCAGAGTCCTTTAAGTTAGAGATCTTTTCAATATCATAGAGTGATGCCAGATGGAAATTGCCTCAAGGTTGTTACCTTTTTACTACCAAATATAAATGACCTATCCACCATTCAAACTTTATCTACTTGAGCAAGATTTTATTATTGTTTTTAATATTTTAGTTATTTATATGCAAGCAGAAAGAGAGAAACAGAGATAGAGAAAGAGAAAGACAGACAGAGAGAGAGAGAGAGAGAGAGAGAGAGAGAGAGAGGGAGAGAGCGCACACCAGGGTCTCTTGCCACTTCAAGCAAATATAATAGGGGTTTTGGTACTCCTTGCCAACATACCAATAGCCAATGCAACACCAAATTTAGATTATTTTCCTATGGATTTAAATAGACCAGAGGGTAAGACTTAAAGAGACTTTATTAGATTAAGAGAAGAAAGTACAGACATCTACCATGTGGCAGACAGTAGGAGGCAGTGGACCCATGTGGTTGTAGGCTGAGATGAGGGGTCTTACCAGAGCAGGGAGCTGGAAGTTTAGGATATGTGAAAAGTCAAACTATGGCCTTGCACACCTGGTAAGGATCAATTTATAATCTTATTGTGGTGTGACCTACCTTCAGGCTCAGGAGACTCTGAGAGGGAGCTGATTGGTCTGGACTGAAGAAGGGGCAGGCACAAGGGGAGAGAGAACAGATGGGATGAGACTGGATCAGAAGAAGCTGAAGTCTAGTTCTGCTGGAGCAGGTAGGTATTACATCTTTTTGATTACCGCTTTTGGGCCTTCTCCTGCCTAATTCACCCTTACAAACCCTTACTAGGGTATTACCCCAGCCATTTGGTTTGCAAGCAATCGCCTTAATCACCGAGCCATCTCCCTAGCCCTATGTTTAATTTTTAATTTGTATTTATTTATTAGAAGAAAGAGGAGTATGTGAGAGACCACTAGCACACCTAGTTCCCTTGTTACTGCAAATGAACTCCACATGCATGCACTGCTTTGTGAATGTGACTTTACGTGGGTACTGGGGAATTGAATCTTGGGCCAGCAGACTTTGCAAGAAAATGCCTTTAACCACTGAGACCTCTTTCCATCCCTAAGAGTTTAATGTATTTCTTCAGGATCATTTTTGAGTTCTCTGATCTATTATTTGTGTAAATGAAATAATTTCCTTCTAAAATTCATTAATACAATTCATGATGTAAACATTAATTACATATATTCTGCTTCAAACACCTTTCCATTCATTGTGAAAATAGAAATGAACAAAAAGTATTTATGAAAATCAGCACCAGGGGTAGGAGACAGATCCTGAGGATATTCAACAGCTACCAAAGTAGAGATCCAGAGGCTCCTAAGAGCTCATCAATGAAGTAGACTTAACACTCACCCAACCATGGCTCAGGGAATTTTGCTGAAGAGGGGGCAGAAAGACTGTAAGAGCCACAGGTTGAGATATCATGCCCAGAGACATCCCCTCCCCGCAAAGAATAATTGACTATGGATCCCACAATTCATAAACTACAACCCCATGTAAAACACCTGGAAGAGGTGGCGGAAAGAATGTAAGAGC
Source organism: Dipus sagitta (assembly GCA_036346955.1). Lineage (NCBI taxonomy): Eukaryota > Metazoa > Chordata > Mammalia > Rodentia > Dipodidae > Dipus > Dipus sagitta. Next base: position 45,421,422 of record CM070788.1, read on the forward strand.
CAAAGGAAGGGTAGGACTCCTTACAACATGCTCCCCCCAGACACAAAATGGCCTGGATATCCATGACCTCACAGTGCCTGACACTACCTATACAAGACCATAATAAGAGGAGGAAAAGATCATGACATCAAAATTAAAAGAGAGACTCATTGAGATGGGGAGGGGATATGGTGGAGAATGGAGTTTCAAAAGGGAAAGTTGGGGGAGGGAGGGTATTACCATGGGATATTTTTTATAATCATAGAAGTTATTAATAAAAATTTGAAAAAAAAACAAAAGAAAATACCTGCAACTCCACTGAGGAGCATCCCCAATGGAATGGGGGCAGGGACAAGGGAAAAATGGGTACTGACACATGATATATCCACATGAAACATCTTGTTAATAATAATAATAGTAATAAACATTAAAATTTGAAAAAATCATATCATATAATAATAAAGTGTATGTATCACACTTTACAATGACAATGAAGACCTGTACACATTCCTAAAGTATCTTGTTTTCTTTGCTATTTCTTTCTGTCTAAGAACTATATGCATTCACTTTCTTGGTTATCACATTTAAAAAATTTTATTTTCTTTCCTCACAATTTTTGTTTCAGATGTGTCTTGAAAGGTTTATGGATCTTGTTTATTGTACATGTACCTCATTCATAGCTTGCATTTACTTTTACCTCTGTTTAGCAACTGGTCCTTGTAGAGTTGACATCAAACGCTCACTGATGGATCCAACCTCATTGTCTAGCTACGTTCTGCAGCTGGGGCAGTTCTGCGCCATCCTCGTGGGTGACCTGGCTGTCTGTACACCATGCTGCTCAGTCCTGTCATTCCTTGATTCAGACTGCCCAGGTTTGCATTTCTTCCTTCCACAATGCCTTGTAGCCTTCGAGGCCTCTTATTCTCACTTAATGGACTTGCTGAGTTTCAGTTGGACCGGAACTCCATTTTTAATAATAATAATTATTATTTATCATCTCTGGTTCTGTTTTCTTTCCAAGCTCCTTACAGCAATGTACAAACATTTAGGAATAATTAAATAAATGGATCTTATGCTCACTTCTTCACCAGGGTGAAGATGGCCATGAAGACAGAACAATATATTGATGTCCTCACAAAGAGAGAGAGAGAGAGAAAGAGAGAGAGAGAAAGAGAGAGAGAGAGAGAGAACGAGAGCACGCTAGAGATCCAGAAACAAAGAGAAAGTTGAATTGGAGACCCAAGGACAAAGAGAAAGTTGATCTTATTTGGTAAGTAAACATTCCAATAAAATTACTTAGAATGCATGACTGGTTTTTCTCATTATAAAAATAATACATATACTTTTGTGAAAAAGTAAGTAGACTAGATGAATACATGTATATGTATGCACACACACACACATATAAAACCTTAGGATAGTATAAAGATTTTCTAAATCTTTCTATGAAAATCACACTATCCGGAAATAACCATTGATAACATTTTGGTACATTTCCTTCCAGTCACTTTTGTCCATATATCACCTAAAACAAGACAGAAATCGTGATATGCATATTTTGTAACCTTCTTTACTCACTTAATATAGTGTGGATGTTTTTCCAAATCAATAAATAAAGATCTTCATCATCATTTTACTGTTTACGTTTTATGTATGGACCATAATTCATCTAACTTTGCTCCACTAGTGGTTGTTTATATTATTGAGATTTTTTAATATCATACTAAATTTTGTTATAAACATTCCAAGTAAATGTCTTAACAGTCTTTTCTGTTGAATGTTAAGAAGAGATGTTGAAATTGTAATAACATTTCCTCTATGGGGCCCTTGTCTTATACCTAGCTCCCTTTATTGAAAGATTAAGTCCAAGTTTCTTAGCAACCTAGAAGATCTTTCAAAACCTCGTCTTAACACAGCACTTTTCTAGATTACATCACCACCTCAAAAATATTCATTATAGTATTCACATTTTTTTCTTCAAATCCTAATCTACTTCTACATCTTTCTACTTATTTCTGTTTATTTTTTCTATTTAAGGTGCTTGACTACACATTTTTGTGTTTTGTGAAATCTATAAGCTTCCTTCAAGGTACAGCTTACATGTTAGTCCTTCTCTTCTAATTTGTTATCTATCATTTTCTGATTTCTCATAAGCAAAATTGACTTCTCCTGTTCTGTGTCCCCGTAATTACTGACTCTTCAGAGGGCTTTGTTTCCTGAGGGCATTCTCTCTCTCAGCCAGTGAATCATCACATCCCTGGTTAAGCATGTACTGCATGCCAGGCTATTTGCTATGAGCAGAACAGTCTCACTAGCTCATCTTATATGGCTTATATTCCTGCATATTTTAGTACTATGCTCATTGTAAAGTTTAAGAAAGTTAGAAGCAACTGTGTGTTTCCTAGAGAATTTGTTATGCTTCACTCTTCTAACACAATGTCATTTTCAGTCTCTGTAACTGGGTAGGTTGGCTAGCAGCAGCTATCAGGATATTGGTGCGGGCCAAGTTTAAAATCATGAGTGAATAATTTTCATCTCACCAGTCAATAATAAAATATATCATTAGAGGCTGCTTGGAGAGTGTGTTAAGGGTGATAATGATTCTGATTAATGGCCTATTGTGGGTTTGGGATCAAAGGAACTTGTCATATTCAGGCTTAAGAGATGTATCCCTAACAATCACTTGGGAGCTGACAACCTGAGGGAGAAGGAGAGTAGGAGGAATGAAGAAATGGAGAGAGGACAGTCTTGGGGAATGCCCTAGGGGCTTTGTGAAGAGCAGTTGAGGAAGACATTTGATGAAGACTTTTGGCCTGAATTTGTTCAGGTTGGGGAAGTAGAGAGTAGACAAAATCTTACATATCTTCTCTTCTTTCCATGGACCATTGTCGCTAAACATTCTTATTTTAAAAAACATTCTCTCTCTTTATTTATTTATTTATTTATTTATTTATTTATTTATTTATTTATGAGAGAGGGAGAAAGAGGGAGAGAGAGAGAGAGAGAGAGGGAGGGAGGGAGAGAATGGGCGCACCGGGGCCTCTAGCTACTGCAAATGAAATCCAGATACATGCGCCACCATGTGCATCTGTCTTATGTGGGTACTGGAGAATCGAACCTGGGTCCTTAGGCTTTGCAGGAAAGCACCTTAACTGATAAGCCATCTCTCCAGCTCCCTAAGCATTCTTTTTACATACTTTTCATAAAGCCCAGAAACCTGATGGTTTTATGTGCTTTGGTTGTCAGTGTGTAACTGCATTGTCCCATATCACTGACTCTCTTCTAGCCAGAGTGCTAACCTTGAATTGTTTATCTTACTCATGGGTCCTACTCTAAGCCCGAGATATGTAATAATTGTGTTTGTTAATATAAGCTGTAGAAGTATGCACATAATATACATTGTTGTATGGTAAGAACTAAAGATATTTGTGAGAGGGTGGGGAAAGGCCTGAATTGGCCTGAATAACTAAATGACTCTAAACTCCAAAACAGACCTTAAGTCAGTAGAAATAGTAAAGTAATTACCATGGCTGGGAAATAGGTTTTCATTCCTGCATAGGGAGAGGGAGCTGTAGAACAGAAGGGAATATAAAATATTTTTAATCTAGAAATACATCTTATTAAAACAGTATATTTAATCATTTAAATTAAATTATACTGTGCTATAATGGCATGGTAACTACTTTGGTCTTCGGAGAAATACTATTGATTCAAGATTATTACAAAAAAGAAGTCTAGGATGCTCACGACTGTTTTTTGAAATTCCTTGTCCTATATTAGAATGAAACAATAATTACCCAGTGATGTGATATTCTCAGGAACAACCCTTAAGAGTTTTGGAGGCAAGATACTTCCATCAGTATCAATAGACTGCATGTGTGGCTTAGATTTAATTGCACTAAGGAGAACCTATTTGTTTTTTAACATTTGAAAGCAAGACTAAATTGTGTCCAGTGGGGGCACTTAGAATCTCAGGCTCTGGCACCTGCCTCAGGTAAGGAAAGTTTTTGTTTATTTCATTAGTGCTTGATGCTTTGACAGACGACGGCTTTCTACGTGCTGCACGGAGAGCTGCCAGCCATCCCTGCTGGGAGAAGCTGGTCTGGGACTAGCAATGAACTTTTGAAAGAAGTTATTATGCCTTATATGGTTGATCTGCCATGCAAATAAAAGAAGCATTTCATACTGTAGCTGAATGGAATGAGTATTTCATCCAATGTAAATGTACGCCGGCATGCTTTCTGGCTTTGATCAAACACTGCAGGCTCTCTCCCGAGTAGGTTCCCAATTCATCTGCCCATAGGGCAGCTAGCTGCAAGGCTGGACTGGAGTAGTGTGGGTGCAAGTCTCTGTGTAGAAGCAGAAAGAACCCAGTCAGAGTGGCATGTATTTAGCAGTGATGCCAGCATCTCCTGTCACAGTGAATGTTCTAGGGAGCCAACCTCAAAAATTCTGTAGCATGTGGTACTGTTCTACCACACAGGACTGAGAGAAGATGTGATAGCTCTGCTCTCTCTCTCTTTAAAAGGCTTGGGATGCAATGTAAACACAAATGTTTATTGCACTATTTCTATATCTCATCAGCATTCTCTGCCCCAGGGCTTCTGTAGTTGCTGTTTCCTCTGTACAAATCTTCCATCATGCCTGTACCAAAATGTCCCCTCCTTAGTGAGGCATCCTATTGCTATTTAGGACCACAACTCAGCATTTCTTGTAGTCATGCCATTTTAATTTTTTTTCATGGGACTCAAAATGTGTGTGTGTGTGTGTGTGTGTGTGTGTGTGTGTATGTGCGTGCATGTGCACATGCATATACCTATCTAGTTTTACACATTACATTTATTTGTCTGCTGTATTAAATGGACTTCAAGAAGGCAGTTTTGTTAGTTTTTCTAAATCTCCAGGCTCCAACTACTGTATAAAACATAGTGGATAAGTAGGGTGTGAGGGATCATGTCTACAATCCCAGCACTTGGGAAACTGAGGCAGGAGGATTACCATGAATCTGAGGCCAGCCTGGGCTACATAGTGAGTTCTAGACCACCTGGGACTACAGTATGAGGCTCTTTCTTAAAAAGCCTAAACAAACAAACAAATCATAGTGTACCATTAATAAGTTCATGCACAGTGAATGAATAATATCCACTACTTATTAAGCACTTACTTGTTAGGTACTGTCTTAAAAACCTTATTTTTAATAACACATTTAATTCCCTCAAGAAGTCTAGGAGATAGGACTAATGTTTATTTCCTTTCCACTACAGATAAGAAAATTAAAACCAAATACAGGACCATACAATTGTACTTGACTGAACCACATTTGGAATCTGAGTGACCAGATTGCAGATCTCATCCTTAACCCTATGCTTTAAGGATAGTAACACATCAGTAACATACTTATATAAATGATGTCTTTAACATTCTCTTTGTGGAAAATCCAAGGCAGAGTTCTTAGAAGTGTTTCTTGGCATTTGGGAAATGCTGGAGGTCAAACAATTGAGCAAACGTTAACATAGGAAGTACTATACAGTTTCTACCCTTGTTTTTCTGGACTGAGATGATGTGCTTCCAACAGTGTTATTTTTTTAAAATATTTTTTGTTTATTTTTATTTATTTATTTGAGAGTGACAGAGAGAGGGAGAGAGAGAAAGAGGCAGAGGGAGAGAGACAGAGAATGGGTGTGCCAGAGCCTCCAGCCACTGCAAACGAACTCCAGACGCATGCGCCCCTTTGTGCATCTGGCTAACGTGGGTCCTGGGGAATTGAACCTCGATCCAGGGTTCTTAGGCTTCACAGGCAAGCGCTTAACCACTAAGCCATCTCTCCAGCCCAACAGTGTTATTTTTAAAGAACCCAGCATTTCAGAATAAGTCAGTTCAGTTTAATAGTGTTAGGGTTAGTCAGGTGTGGGAGCATCCATTCTCATACCAGACTCATCTGGAAGCTCATGAATTGTAGGGTGGACCTATCCTTTCCAGATGTCTGGGACAAGGTCGAGTCATTGATAGGATAACTGTACTGGCTGATTTAGCCAATAGAAATAACTGTGTCACCCAGGCATAGCCAGTATTCTTATCCAAGTCGGTAAAGCCTAAGCCTCTACCACTGCATGTGTAGCTTTCCCAAAATTAGATGAAAATATTTGGTCCAAGAGAACTTTGGTTGAGAATGTTTTCATGTCTTGTAAATATCTGAGGTTTATTTGCATTTGAATACATCACTGTGATGATGTCAGAGATCCTAGAAATATCAACTATAGTGTGTCACTTATCAACAGAGATAAGTTCTAAGAAACCTATTGATAGTTGATCTCATCACTGTGAAAACATCTCAGATGGACTTCTACAATCTGACTGCTACGACAAACTTGGTGACTGACATAATGTTATGAGATGACCTCATGTAAGTAGTGGTCCATCATTGACCAAAGTATCATTTTGTGCCTCAAGACTGTATTCACTGGAATTAGGGATATTGGGAGAAAATTACTGACTCTTGATCACCTTTCCATGTGTAAATGTACTAATTTTCTACTTGTAGAAGAATCTATCTGTCCATATTGTTGATTGACACTGAAGTATGGCCCTTGATCCATATTGTTTTTAGTCTCTAAGGAAGGCATGGTATGGTTATTGAAGGACAAAAGCTATTTTATATTTGAAGTTTATTACTCTTCTTAAATGAATTCAGATACCACACGACTGGCTTGGTTTCATATTGACTAGAAGTCAGCTGATATGACTGCCCTATTCTAGAGTACCCAATGGGAAAAGACCAGTATTTCAGCCTCAAGATGTGACTTATATAAGACATTTTAACAACCACTAGTACATTCAGAATGAAGCCTATGGAAAAGCTCATCTTCCACTGAGTAGAGCTGCATTTGTAAAGATAATATTAAGACACATTTTTAATGCTCTGTAGATTATTAACTGGCACCCGACCAAGAGCAGAGCATAAAACATTAACCACTAAGAGCAGGTTCTGAGTCCTTGGAGTTTCTAATTGTTGTTCATTACAAAAAGCCACCAAAATCATCTTGAACAGATTCATAGAGAATTAAATAGATTTGGTTTAATAAAATCTTCAGGTCTCTGAATAAATTATGAATGCCTGTTGACTGTTAGGAGGAGATTAGGAAACGGCAGTGAGCAGCTATTCAAGGTGATGGTGGGTGTGGGACGCTTTAGCTGGTCATTCTGCTCGAAACTGATTAAGGCTGGTGGAATGAAAGGATTTTTGTGGGTAGATGTGCAACAAGTCATGAGTTGTGGACTTTACTAATATATTTTCTTCACAAGCAATAACACAGCAATTAGGGGATGCTCATTGAGGTAGAAATAATGGTAACTGCTGTGCAGATTGGGCTTGCTGAAGGGAGGTCTCAGACATGCACTAAAACAACATAGTCCACATTCTTGTTGGTGTGTAATTTCTGCTTTATTTACTTATCATCTCAGTTAAAGAGGACTCTTGTCAGTAATGAGGCTACATAGAATAGTCTAAGATGCTACGGATTATATAAAAGATAAATCTAATCATTACCGATTCTAATGACAGTGCAATCTTCTCTTTCCTCATGGGGAAATTGTGTGGTTGTGAGAAGCTCATAGCTGGAGAGAGAGCTGTGCTACAGATGTCTTCATTATTTCTCTGCCCGCTTTGATTCTGCATGGCTGTTCAAGCAAGCTGGGTCATTCATTCAAGCAGGAACCACTTACCGAATGGCTCACAAACCTTTCACTGGTGCTGCAGTGTTTGTAGGCAACCCAGCAAATATATAAAAATAATAAGCCTGAGAACAGAATGAGAAAATGTTTTTCAGCAGTGAGAGAATGGACCTACAATGGTGTTACCAAAATAAGGGGAGAGTCGGGTGAAAATAGCATATTGCTATCCCGTGTCTGTTTACTATAATTGCCTTAAAAGTAAATACTCATGAAAGACACATAATGAGACTTCAGAACACACTGTATTTCTAAGGATGGATGTGTTTACAGAGGGAAGAAAACTGAAGGAAGCAGTTTAGAGATCTTCATTTTTAGTTACGACTCCACAATGCAGAAGACATAAAGATCATTTGTTATTCTTTCTTCTAATTGTATCTAATGCCAGATCAAATAGTCTTTTTTAATTTGAAAATTTTTCTTTTCCAGATTTCCCCAACTAAATGCAGAAAAGCTTAGGAAACTAAATAGCAACAACAATATTAACCACTTGTGATGGAAAATGTTTGACAGACACCTCTGTGATAAACTGTGTGGTGATTTGAACATAAATGTCCCCCCATTGCCTCATGTGTTTGAATACTTAACCCCCACCAGTAGCACTGTTTGGGGAAAGGAGGTGGAGCCTTTGTGGAGGAAGTATGTCACTGGGGGTGGGCCTTAGGTGTTAATGCCAGCTTCACATGCTCGTCCAACTTCCTCCTTGCCCATGTGAAAATGTGGCTCCAGCTTTCTGCTCCTGCTATGTTTTCCCCACCACGATGGAAACTTCCCCACAAAACCCTGAAGGGTTTATACCCTTTCCTTCATAAGCTGCCTTTCATCGGGTATCTTGTCCGAACAATGAGAGAGTAACTGATACAAATTGTATGACATGAAATTTACTTTGTTATTCCCATGGGGGGCGGGGAGGGAGGTATAATCACATTTCTAATGCAAAGCCTGGCATTTATTTATTGTTTGGTAGAATTCAGTGTATGTGATCTTACCTTTGCTACTTTTAGATATTTAAAGTTTCTGACTTAAGCCCTTCTCTGTCCTCTTGCCCAGAATGCCAGATCATTTTGAGTTGGTATTTATTATATGCTCCCACTTGTGTTAGTAGCAGTAGGATATCTGTAGGTCTTTGTCTGCAAGCAGTTAGAGGATATATTTTCATCTTTCAGGTGTCTATCAGAGACATGGATGGCAAAACGACTTTGTACCCCTGTGTCCATGATGGGTGCTACTCACTGACTGTTACTGTTTCCTTCACAGCTCAGGGATGGCCTTAGACCCTGTATGACCTGAGATGGTTAGTTTCTATTACTCATTTTTAAAAATTTTGTGTGTGTGTGTGTGTCTGTGTGTGTGCATGCATGTGCATGTGTGCATGCCTTGGTACATGTGTGGAGGTCAGAGAACCTCAAGGTGTCTGTGCTCCACCTGCTTTGGGGCAGAATCTCTTGATGCTATAAACAAACTCCCAGACTGCAAACGAATTCAGACTAGCTTGCCTGTGGGCTTTGGGTTCTCTTAGACCCACTGCCCATCACAGTAGGCACCCTGGAATCACAGATGCACGTGCTGCTTCACATCTCACTTTACATGGGTGCTGGGGAATAGATGGCCTTGCAAGTAAGCACCTTTGAGTCCTGAGTTATCTCCCCAGCCCTGATAGTGATATGGGATTATCAACTTGACTGGATTTGGAATTACCTAGGAGATGCATCTCCGAGCATACCCAGAAGGGAATTTCTAGAAAGGGTTCACTGAAGAGCCATCATGAAGGTCGACAGCGACATTCCGGGAGCTGAAATGCCAAACTGAATGAAGAGCCTAGAAGGAGAAAGTGAGCCGAGCACCAGCATCTGTCTTTCTCTGCCCCTTGAGTGCACCACAGGGGCAATGTGACCAGTCACCTCGTGTTCCTGCCACCACGCCTTCACATCTGTGATGGACTGTATCCCTATGAACTGTACGCCCAAATAAACGTTTCTTTCCTCAAATCACTTCTTACCAGGTATTTGTTCACAGTACTGAGATAGGGCCTGACACATCTGTCACCTCCGCACTTTAGCTAGCCACTACACACTGACAAGACAGGCCTTGGGGAGGAAACTACTTTGTTTGCTGTAAGGCTGCTCTATGTCAGAATCAGTCTGATGCTGTTCTAAGTTCTGGATTCTAGTCATTTCATTTTTTTTTTCTTTTTTCTGTGTCTGGCTATTTGGTCCAGTTCAACAAGGGGAATAGCTCTGGACTTTGTATCAAAAGATCCATATGGACTGAGGAGATACTTCTGTTAGTAAGGTACCTACCTTGCAAGCATGAGGGCCTCAGTTTAATCCCCAGAGCCATGGCATGGTAATGTGCGGGTATACACTTGTAATCCAGAACTGGGTAGGCAGAGATAGCGGATCTCTGGGGTCCATTGGTCTTTGAGTCTAGCTTGATTGGCAAGCTCCAGGCTAATGAGACCTTGTCTAAAAAAGAGGTGCGTGACATTCCTAAGGGTAACGCTCAAGGTTATACTCTGGCCTCTACATGCGTAAGCACACAAGCGTGCACTCACACATATAGGAACACTCACATACATGTATGAAAATAAAATTAAAGCATATTCAAATTCTGCTATCTCTCTCTCTCTTTGAGCTACATCCCAAGTTCAGCAATGATTTTAGATTGAATTAATCACTTCAAGCCACCCTCCTCCGCAACCTTCGTGGTTTGCTATGGTAGAGCCAGTTTCTCACACAGGCCCTAGACCAGTCTGTATGGCTACGGACCTCTGCTCCATGCCACCTGCACCACCTTCCACTTAGTGGTTGGCTTCTCCAGCAGCCAGAACATCCTCTACTGGGGCATCTGTATTCACCCTCTGAGAAGAGAGGAGAGACTCTAGTTTTATGTCTAAGGCAAGAATCAGTATGTTTTCTGTGAGGGCTCAGAAAGTGGTTTTCAGTCGTTACAATTTACTTCAATCACTCAGCTCTGCCAGGGTAGCCTGAGGAGATTTTGGCGATACATAAGTCAGTGGGTGTGGCTATATTCTGAGGAACTCTGGGATGCTAGCTGGATTTGGCCATTGAGCCATGTTTGATCTCATCTGCTATAGGAAGAAATAGAAATTGGCTTGGTCCTTGCTAGGTGTGTGGTATTGGGCAAGTCACTTAATCTCTCGGAGTGTTAATTTTTTGATTGGTCAAAAAAAAAAAAAAAAAACATATCATTTGGCTTGATTTAGACTAGTGTTGTGGAGATAATCAGTATTTTGTAAAGTGTAAAGCAACATACCTTTTTATTCATGAGTGTATGGAAATGTTCAGTAAAGTTGGCTATGTCTCTCTGCTTGCATAGCCACAAGACCACTCAGAAAACAAGGTGGGGGGGGTGGACTATTATTCTTTCAAAACAGTTATATTAGTCCTGAAAAGCCAATGGGCTTAAACTCACCTTGGCTTATTCTTTCCATGAAATATTCAGTTTGAGGATTCAGTATAAGAATTCACTATTAGAAAAAGAAATCAGTGGTTGATTACATTGGTCAACCTCGTAGAAAACGTTTATTTTGAGGACTTGGTCCCAGTATAACTGGAATACCTACTGGTCCAAATTCTTGCCTCTTATATCTTTACTCCCCTTCGTATTATTAATGATATATGTATTTTTTTTCCTAAATTGGTTTGCCATCCAAAAATTGGGTTTGGATAAAGAGAAAAATAAAAGAACATGTAGCTCTCTATCTCCTTGTCACTTTCACTATGGTTTCACTTGTTGATTTTAGTAGCTTTATCCTCTCCTTGTGGTATGTGTTTGGTGTGACCATGCGTGAGTGTGGATGTGCATGTACCACAGTGTGTGTGCGGAAGTCATAGAACAACTCAGGGCTTCAGACCTTGCCTTCCAACCGGTTTGAGGCAAAGCCTCTCTGTGTAGTTCACTGCTCTGAATGCCTGGCTAGCTGACCCCTGAGCTCCAGGTATCTCTCCTGCCCCTGCCTTCCTGCCAGGCTGGGATTACAGGCGCTGGTGTTTCCACGGATCCAAACTCAGATGCCCGTGCTTGCGTGGCAAGTGGTGTATCCTCTGAGCCATCTCCACCAAAGCTAGTAGCTTGATTCTTAAAGGAGACTAGACATAGGAAAAGATGAAAACACTCTTAATATCGCACTTTCGCTGTGTGTGGTGTATGCACTCAATTCTACTTGAGGCTCGGGCTGTAATGTATTACAATGCTCAGATTTCACCATTTAAAATTCAGTGTCCCCAAAGGGTTAGGAACAAAAACACTCTAGAAATAGAATTCTGTGGGGTCTATTGCCTATATTGTGACTTACCATAAATATGTAGTATTATGCTGTGGTTAGCATTGATGATAAGTCTGATATTTTTGTTTGATTGCTTTTTGTTGCTGTTCAGAATAAAGGTCTCACTATGTTGACCAGGACCTGGGGAGAGGGCAGTGAGGCATGACCGGCTAATAAGTACAGCACTTCCTTTAGGGTGATTACAATGTCTTGAAACTAGATCAATATATTTGTGCAGTTTTGTGCAAAATTGTGAATTTCGGTTTGGGCCGCATATCCATGTCCATTGTATACATGTGGAAATGTGTGTTCATATATGTGTAGGGTACATGCATGTGTGCAAGTATCAATGCATCTGTATGTGTTGCGCATGTGTTTGTGTTTAGGCCAGAGATTGATGTTGAGTATCTTCTTCAATTGCTTTCTACCTTATTTTTGGCAAGCCAGATGTGATGGCTCACACCCCCTTTTTTTTTTTAAGGTAGGGTCTCACTCTAGCCCACGCTGATCTGGAATTTACTATGTAGTCTCAGGGTGGCCTCAAATTTATGACAATCCTCCTACCTCTGCTAGGATTAACGGCACGCACCACCACACCTGGCATTCTCTACCTTAGTTTTGAATAGTTTTCTTTATTTGGATAATTGAAGTACTTTGTCCAGTTGTCCAAAGTGTCACTTGACTTGGTGAGAATGCTGACCCAATGGGAGGGAGGTATGAACAGGGACTGAAGGCAGAGCAGATTCATTCATGCCCCCAACTTCACACTGTCCTAATGAAGAAGAGTGGTTGGTGCTTTTGCCAGCAATGCTTAGATTGTCAGCCCTCTCCTTCCCTCCTTTATTCATTTTCATTATTGTATCCCTGAGAGGGCAGTAGTGAAGGTTTATACATTAAAGACAAGTATGATGAACATGTCTATTTATCTGTCTTCTGAGCATTTCATGTTCTTCATTTAACAAATAAATAAAATCTATGCACTCTAATTCTTAAATATCTGTCAAATATATTCCTATAATTCCTTCATTGCTGTACAGACCTTTTCTTTCTAATATGGGTTATTCCAAAAAGCATTGGATCCTTTCCCTGTTATCTGTCCTGCCTCTCTTCTAGCTCCTCTATTTTCACATTCTATAGCCAGAGATTTTGTGAATACACAAACTTGCCCTGCTACTGCATTGGCCAAACAGCCAATGGGAGGTGTCTAAATGCCTCAGTGAGGCTTATTTTTACCCTTCTGCATCAGACTCTGTTGCAGACAACTTCAACGTTGCTGAGATGAACATCTAACCAGACAGCATTCACGAGAGAAAGGGATTTATTCCAAGCTTACAGATCCAGGGGAAGTTCCGTATATGATAGAAGAAGCTGGCTCCCTTTCACGGATCCAAGCAGAGAGAGAACCCACCGCCAGCCAGCAAACACCAAAAAGCAGCAAGCAGGACCCTAGAGCGCAAGCCCCTCCGCACGCATCTGCGCTGGAATTCAGATCCATTCCCAGAAACACCTCAGGGCTGGACCCCAGGATCTGCCCCCCAACGACACCTCCTCCAGCCAGGCAGCTGGAGACCCAAGTTACAAGTTTTCATAAAACACCCGAATCCATGTAAGGCATACATTTAAAGTACTACAGACTCATCCCACAAAACCTCATTAGGCACCTGCCATTCAGGTTCTCTGCAGAGGATACAGTAGACTGAAGCAGACAAACCCCTTGCCCTCCTTGACCTGGGTAAGTCTGGATTTACTTCAGCTTTCCAGGCCTCTGGCCCTTTGCAGCTGCTGCCTACGCTGCCCCAGCTCGCTCTTCATCGGCTGTGACTCACCCTTCTGGTCGCACTCCTGAATCCCATACATGGAAATGTGACGGTTCCTTTAATGTGCCACTTGCCTGGGCCACAGTGTCCCTGCTTTTGGACATTTGTTCAAACATTATTCTGGATGTTTCTGGTAAGGAATTTATTGGATGTGATTAATATTTGAATCAATGGCCTTAGTGTAAAACCAATCGCCCTGAACAATGTGGGTGGGCTTTGTCCAGTCAATGGAAAAGCTGATGGAAGGTTCTATCATGAAAGATTGTAACCGCAGAGCCTGCCCGCACTGCATGGGATGGAATCCAGCTTTATAACTGAGGAACATAGAAAGACCCTGTCTCAAAGTTAGAAAACAAAAATTAAGAAGAGTGGAGGTTTAGGTTGTGGTAGAGTACTGGCCCAGTATACACAAAGTCCTAGGTTCAATACCCAAAAAGAAAGAAAGAAAGAAAGAAAAGGTTCATTGTTTTTTCTTCTAAGTAACTATGCATTTAGTTATAAAAGGATATGATGCCTTCCATTCATTCTCTAATGATTCAAAAATATGTATATATTCATAATAGAACAATATAGCCAATAGGAAAATAGGTAGACAATTGCAAGTTTGAATAAAAATATACTAAAGTTCCTCATTCAAAGAAAGAAAGGAAGGAAAACAGACAGAAAGAAAGACAGAAGAAAGAAAGACCTCTGCCAATCGAGAAGTGATTCTATCAGACGCAGCATTTGCACTCAAACTGTAACTCCTCTGAGTTCTAGCCTGTGGACCTATCCCATCAGATTTTGGGCAAGCCAAATGTCTACAATTGAGCTAGCCAATTCTAAAATAAATCCCTTGCTCTATATGCATACTCTGTCATTCTTTGCTCTGTAAAACCTTGACTGATGCAGGAGGGCTCTCTTTACATAGTGTATCTGAGCTAGGGGGTCTTCCTATGCCCCCCCCCCCAGTGTCCTGTGCAGTTCCTGCCACAGTTATCTCCATAGTATGTGACAGATGCCTGTTTTGTTTGTGGAAACCTCTCCTACATATTAGTCATATTACAAAGGCCACCACTATACCATCTCCATGGTAGTAAAATTTCAGGTATTTTTTTAAAAAATATTTATTTATTTATTTGAGAGAGATACAGAAATAGGCAGGTAGAGAGAGAGATAGAGCATGGGTGTGCCAGGGCCTCCAGCCACTGCAAATGAACTTCAGATACGTGTGCCCCCTTGTGCATCTGGCGTGCCCACTTGTGCATCTGGCTTAAGTGGGTCCTGGGGAATTGAATTTGTGTCTTTTGACTTTGCAGGCAAGTGTCTTAACCACTAAGACATCTCTCCAGCCCCAAATTTCAGGCATCTTATACATGGTCATCTTTAGCAAAACGCTGGGAATGTATTGATTAAATTATCTATAATTTGGCTATATACCATTCATTGAACAGAAAAATGTTTGTTCACTTGTGTATTGTGGTGGCATACATGGGTATGTATATGCACATGGGTGCACATGTATGTGAAGTTAGACATGTATGTACATGTGGAGACTAGAGTGATGTCAGGCATCTTGCTCAGTGTCTTTGCTTATTCTAGTCTTTATTTACTGAGGTACATGAGCACAGCTGGTCTAATTAACCAGCTAGCTCTAAGATCACCTCTCTCCACCTCCTGAATGCTGGACTTATAAGCTGGCTGCCAGATTAGCCTAGCATTTATGTGGGTCCTGGGATCTGAACTCTGAACCTGACGCTTGCTCAGCAAGTGCTTTATCAACTGAGCTGTTTTCTACCCAACCCATAAACAGAATATTTTAATCTGAGTCCCAAACATTTCCCAAGACGGTCTCTATAAAGTGGATGTCCAAGGGAAACCAAGAGGAAGGGAGATGTGATGTAGACAACAGTAACTATCTGATTCTCTTCCCCAGCCTGTCAATACCCATGTCCTGAGAACCCAATGTACTGAGCATTTCCAGACATTCTTTTTAAATTTTCTCTTAGTCAATAATCATAGTAGGCATCATTGTATTCCACTGTGTTGGTAAGTTTTCTATCACTCTGACATTTCTGACATGTCAGCTTAAGTGGGAAAGTTTCCAGAGACTTCCATCCATGACTCGCTTCCTCCACTGCTTTTCCACCAATGGTGAAGGCAGAGCACCATGGCAGACAACAGACGGCAGACCCAACCCGCTCTGCTCATTGCTGCTGTGAAGCAAAGGAAGAAAGCTTTCTTGCACAACAAAACACCTCCTCCTAACCCCATTAAGCCATGAGTCCATAACTGGACTAGAGACCTCATGATCCAATCACCACTCAAAAGCCTGCATCTCATGCTGCTGCATTGACCACAAGTCTTGCACACACCAGTATTTCATCAAAACCATAAGCTCCACCATCCTTCTTTAGAATCTACTTCTCATGCCTTAGCTTGCAGCAGTCTATGGCTGGGTCATTCTGCCGACGTCTACAACTGACCATTGCTTATCATTTAAAAATTCTTTTTGTTTGAAAAATGGCAAGTTTTCCTATTTATACCTATTAATAAATAACACCTCTATCTTTCCCTATCACCTGAAATTTCCCCTCACTGACTTGAGACTTCTCATGGAAAATAGAAACTGCTCTCACAATAAGCTTAGAAACTGTATGAGAATGACGTATTATTCTAGACATGTGGTAGCCTCATCCAGTATGTGTGGTGTTGGTTTTGGGGAGATCTTGCAGTATCAGAAGGATCCTTGCAAGAATTAAATTCCTCCTGGAAGGTAGTTTCTTGACTATTCTCGAAACAATGCCACACTCAATGTCTACACTGCTAATTAAAACAAAACAAAACAAAACAAAATCAAACAAAAACAAAAAACTATCTTTCTGTCTTTTTAAAAATGTGATTGGTCCCTTACTTTGGCAATATTTCCTTCCTGTTCACAATTTTGGCCTCTCTGAATGCAGGAAGTTTACCATTCGGAAAGAAGCATCAACGTCTTTAGGCTTCTTGCTGACTACAATGATGGAAAGTAGTTTATAACGGAGAGAAGGCTGCTGGGGCAGCTGTGAGTCATGCCTGCCCAGATCTCCTGTGACTCATTTTCCTTCATTAAACTGAAGAGAGTCAATAGCCCTTCAGTTTTCTGAACAGTAGATCTCACTGCACTAATGACTGGCTGTTGAGCAAGTTTAGCTATGTTCTAATTTATTTATTAAGCAACAGTAAAACAAGTATAAAGTACCCATCAATGCATAATGGGAAGACATTAGTGTCTCTGCCTGTGAATTGGACCTAAAATACAGCTTCTTTAGTTGAAAATGGAGAAGGCTGGGCCCGCCCCTGTTAAAGTGAAGGAAAACAAAAGTTCACTTTCTGGTCTCTCCTTCCTGCCATTTGTAGACCGTATTCCAAGCATTAGCTGCTTGAAAATTTCTATTGCCCGAGCCTCTTTTTCATGGCTAAGTATCCCAGTGATTTCTACCTCCTCCCACCACACACTGTTCTCCTGTCTTGGATACACTTCTTGGAGTTAAATAGATCTTTGGTTGAATTTGTTCTTCGGTTCCTCTTTGTCATTCTCACCATCTTAGTATTTCGCGTGTTGGTCTCCTTGCCCCTTACCTAGCATTCTATTACAACTGACCCTTTCATACTTAACACCTTAGGGCTTGCCAGGCCAGGCTTCAATCCTACCTACTTCTCCTTTTTTTAAAAACAATTTAAAGATATATTATCTGGTGACCACAAAAAGAGAAAAAAAAAAAAAAAAAAAAAGGAAGCTAACGTCGGACTTTGGGAGAGTTGTTCTTTTTTCCTTTTTTTTAAAATAAGTATTAGAGATTGAACATAGGCCCTCAACCATAAGGGATTAGTGCTCTGCTATGGAGCTACACACTGAGGAGAATTTAAGAGGAGAGCTTTGTAGTTAGGTAAACCTCGATTTCTTGGTTTGAATCTCCCTCTTGCTGAACAAGTGACTTTCAACAAGCTAGTTAACATTTTAGGTCATGTTTCCTCATTTGGAAAACAGGGACAATAATGACGAGTCATGGATTAACAAGCTAATGGATGTGTCTTTTGATGAGATACATAAAAGTTGTCTGTCATGACTCCATGTGGTCTATGTTTCTATGTTTTCTGTCCAAAAAGTAGGTGGAGAATTTTTCTAAGTACTGTACAATATCTGGTAGCTTTGAAATGAATGTCTAGCCATATTCCTTAAATTTTCTTGCACAGAAGCCAGAAACCCATTGAGAGAGAAATGTAACTGGTAATTATGACTGTGATTAATTTATATACACTGGTAAGTGGAGAGAGGGGCATTTATGCTCATATAACCTGTTTCCTTCCACGTTGGGAACCTAGCAAGTAGTCAGTGTGTAACGATAGCAGGTAGAAGAGTCTTGGAGGGGAGTGTGGGAGGTTAATTAAGCTTTAATTTCCTCTCTAAGTCATTATTCTTTTGCAAGATATTTATCAATGCTGTTAATAAGTCATGCCTTACTATTATTCTACAGTGCTTTATTATCTATACATGTTATTTTGTGTAGTCCTGAAAACAACTCTGCAACATTCCTGATGAGGTGGTTTAATTCAGGTGTTCCCCCATAAACTTAGGTGTTCTGAATGCTAGGTTCTCAGCTGATGGAGATTTGGCAATTAACGCCTCCTGGAGGCAGTGTATTGTGGGGGGTGGGCTTATGAGTATTATAGCCAGCGTCCCCTTGCCAGTGTTTGGCACACTCTCCTGTTCCTATTGTCTACCTTATGTGGGCCAGAGGGTGATGTCCACCTTTTCCTCATGCCATCGTTTTCCCCTGCCATTGTGGAGCTTCCCCTCGAGCCTGTAAGCTAAAATAAACCTCTTTTCCCCACAAGCTGCTCTTGGTTGGGTGATTTCTACCAGCAATGTGAACCTGACTGCAGGAGTAAAGTGGTACTGAGGAGTGGGATTGCTGCCAGACATCTGACTGTGTGGCTTTGGCCTTTTGGATTTTCAAGAGTAATGTGGAAGGATTTGAAACCTTGGCCTAAGAGACGTCTTGCAGTGCTATAAGTACAGCTTAATGGACTATTCTGGTCAGAATTGAAAGACCTGAATGCAGTAAGAACTATGGACTGTGAGGTTTAGCTTATGAGGGTGAGAAAGATCTTTACTTGGATTGGGCTAGCAGTTTGTGTGAGAAGCTTGCTGTTATGCCTATGTCCTGAGATTTGTGCAGGGTTGCCTTGCATAGAAATGAACTGGTGTGAGCAGAAGGATGTGGCACAGGAAAAAAAAATCTTTGGGTGAACTGCTGCCTGTTCAGCAGCAATTGAGAGATTATAACCTTTAAGATTGGGCCAGCTGACCTGCACTGGGGCAACAGAAAGAATGCAGTCTTTTGAAAGACCAGAATGCTGAAGGAGTGTCCTGTTCTTCAAAGTCTGCTTTATTCTTCCCTGGATTAACAAATTGGCACTATACCTGGTATTATGGAGTATAAGAAATGCAGGAAAGAGAGGGTCATTGAGTTTGCAATGCGATCTTGTGTTTTGGAAACCGCCATGGGCAGTGTGCAGCAGATTTGATGGATGCCTGCATGGAGACCCAACGGAGCCCTGAAGATGAACTGTGGATTGCAGTGGAGACCCAGTGGAAATGTCAGGGCCATGAGATGGCTGCTAAGGAGAGCTGCCAGCCCCAGATGAAGTTTTCCAGGACTGTGAATAGCCTAGCTGGAGGGGCAGAATTGGAATTCCAGAGACTTGTTGATGGTTAGAATTATCGGACTTGGAGATTTGTCATTGACTAGAGTTATTGGACTTAGAGCTACAGAGTTTGGTGTTTGCCCTATTTAAATCTTGTATTGGTTGGATATTTCTTTGCTATGCCCAATGCCATCTTTTGCAGTATGAGTGTTTATTCTATGCCATTATAGGTTTTGAGGGGAGTCTTTGGTATTATGGCTCAGTTAAAAGATCTTGGACTATGGGGATATATAAACATCATTAGAATTGACAAAAACTATGGGGACTTTTAAAGTTGGATGAATGTATTGTATTTTACATGATGTATGGTTATCAGTTTATGGGGGCCTGGAGCAGAATGTGGTGGTTTGATTCAGGTGTTCCCCATAAACTTTGTTCTGAATGCTAGGTTCCCAGCTGATGGAGATTTGAGAATTAACATTTCCTGGAGGCAGTGTATGGTTGGGGGCAGGCTTATGGATGTTATAGCCAGTTTCCCCTTGCCAGTGTTTGGCACACTCTCCTGTTCCTGTTGTCTATCTTATGTGAGGCATGGGGTGATGTCCACCCTCTGCTTATGTCATCGTTTTCCCCCTGCCATTGTGGAGCTTCCCCCTTGAGCCTGTAAGCCAAAACAAACCTCTTTCCCCCACAAGCTGCTCTTGGTTGGGTGATTTCTACCAGCAATGTGCTGACTGGAACACCTGATTAACATTATTTCTCATTTGTAAGAGGCTGAGATTCAAAGATAATTTTTACCCAAACCATGGCACTTTGACAGTAAAAAGGGCATTGAATTGTGATTATCCCAAGAAAACTGGGTTCATTTTTCACCTAATTCAGGCATGTTATGACTGCTCCCAAAGCTATCTAACTTTAAAAATGACGGCATTGGCACCAGAAGGCATGTTTTTATGATGGCTGCATGTAAGACTCTGCTAGAAATTCTGGCTGATGGTAGGATGTAGGAAGTTAGTGCCTTGAGTGCTCCGTAAATATTACCAAAAAGAAGTGTAGAGACAGCTGTCATCACACAGGTGCTAACCAGTTTTGTTAATGTGCTTGGATGGCTACAAGGATGAAAGTTTGTAATTATGTGATGAGATTCTCCATTCTTCTTAAAAAATTAATTAATTAATTAATTCCTCATTCATTTATTCATTTTACAAAACTATATAAAAAAACCTTACTGAATCATTTATCTGTTGCTGCATAAAAAAGTGTTCCCCAAATCAATGTCTTAGTCAGGTACAGTTGTACATGCCTGTAGTCCCAGCTATTTGGGAGGCTCAGTCTTTAAGATAACATAAGCTCAGGAGTTTCAGGCTAGCTTGGACAATTTGGCAAAACTTTGTCTTACAAACAAACACAAAGCTATATTAAAACAACACTTTTATTTATTCATGGTTATTGAGTCAGCAGTTTTGACTGGGCTCAGCTAGAAGTTCATCTGCTGGCCTCACCTGGATAATTTATGTGGCTATATCACACTTGGAAGCTTGGTTGGGGCTGAGTGGCCTCAGGTGACCTCACATGTCTTACAACTAAGATCCTCAGCTGTTATGGTTTATCTCCACATGGTGGTCTCTCATTCTTACACATCTTTTAAGAGATAAGTATAGGCTTCTGCACATGGTGAATTAACTCCGGGAGCAGGAGAGCAGAAACTTTATGCCTTCAGAGGTTTTGGGTTGGAACTAGAATATTGTTACTCTGCCTCACTCTATGGGTCAGGACAAGTTATCATGTTTGCATCACAACAAACCCTTGTATTCAAGGGTTTGTGAAATAAATAGTAGCCAGTCAATCCCCAGACTCCCTTTGCTGGGGATGGATCCCAGGGTCTCAGACATGCTAGGCAAGTGCTCCATCCCCAGCCTGAAACTATACCTTCTGATGATAGCAACAGCAAAGTACCCTTGAGTGAGGACAATATACCCATGGATAGGAGGAATTTATGTTTTGTTGTTTAGTCTATCATAATCTTTATATGTAACAATTGGCCCTGGGCAGTGAGTACATAGAATTGAACAGACAACAAGCACTCATTTGCATGGGACAGTTAAACAAAAAGGTAGCAATTGCAGTAGAAGGTGGAAAATGTTTTGATAGAAGGACAACCATGGTGCTGGAACATAGGAATAACTAACTCAAACGAAGTTATTACTACAAAAGTGGCCCTGCTGAGCCAGGCACTGCTGGTGTTTATCATCTTCATCCTCTTTTCGAGGTCAATGGTCACATGTGGAAGACCTAGACTGGTTTCTTTTCTTTGTTTATCAGTTAGAAGATTGAAGCACACCTCTGTTATAGAATGCTGCCCTCTGGGTGTGACGTGACCATTGTCCTCTTGAACTCTCAACATCTGTGTTTATTCACACAAGATTGGCTCCATTTATACTCAGTCATGAAGGGCAGAAGGGATTATGTGGTCCCACACCCTGAGGATATATAGGCAGGAAATAGTTGCAGGGAGGGGTGTGGATCACAGGGCTCTACCCTTTGCTGCAGGATATATTGGAAGTTAACAGTTGCTGGGAGAGAGATTATTTTGTTTCATCAGTGGTGTAGCCATCTATTTGTTGCCCATGCATCTGTATGTAATCCATCACTCATCCCTTTGTAAGTAACCACACTCAAAGTGAAAGTATACAAGAGCCTCTTGTGAAAACCAGACCTGGAAGCAGCCAATATACAGACAGGCAGTTTGGTACTTTTCCTATCTATTCTCAATTAAACATAAAAAAAGTTGAATTAGGGACATTTGGCTCATAGCTTCAGCTCTAACCAGAAGCCTTAGATTGAAGAAGAAAAAAACAATAAAAACACCTCTTGTTAGATAATAAAACAAGTTAGATTCATTGTGTGCATGGCAACAGGGAATTCTTTTAATCACTTGCTCTCAAAATCCTTTGGGAAGTTGGACATTAACAAAGTGTATGCTGAGTGCATGCTCTTCACGGAGAGAGTATATACTGAAGCTCATGTTCCTAGTGTTTTTGAGGGACTCAGGAGAGCAAATCTTGCAGCTGCCCACAACTGGCTATGATCTGGAAAGTTCTCAGGAATTCTGTGGTGATACCTGCACATAGCAGGAGAGTGCTGAATTGTATTCTCTCCTCCTGAGTTAGGCAGGTCAGTGACAAGACGTACTTTCACATCTCTGGGTGACTTTGTGGTTTATGTCATTGGTTCTAGCTAATAGGGACCAGACTGTGGTCATAAGGGAGTTCCAGATGGTTGGGCGCAAACTATATGACTTAGCAACCCAGATGGCTCTGGTAATCAAATTAAATACTGGCTATCAATCAGTGAGCATATATTTAGTATCTGTTATGTGCTCAACATTAAGAAGATACATAGGAAATATCTTTCTCATCTCATTTGGGTCAGCAGTCCAATTGTAAGCTATAAGAATGGGAAATGACATAAAGAAAAAGTCAATGTCCATTTCTATGAAAAAGTTTAAAATCAATTATGTGGGATCAAGGATAAATATGTTTATACCACTATTCTGTAAAAATCTTTCCTTCATGTCTGGAGTATCAGCAAAGCTGTTGAAATATAATCAAAAGATTTCTAATTGGTGAGGCAATGTAGTGTTAAGAGATGAAATATAAAGAGGAAGAAATGACTGTCGTGAGATCTTGGAGTCTCATTTGCTAGTCTTCTTCATTAAGAAGAGCCAAGGACAACAGGTGGTCTGCCTTGCGAAAGTACTCTGTATTCATTATCTCATTTAATCCTGCACAATTCTCAACAATATATCATTGCAATCACTGTAGGATCTGAGAACAAGTAGTGTCAAGATCACATTTCTGGAATTGTCACAGGGTCTCAGATGTGGGTGACAGAACAAAAGCTTCTTAAGCTGTGGGTTGCAGCCCCATATGGAGTTGCATAACTGTATGTGGGGTTTGCAAAGGAAATTGACAACCATAAAGGGCTTCTGACTACGTAATGATGAAAAATTAACACAAAATAAATTCCTAATGAATTTGGAGTGTTTCTGGCAATGCTCATCCACGTTGTATCACATGACTTCACTGCAACTTGGTCCTGAACATACATTACACACACTTTGCACTGTGCATGCTATCAGACATTCAACACCAGTGAATGCTGCTTGAAGCAGTTCAGCTGGGATTTGAGACTATTGTAGGTTATGAGTTATAGTGTTTTCACTGCACATATGAAGTTTTCCGTTATTATAGAAACACAATGATTTAATTATATAAAACAAAGACAATATTTTCCAACAATTGTGGAAAAGACAATATTTTACCATCATCATTCCTCAGCAGGTATCATGTTAGTATGTCTTTGGAATGCATTTTATTAGACAAGCAAGCTTATCCATTTCTTTAAGTATAAAATTTGCTTCCATCTTTAACAAATGGTAAAAATATATGTATGCCAAATAATTATTTTAAAGTAATTTTTGATGATTTATCATTAGTAAATATTTGATATATTTTCAATATATCCAGGGTCATATAACAACTCCTTAGTTGATAGGGCTGGAGTGATGGTTCAGTGGTTAAAAGTGTTTTCTTGCAAAGTCTTCCAGCCTGAGTTTGATTCCCCAATGTCCATGTAAAGCCAGATTCACAAAGTGGTGCATGTGTCTAGATTTTGTATGCAGTGACAGGAGGCCCTGGTACACCCATTATTTCTATCTCATTATCTATAAATAAATAAATGGTTAAAATATTTGATATTTTTTCTTAGTTGAAAAGGTTGGAAAAGTTTAAGAAGCCTTGGTCTAAAGTTTCAGTCACCATTGCATAGGGATTTGGACCTGTTATGGAATACTCAGAGTTTCTTAATTAAAAATAATGGAACCAACACTACTGATCTGAAAAAGAAAAGAGATGTGTTAGAAGAACATCAGGGGTTTCATTCAATACCTACAAAGTCTTGAAAATTAGGCTTAAATTATAAGCAGAAAAGAGAAGATACTTGCCAACAAATTCCAGAGGAATCTGCCACAGAGGTCATTGATTTGAGAAGCTACAACTTCAATGCTGCTAGTGGTCACTTACCCATGTATCACTGGATGCTCCACCCCAAACACTGCCAATACCCACACTGGTTCCCACCATCTCCCTGGAACACTTGAGTCGCACATTTTCCGCTCAGTACCCAGAGGGAGAGATAAGGAATTATCTGTCTCTCTTTAGACTCAATTATGCCTAATTGGAAGGACTACCCAACAGAAAATGCGTTTGCTGAATGGACTCACAAAACATGATGGAGAAATGTCTATGCTACATCTATTCAGCATTTTCTTTCATGATATGGGAACAAACCAGCTAATTCCAATTCACAGTTCTTAATGCTAACATGTGCTTCCCTTCCAGGATCGTTGCTGTCCTTCAATGACTGTTGCTGTCCTTCCATGATCGTGGCTGTTCTTCCATGACTGTTGCTGTCCTTCCATGACTGTTGCTGTCCTTCCATGATTGTTGCTGTCCTTCCATGAGTATTGCTGTCCTTCCATGACTATTGCTGTCCTTCCGTGACTGTTGCTGTCCTTCCGTGACTGTTGCTGTCCTTCCATGACTGCTGCTGTCCTTCCATGACTGTTGCTGTCCTTCCATGATTGTTGCTGTCCTTCCATGAGTATTGCTGTCCTTCCATGATCGTTGCTGTCCTTCCATGATTGTTGCTCTCCTTTCAGGATTGTTGCTGTCCTTCCATGATAGTTGCTGTCCTTCCATGACTGTTGCTGTTCTTCCATGACTGTTGCTCTTCTTCCATGATTGTTGCCCTCCTTCCATGAATATTGCTGTCCTTCCATGAGTATTGCTGTCCTTCCATGATTGTTGCTGTCCTTCCATGATTGTTGCTGTCCTTCCATGATCGTTGCTGTCCTTCCATGACTGTTGCTGTTCTTCCATGACTGTTGCTGTTCTTCCATGACTGTTGCTCTTCTTCCATGATTGTTGCTGTCCTTCCATGATTGTTGCTGTCCTTCCATGATTGTTGCTGTCCTTCCATGATAGTTGCTGTCCTTCCATGACTGTTGCTCTTCTTCCATGATTGTTGCCCTCCTTCCATGAATATTGCTGTCCTTCCATGAGTATTGCTGTCCTTCCATGATTGTTGCTGTCCTTCCATGATTGTTGCTCTCCTTCCATGATCGTTGCTGTCCTTCCATGACTGTTGCTGTTCTTCCATGACTGTTGCTGTTCTTCCATGACTGTTGCTCTTCTTCCATGATTGTTGCTGTCCTTCCATGATTGTTGCTGTCCTTCCATGATTGTTGCTGTCCTTCCATGATAGTTGCTGTCCTTCCATGACTGTTGCTCTTCTTCCATGACTGTTGCTCTTCTTCCATGATTGTTGCTCTTCTTCCATGATTGTTGCTGTCCTTCCATGATTGTTGCTGTCCTTCCATGATTGTTGCTGTCCTTCCATGATTGTTGCTCTCCTTCCAGGATCGTTGCTCTCCTTCCATGATTGTTGCTGTCCTTCCATGATTGTTGCTGTCCTTCCATGATTGTTGCTCTCCTTCCATGATCGTTGCTGTCCTTCCATGATTGTTGCTGTCCTTCCATGATAGTTGCTGTTCTTCCATGACTGTTGCTCTTCTTCCATGATTGTTGCTGTCCTTCCATGAGTATTGCTGTCCTTCCATGATTGTTGCTGTCCTTCCAGGATCGTTGCTCTCCTTCCATGATTGTTGCTGTCCTTCCGTGATTGTTGCTGTCCTTCCATGATCGTTGCTGTCCTTCCATGATTGTTGCTGTCCTTCCATGATTGTTGCTGTCCTTCTATGATTGTTGCTGTCCTTCCATGACTGTTGCTCTCCTTCCATGACTGTTGCTGTCCTTCCATGACTGTTGCTGTCCTTCCAGGATCATTGCTCTCCTTCCATGATTGTTGGTGTCCTTCCATTTTTGTTGCTGTCCTTCCATGATTGTTGCTCTCCTTCCATGATCGTTGCTGTCCTTCCATGAGTATTGCTGTCCTTCCATGACTGTTGCTCTCCTTCCATGACTGTTGCTCTCCTTCCATGGTTGTTACTTTCCTTCCATGGTTGTTGCTGTTTTCTGTCTTGGTAGCAGTCCTTACACAGTCTCATGCTGGTGTCATTGTACCAACTCCATGCTCATGAGTAAGTGTCTTGTTCCCTGCTGTTGTTGGAATCATCTTGAGATAAAAGACAGCTTTTTTTTGGCTGGAGGGATGGCTTAGTCGTTAAGGCATTTGCCTGCAAAGCCATTGGACCCAGGTTCAATTCCCCAGGACCCATGTTACCCAGATGCACAAGGCGCACATGCAACTGGAGTTGGTTTGCAGTGGCTGGAGGCCCTGGCACGCCTATTCTCTCTCTCTTTCTCTCCCTCTTTTTCTGTCGAATAAATAAATAAATTTTGTTTTTAAGAAATGGACAGATTTTTTCTGTGGAATAACATTCTTTTTCAATCAGTCCTAAATGATCAAGCTTTAAATATTATTTGGCTCAGCCTCTGGAAAGACATCAGAATAACAATAATTAATTTCAAAATTTTTAGTAAATTCAGTTCAGTTCAAGAAATAGCTGTGGGGCTGAAGAGATTGCTTAGTAGTTAAGGTGCTTGCCTGTGAAGCCTAAGGACCCAGGTCCATTCCCCAGGACCCACGTTACCCAGATGCACAAGGTGGCACATATGTCTGGACTTCTTCGGCAGGGGCTGGAAGCCCTAGTGTGTCCAATCTATCTGCCACTTTCTCTCTCTCTCTCTTTCTCAAATAAGTAAATTAATATATTTTTTTAAAAAGGAAATAACTGTTAAGCTGGGCATGGTGGTGTATGCCTTTAATCCCAGCACTCAGGGGGTGGAGGTAGGGGGATCACTGTGAGTTTGAGGTTAGCCTGAGACTACATAGTGAATTTTAGGTTAGCTTGGGCTAGAATTAGACTCTACCAAAAAAAGAAAGGAAGAAATAAAGAAAGAAAGAAAGAAGAAAAGAAAGAAAATAACTGTTGAACACCTACCAATGCCTTCACTTTGTTAGTAACTGTGGACATAGAGAGTAGTCAAGTTTCTGATATTTGCACATAGTTATAAATAATGTAAATAGACAAGAATATACTTGTAGCCTTCTCTTGGTGCCTTTCTTATCCCTCTTGCTTAGAAGGATCTTCCCATGAAGCAAATGCATTCTGGATACACTGGATACATGTCAGGCAGTGTTCTAAATGTTTTTCATTATGAAAACAACAGCCATGGTTTTATCATGATGCTTGCCTCCTGCGATATTTAGCATAGCATTGGATACAAAGTACATACTGAATAAAAGCTTCTCTTGTCAGTGATTACATATACAGAAGGATAAAGCTAATAAATTCAGCGAAAGCAGCTTCATCTTAGACTTTTAGGGTAAAAACTTATGGGACTTTCAAGGAAACATTATGTGGAACAAGTATCTTGAATGCTACATTTGGCAGCTGGACAGCTCTGCTTTCCTATGGGATGTCCTATTTTGGAACAGTGAAGACCACCCAGCAGGAGTCCCTGGGCAAATGCCCAAATCCCCAGTGGGATAGATTGACCTTGGAGGGAATTAATCTTATGTAAGCTGGACTATACTCATTAATCATTCACAATAAGACCTTATTTATGAACTAATTTCAAATAGACATATTGAATTCATTTTTTCCCAAAGACGGAGTTGGGTAATTCATAAACAGCTAAATTATATTTTTGGCACATGCACAGGGTTTTGTTTCATATTTAGAATTATTTGCCCACTAAAGTGACCTAATATAATAGAAGCACTCTGCAAAACACTATAGAGAGTGAGTGTTTATAGAGACGTACATCTGATTTACATTTAAGGAGCCTAAAACTAATTGCAGAGAGTCCATACTACGAAAGCACTAAGCCCAAGGGACAAACATGCACAAATGTTTATAGGAATGCTGATATGACTGTTTGAAATAGAGACCTTCAAAATTAATTTCCACAAGTAGAAATAAGGGTAATCTTAGAATGTCCTCAATGGACACTGATATTTTATAAATAATTCCCAGACAAAGTAGCTGTTATATAGGAACATCTTTCTAATATGAGATTAAAATCTGGAATTGTAAGTAGTAATAAATATATCCATCTATATTAGTGTAAAAACCGACAGTATTGTAAGAGCAATAAACAGGTAGACAGCTAATGGTCAGTCTCAATGATTAATTGCCTTGTCATTATTGCAATTGCTTTTATTTTCACTAAATAGCCTAATTTTTCTTTTTCCCTGCAACTACTTATGTAAGTGAGGGGAAATTTCTCCTTCAAATGTATTATTAATTTGAAACCCCCTAAAAGAAACTACCTAAAAATGTATGCTTCCAAACATCTTTTGTAGAAGTTAGCAAATCTAGAAGACTTTACGATGCAATGTTCTCTAACTTAAAAATTATATATTGCTTTAATATTTTCATTTTCCAACATTTGGGGTCCATGTAGCAAAAAGTTACTCCAGAAAATAATAAAAGTAATATTTTATGTATTAAGACTGTTATATTATTCATCAACTCCCACATATTGCACATAATCCTTTAAAATCACTTGCGTCCATATATGTCTACTTGTATGTACACAAATACACAGAAAGACCT
This sequence comes from Dipus sagitta, assembly GCA_036346955.1. NCBI lineage: Eukaryota > Metazoa > Chordata > Mammalia > Rodentia > Dipodidae > Dipus > Dipus sagitta. Next base: position 45,450,550 of record CM070788.1, read on the forward strand.
GTTTTGTCTGAATGTTGTTTGTGAGTTTGCTATATTTATCTTGCCTTTGCTATGGTGTTTTCTGTGCAGGTTTAAATGAAATTTATGGCATGCATCATGTATTGTAAGTCTGTCTGTCATGTAATAATCAGCATGCGAAACTGCCACATATTTGGACTGTGTATTTAAGCCTAGTAAGTAATCATATACAAAGCAATGCAAAAACGTGAACATTGCATGGCAATTAATAACATCTCTGCCAGTGTAAATACGTTTTTTTTTTCCCATAAATCATTTCCAGCTTGTCAAAATGGATCTGTGCTGGCAAAGAAACAAGGGTAATGTTTCAATTTTCTCCATCTGGCAAGAAATTTTCTGTTAGATTTCCTCCTTCCCTTTTTCAGTTACAGAATTTATATGAGCAACTACATACGGGGTGATTAAGAAAGGGTACAGTATGAGGATAAAGAACAATGCTGGATATTAGAGACTTGACTCTGAATTATTGCCCCAAATTGAACATTCATATCACACATGCATATAACAGAAAATATTTGGTTGTTGAAGCATAAAAATGATTCTCTTTGTGGTAAAACATTGCTCTCATTAAATAAAGCAGAACTTTCTTTTAAAACATTTTCCCGTAAGGACTTGAATATATTTTATCTTGTTTGGCATAATTTCTTACAGTGATTGAGGGTGCATTTAAATCTGAAAAAAAATTCTATCATATCATTATAGAAATTCCAGTAGCCTGTACATACACAAAAATCTCCAATATGGATCTAGGAAAGAATTTACCCCTTCATGACTCAGTGTTTATAGCAAAATGCAAGAGAGAAAGCATGCTGTATGTGAAGATGGCTTCTACATGTCTAGTGATACAAAATGGTATTTTGCACCAGAAAGAACACCTGTAATTGTGATAATCACATTGTGAAACTATGCATAATCACAAATATCTACTTATTTTCATATCCACTGATAAATAATTTTAAGCTTCCTTTTCACATTAATACCAAAATGTTCTCATATCTCAATGTGTTAGATTGCTTTGCTTCTGAGCTATCAACATCTATCTATTTGTTAAAATGATGTGTATCTGAATGCTTGTATGTTTGTGTGTTTGTATGTTTGTGTGTGTGTGCATGCACGCTTGTCTTGAAGGAAACCCATACAATGAAACTGTGACAACAGCTGCTCATACAGCACCCCCCCCCACACACACAAAGACCCCCACACTTGGAAGGACATAGGTATTCCGGAAGCACAGAACACTCATTTATATACAATTTGGGACTGAACTGTATATCATATTAAGAAGTTTATTTTTCTCTCTAATTATTAAAAAAATGTAGTTAATGGGGATTAGTTCAGTCATTTTCCCTGGTAAGGAGTGGGAAGCATGCTGGGTTCTGACTTGGGTAACTTCTAGACAGATAGATAATCGATGATTATAGGCAAAATCCTCAGAAAAACTTTCACTGTGAGTAAAATGTTAGCACCTTCCCCAGGAGGGTGGAGATCAGTGTAGTCTCTCTGGGTCTCACAGTGTGTGTGTGTGTGTGTGTGTGTGTGTGTGTGTGACTTTATCCGTCGTGGAGGTCACTGAGGAGATGGCTCTAGTGTGTTGATATTAATCACTCAGAGCTGGGGTGCTTTCATTGTCACTCACCCTTGCTGCGGATAGTTTCAGCTGCACATATGGAATGGTATTTGTCATCCACTCTTCTGAGACCCCTAGAATGTCAGGACATAACAGATGATTAAAGGATTGAGAAGCAACCTTCACTTGGAATATCTTTGTCTTCCATTGTCAGGCCAGAGCTTTAATGCAATTTGATGGTCTAGTTTTCTTTCACTTAAGTTCAGTGAGCACATGCCAAAAATAATTTGTACAAAATTTCACCTGAAGAAGTGACTAGGAATACAAGACTTAGAGTTAAATTATAATCAAATAAATAGTTTATTCCTCTCCCTGCTAACAACCAGTTTCTCCCTTTTTGTTTTTTATTGTCCCTCCATTGATAAGGAAGATCTATTATTCAATCTTTGGTCATCCACTCTTCTTTGGAACTAATTCTTACACTGAGGGAACTAGGCCGACTCCTTATGGATCTTGTTTAAATACCCCTTTCTGCCTCTCACTGCTCCACCATTCTATTATATTCAAAACACTGTAATGTTGGGCTGTAAAGGATTCTTCAACCTATGCAACAAATGACTTCCAAGAGCTACCTATCAATCCAGTCCTCGGACTCCATGCGAAATTTCTTATCATGTCAGAATGAAAGGTGTAGATTACATAGATTTCTACAGAAAGATAGATTGTAGGTTCCACAAAATTCTTGAAAAAATATACTGAGAAACAGACCATGCATTTTAATATTATAATTTTTGAAAAGGGAATAATATGAATTCTATGTTTGAGTTGAATAGAAGAAGTGTCCAAACTGAACATAACATGCAGTGGTTGTCACAGGACGCCACCACAGTGTGAGACAGTGATGGGGTGCCTTGAGGAAGAGAGGTTATTGCAGGCGTGGCTCCCTTCCCTCTCCATGAGAAGAGCAATGTTACCTTAGGGTGTCACCCAGAGAGGAGCAGAGAGAGGAGAAGGGCACAGACTTTGAACATCTCACCATGGTTTTCTCTCTTCTTCCTTTTCCCTCCTGTTGGGCAACAATTGGGCACTGTTACATTTTTGTTTGCTTACTTGCTTTTATGGAGTAAGTTCTTGCTACATACTCCTGACTGACCTGGAACTCTCTATGTAGTCCAAGCTATCCTCAAACTTGCGAACAGTCCTGCTGCCTCTGCCTCCCCAGTGTAGAAATTACAGGCATGAACCACCACGGCCTGCAGAAGTGTTCCCAGGTTTAAAAAGTCAGATTCTAGCCGGGCGTGGTGGCGCACACCTTTAATCCCAGTACTCGGGAGGCAGAGGTAGGAGGATTGCCATGAGTTCGAGGCCGCCCTGAGACTCTATAGTGAATTCCAGGTCAGCCTGGGCTAGAGTGAGACCCTACCTCGAAAAAACTAAAAAATGAAAAATTCAGATTCCCTCACTCATCTTGACAAAAAGTGGTGGGTTGAGCTAACTAGGCTATTATGTTTCCTTCTAGATCCTAAGTTCTGTGTATTCTTAATGTCCCTTAGTCTGTGTTTGTTACCTGTGAACATGGGAATGGGTTTTCATGGCTCCGAACAGCCTGAAGGAATATGGTTCTCCTTCTACACAGGTCAGCTCTGCTGGTCTTTCTTTACCTCAGTCCTTGATTATGTGTAGAATGGCAGATCTGGATTTGAGAAGCGATGAGCCAACATCTGATTTTCTTCTCATATGGATGATTTCATTACTACCTTTCCTTCTGAACAATGCAGAGGGTAGCATGGACAATAGGCTAGTCATTGCAGGTCCATAGCATCAGGTGAATTTAAATGAATTTCCAGTGTGAATAAATGGCTCAGTGGCTATGGCATTTTCCACATGAGAGTGAGTGTCTGAGTTCAGGTCCCCAGAACCTACATAAAAAGCCAGATGCTGCAGCATGATTGGAGTGGTGAACAAGAGACCCGATCTCCAACAAGGTGAAGGTGAAGAGTGATAACCAAACGCTGTGAACAAACAAGTGAAAGATTAAATCAGGAACAAACAGAATACTGGATGAGCCACAGCCAAGACATGCTGCATCATTTACAACCAGAGCTCTAATCGCTGCTTGGAACAGACTTGCAGAGAACGGAGGTGTGTATTATATTACTATAATTCATAGATTAATATTTACTTAGTCAGTTGAAAAGATAGAAGCTAGAAAATAACATGATGTAGTAAGATGTTAGCAAGATGACTGCCTTTTCTAACATAGTTCCATTTGTTGTCACTACATTTAGATATATTCTAAACGTGAAACTTTTAGGCTTCCTAAATACTTAGTTAGGAACATGTAAGAAAGGAAGGGGGAAATGGAGTGTCTGTAGACTTTGTCTGAAGCCAGCATTTGAGACATTTCCATAATATGCCACCTAAAAGACAGGAAAGCAGATTGCTTACACACCAAGATTTGAAGTCAAACAGATCTAGGTCTTGAATTTAGTTACTACTTTCAAAGCTTAGTTTCAAAACTCAACTGCAACCTGGACAAATAACATATTGTAGGATTCTTTTGTGTGCAGACACAAAAGGAAAGAAACAAAAATCAACATGTAAATCTCTTGTCACAACAGTTGGCACGGAATTAGTAAATTTAACTGTATATAGCTGTAGCTATATTTATTAATATAGTCTATCTGTTTAATTCTACCTCATTTAAATGGTGCTGCTTAATTTACTGCACTTGATTGATCTATTGATAACATCTTCCTATTGTTAATAGTATTAATTAGAATAGAAGAACGAAAAAGAATGGAACTTAATTTCCCCCTGAGTCCTAAGGGAATTGTGTGGGTCAATTTATTAATGAAATGTGAACAACGTTTGGCAAACCTACCAAATGAGACAGAGCATTATAAAGAGGCTTTAGAAAGAATTGGTATCTAATGTTAATGTCTGTGGAATGGAACTGTCATAGGATAATGGCCTTTTGATGATACAGAAAATGCCAAGGCAGAGATAAGACATTTATTTTGAAAGCACTAGACAATCACCTTTGGATAGTGTCCTTACACTAGGTCTTTATTTCTAATAGACCAATAATTGATATGGATGTAATTATTTCTCTTGATGGATTTGATATATTAGGCAATGGTCTTGCTCACTCTATACTGTTATTGAGTTGCTGTACCTTCACTGGTCACCAGGATAAATCCTGTAGTTTGTATTTTCTCCCATAAGAATTCTCAGTATCTGTTTTTTTTCCCCTCTCAATGTCAAGTACAGCTGTTATATGAATGGGGAGATTATTGGCAAGTGCAGCTTATGCTTGTGATTACATAGCAATGTAACCACCAGCTTTTTAAACGTCTCTTGGAAATAGCAAACTATTTTTTGTAAGACACTGTAAATATTGTAAGCATGGAGAATCAGATTTGTGGATGACAAATCTTTTTTTCTTCTTATTTGCGTGTATTATGTGCGTTCATCGGTGTGTGAGTGTGCGTAAGTGTGGTGCACTCATGTGCACGTGAGGAGGTCAAAGGACAACTTCATGTGTCCGTGTTTTCTCCTGCTTTGTTTGAGGCAGGGTCTCTCATTGTTTACTGCTGTTTGCGAGCTTCTGGGAAAGTCTCTTGTCTCTGTCTTCCTTCTTGCAGTAGGTGCACTGAGATGACAGACACCCTCCACAGCATCAGGCTTTATTTATATGGATTCTGGGGGTCCAAACTTGGGTACTCATGTTAGTGTGTCAAACACTTTATCCACCAAGCTATTTCCCCAGCCTGGTAAATCTTTTCCATTAGTGTGAAATATAAGAACTTCCACTCTCTGAAAGTTTCATGGAACTATCACTGTTAGAAAAAAAAACTTTTTTCCTTCAGGGCAAAAAGATTAACTGTAGAGTCAATTCTATAAACCTAGTGAAATTGAGATCCTTTTAAATACAGTGAAATTCATTGCATGTGTATATGTGTTTGTATGTATGCATGCATGCATGCGTATGTGTATCTACATATGTTACACCATGATGCCTTGTACTATAACTGGATAGATGGTTAATGCTATTCTTTTACAGAGTGTAATGAAAGACTAGTAGACTGTGTTTGATTTGTTATTATTAATCTTGTTTCAAGGAAACATGAGACCAGGTGGATGGTTTGGATTGACTTTTTATTTGCTATAAGTATGGTAATTTCACTCACACACGATCTTGAATGTACACATTTAAGCTTAATGGACTTTTCTAGAGTCAAGTATGGCCTTGCAAGTTAGTTCATCACGTAGTGTCGTGGGATCATAATACAAAAAGAGAAGTCCTTTGACCTTTCCTTCCAAGCCTGACTATAAACTCCACTGGAGCTTGAATAGCAAGAGGAAGATTTCCTCTTCTGTCTCCTGTCCTGAACTTTGCTGATACATGTCTTGAATTTTTATTCAAATTACTTTGGGTTTTAATTTATTCAGTCAAATGTCAACCAAGTGTTGTTTATCCTGTGGATTACATTCATGCTCACTGCAGAATTCTCTAACATTTTCATTTCTAATTATTTTCTTGTTTATCCATGTGGTAGGATGTTTTGAATATTACCTTCTGACCACTGACCAGTTGGAATTATAATTTTCTTTCTTTCCAAAGCATCTGGTAGAAAAAAAAAATGGTAAGGATGTAGTCTCAGGCAAATCTATCAACTAGCTGTATTGCCATAGCTTTTATTCCACAGAGCACTATCTTTTCTAGATATTCATTGCATTGGAACCTATCAATGCATTTTGGCTATTGGGATTGACCTGGTACACAACTGTGCTTCTGCTAAGATTCCTGACCACAAGGCTACGCAAAAAGTTCAGAAGATACCTAACCAAGATGCTACGAATTGGTCTCCACAACAGAGATCAAACCCAAACTCCTTTCTGCTCTCTTCTTTCGTCTCCTTCTGCAGTTTTAAATCTGTGTCCTACCTTCCTCTGGGACAATAATTCTTCTCACCCTCTATATACTACTTCAGAATTTAGGACTAATATTGAACCTCTCCTGTGTCCTCATATCCAGTCTTTCAACCTGGGAAGAGAAGAGAGCATGGCATACTATAACGACAGGGTCACCGTTAAGAAAGGGGCATTGAGAGAGTCTAGGTTATATAAAAGTGAAGAGATTAGTCAGCAAAATTCTTGACATGAAATATATAGTCTATTTTTTTAAAAAAATATGAGTTTGATATAGTTAAAATGTACAGAGTAAAGAAGCAAATTCAAGGTAAAGCAAGATTGGGTCTAGATTATAAATACCTTGAGTGCTATGGTCAGTAATCCAGCCCTAACACCCGGTGGGGTTGAAGGTTTGCAACCAGATGTGGGATATGATTAGGATTATACTTTAAATTGGAGTCTTCTTGCAGCAGTATGGAGAAAGGAGAATGAGACACAGAGAAAAATAATTAAGAGACTGCTACAATACACAAGGTGAGAAAAAAATTAAGAATCTTAAAGAGAAAGGAGACACCAGAAGGAACAGATGTTCTTTACATGAAGATAGATAGGAGATGGCAAAATAAAGATAGACAGAGAAAGTAAGGAAGGAATCCAAGATAGATTGAGAGAGGGGGATGAGAGACTATTCATAGCCATAACCGATACAATGTAGAGCTGGATAGATGGTTTCATCAATGAATACCTGCCGCCCTATCCATAATATAGGGTATGTAAATTTCAAGGCAGAACATACTATTGTTGAGCTATGAAACCATGTAACAGGAACAAAAAATGATTCTGTCCAGGAACCTTGTCATGGGCACTTGCAAACTTGCTCCTTCCTGAAAAAGATGGTTTTAGCCTACCTGACTATCTGAGGTCCTACTCTGTCCTCTATCTGTCTGTCAGTCTATCTATGTATCTATGTATCTATGTATCTATGTATCTATGTATCTATGTATCTATCTATCTATCTATCTATCTATCATGTATCTATCATTTTTATCTATCTATCTATCTATCTATCTATCTATCTATCTATCTATTATCTATCTATCTATCATCTCTATATAACATCTACCTATCATCTATTCTTTTCCCCTAGAACCAAAACAAGGAGAATGAATACTTACAGAGGGTTTGGGAAAAAAGTAGAAAAAAAGCACAAAATCAGTCCATATAGTTCAGTCAATATCAAATGTAATAAGAAGAAAGTATAGAATATGCTATCAGGAGGTACGTGCAAGGTACAAAGTCAAATGTAGATTAATAGGCAGTTCAAAAGTCTGTGGTGGGTGGGAGGTGGGGAGGCTTAGTGTGAAATAGCATGGGGAGGGGCCCATTCTTGAGAAGAACAAACTAAGCAAATACTTCAAGGAAGTGAAGGGACCACGAGGGTAGATATCAGAGAAGAGAGCGTTCTCAGCAGAGGAAGTGAAGGGACCACAAGGGTAGATATCAGAGAGGAGAGCGTTCTCAACAGAGTTAAGGCACTATGGCCAGAGAGCTTGGCAGGCTCTAAGGCCAGTGATGAGGGCCAGTCTGTCAAGAGCAAAGGGAGGAAGAGAAGGGAAAGTCTGAGGTGAGGACAGATTAACAAATGGAGGCTGGGGCTGCTTACAGGCCTTGCAATGACTCTGGCTTGTACTCTGGGTGAATGGGAAGTGAGAAGCTATTGCAGAGTTTTCAGCAAAGGGAGATTATCCAGCTCTAGGATTCTTACACTTTTCTAGTTGTGACCCCTTTTTGCCTGAGAAATTTTTATGTGACCCTAGGTATATAAAATAGATATGCAAACGAAGCAATCACTGATAATAAATCATAAAGAAATTGATTTTAAATAATTCCTTGATATGCATATAATTTTACTGCTTATTAAAGAGGAGAGCAAATTTGCATATTAATAATTTGGATGTGCTTGTTTAATTTTACATAAAGAAATAAATATTGGATGAATATTTGATACTGCAAGACATAGCACATCTTCAGTGTTTTCCAGAGTTGGTCCTTATTTGGATTTCTTAATCATCTGTGCTGATATTGTTGCTTCATATAAATACTTAGTACAAAATACCTAGTGTCATTTCAAAACTTTTTGGAAATTTTATCCTAATTCTAAGCCAAAATTTATCTAATTTTTTAAAATGAAATTTACATCAGCGACTGTGGTGGTTAATATTGTTTATCAACTTGATATACAGTCACCTAGGAGACAAATCTGCGGATGTCTGTGATGGAGTTTCTAGACTGGGTTTATAGAGGTGGCTAGACCCACCCTAAGTATGGGCGGCATGATACTTAGGCTAAAATCCCAGACTGAATGCAGAGGAGAAAGCAAGCTGAGTGCCCGCATTCGTCCCTCTATGCTTCCTGGTTGAAGAAGCCAGGTAACCAGCTGCCTCCAGTTCTTGCTAACATGACTCCTCACCATGATGGGCTGTGCCATCAAACCCTACCCTCAAACTGTGAACCAAAGTGAAGCCTGCCTCCTTACCATCTTCTGAAGACATTTTGGCAAGGAGAGAATTAACTAATGCAGCAACTCAAACAGCCACTGTTAAAAGCAAATGTTCCAGCACAATACCATCCAAATATCTATTGATGCAATACTTATATGGTAAATAACAGCAACAGGAAATAGTAAGTCTTTGTTTCTGTAACAAAGCCAGAGAAGAGCAGGAACCTGCATGTACAGAAAAACCAGTGCAACTCATAATATATAATACAATAATTATGCATCTGAGCTGCAGGGTTTGTTGGGCTGTGCAGCTGATGGCATGTATGTACAATGAAAAACACACATGTGTGCTCAGAACCAAAGTGGCAGTGAAGTCACATGATGCAATATGGGCAAATGCTGCCAGAGACACCTTGGATTCATTATATACTTGACTTTGAATTTATTTTTGATGATTACTATTGCCAAATTATGCCCCTCCCATTCAGTTATATAACACTGTTAAGGAAGCTGAGATCTAGCTTACACTTTTAAAAGGACTGCTTGAGCTGGTGTGTGAAGAAAGACTTAATAGTTAAGGGTAAAATGAAGAGAACTTGTTGGAGGCCATTTCAGGATGCTCATAAGAACTGAGGGTGGCCAGGACTAGGGCCAGCAGTAAAAGAGGTAAAGGAAGAATAGGATTCTGCTATAGTTTGAAGACAGAGCAGGGGGATGTAGAAGAAAGAGGAGAATCCAAACTGACAGAACTTTGTCTGGCTGAATGGAAGAAATAATCAGTTCGAAAACAACAAGCTGCAAGTGAAAACAGTTTTAGGAGAAGCTCACGAGTTCAGCTCTGGACATGTTGAGTTTAATAGCTGCGAGAAGGCTGAGTAAAGGCGCTGAATAGGCAGGTAGATTTACAAATCTAGAGTTGAAGAGGGAGGTGCAAATAGAGATGTCAAATTGGAGGCTTTGACATCAAGGCACTATTAAAAGTTGCAGTGCTAAAAGATGACCCTGGATAAAGAAGAGAGGTGCTTCTGCATTGAACCCCCCACCAATATCCAACCCTGTGTCATATCTGACATTAAGGAGTTAGAGAGAAGAGAAACATGCCAAGGATATTAAGAAGGAATAACCAGTGTATTTGGAAGAAAGTCAGTTGGGTGGGATGCGTTGGTCTTGTTGCAACCACAGAACGAGAACTATGCACACATGTTCACTGTCCCACCATTGGCTGATTACATAGGATTGTAAGGACTTGGAGGAGAGTGCCATCAGGAGCCATAAAAAGCCTAACCAAGGGAGGACTTCATGAGGCCTGCATGAAGCCAGGGCCCTCTCTGCCAGCCTTCGCTGTGCTGATGGCAGGAGTAACATCTACTGTAGACCTGGTATCTGTTTTCAGTTTTTTCATTGTTGCAGATCCAACTCCGGGCTGTGCACACGCAGTATCTCTGAGCTGTATCTTCAGTCCAGGAATTTTTTTGAAAATATTTATTTATTTATTAGAGAGAGAGAGAGAGAGGGAGAGAGAGAGAGGAAGAGGCAGAGAGACCGAGAGAATGGGCGTGCCAGGGCCTCCAGCCACTGCAAACGAACTGCAGATGCATGCACTCCCTTGTGCATCTGCCTTATGTGGGTCCTGGGGAATCGAACAGGGGTCCTTAGGCTCCACAGGCAAACGCCTTAACCACTAATCCATTTCCCTAGCCCCAGGATTTTTTTAATAGCTATGGCCTGTCCTGACTAACATAATAATTGGTATCATTTACAAGCCATCAGTATCTCACTTTGAGGAATTTAACCATTTTTAATCATTGGAACACCCATATGTGATATTCATCATTAATAAATCATTAAAGAAGTACCTAGGAATGCTGCATAAGAATGTGTGCATTTGAAGGCAGTAAAATACTGCTTTCAAAATTCAATTTATCACCAAATTTATGCCTTGTGGAACTTAGACTGAAAAAGTATTCTAAGCTTGATGCTCTGGCAACCCGAGGGTCTGAGTGTGAATTGAGCTGACCCAGGCCAAGCTGTCCCATCTTGGATTCTGAGGAGTGGATAGATAATGGTTTCTTCCTAATCCCCACCTTTAATTGGGTCCTGAGACAACCCATTATTGATGAGAAGCTGCCAGTTGGTTTTTAAGGTCCATCATTAGAGCTGATAAATCTTTGATAAATTTCTATGGTCAAAGAAAAACTGCCTGCCTTCAAGTGTGGCATTTGAAATTGCATTTAGAAAATTGATTGAAAAATTGTTGTTTTGAGCCTGAGGTTGATGGCAGGAAACCTGTTTGAGCCATAGTAGCCCTAGACTATTAATTCTGAAGTTTATAAATTCTACCTGAAAAAAAAAAAAAAAAACAAAGTCTGATTGTGTATTTTGCTCATTTCCCAGCACACCCTACAGAAAATCCAAGGTGATCACCTTGGCCTTCAAGGTCCAACCTCTTCTGACTTCCAGCTATTTTTTTCCCGCTGTCTGAATGTTGGCCTTTCCTGAACCTGGGAGAAACCTGGCATGTTCCTTTTTGTCTATCCTCCCTTGAATTTGTGTTTGTGTGGTCTGTGTGCCTATATGTATGCATGTAATGTGTGTGTGTGTGTGTGTGTGTGTGCACTTTCCATCAATGTGTGCAGATACGCGTCCATGTGGTGCACATGGAAGCTAGAGGGATACCACAAGTGTCATGCTCTCAAACACTGTCCAGTTTTTCTTGTTTTGAGACAGTCTGTCATTGACCTAGAACTCACCAATTAGGCTAGACTGCCTGGCTGGATGGCCCTGGGGCTATACTCATTTCTGCCTCCTCACAGCTGAGATGGCAGACATGGCCACCATGCATGGCTGTTACATAGGTCCTGGAGACTAACCTCAGGTTCTCATTCCAGCAAGGCGAGCACTTTACTGCCTGGGCTGTCTCCTCAACCCCTGCATTGCCGTTTGCGTGGCTCATAAAGACACAACACGGCCCTTTCTCCCGAGCTCTGCTTTCCCTGGGTAATCTATTTGAAATTATAGTGCTCATCACTGTCTGCCTCTTGCCCTGCTCTCCTTTTCTTAAGACTAACAGACATTAAGTAAGGTGGCTCGTTGTTTCTCAGCTTATTGTCTTTTCTTTCTCCGCTGTCTTGCTGGGCATGCTAACTGCCCTGTTCACTACTGGGTCTTCAGAATCTGGAACTCTGGCTGCAGCATGATAGGACCTCAGTAAATAATTGTTGAATCGTAAGTGTTCATGGTCATCTGATTTCTCAAAGAAGCTTTATCCAGTCTTAGGAGAGACTTATCATTCTTTTTTCATAGTACAAAATACTGTGGTGATAGGTAGGATGAGGCTTGGGCATAGGTAACATCAGGAAGGCCATAAGCAGTGCTGCGGACTCAATTCCTTCCACAGCCATCTATCTATCCCTGGAATACTTCTTTCCTGTCTCATTTCTTTATTTAATACCTGCATACTGAGCATCTGTTCTAACCTTCATTTAATGAAGAACAAGGCTTCACCTCTATCACTATTACATTTGGTGAAAAATCAGACAGACTTCCTTCAAAGGATCAAAAACCAACTGGCTATTGTTCAAGACGTCCCAGGGCTGCAAGGGTGTTGGTTTGTGTGTGGGGGGGGGGGGTGGGCGAGGAAAGAGAGTCTTGTCTGTCCATCCAATTTCCAGCCATGGAATCTATTGGTTTTTACATTTCCATATTTTTAAGGCACATCAACATCCACAAGGAAAAATATTAAATGTGAAAATGGTTAGAGATGTGTCCATAGACAGTGTGCTTGGGAGTTGCTTCCTACCACACTGAGTCACAGAATGCTGACTTACATGATTCCATAAACTCGGTGACTTGCTTGCAAAGTTATCTAGTGCTTAAAATGTAATAAGAGTTAGAGGCCTTTTTTCTTTTGTCTTTGTTTTTCTTTTTTCTTGTTTTTTTGCTGTGAAAAACTGTGTTTCTTTTAGAAGAGCTCACAATTTATATACTGAAAATATATAAAAGAATTATGTGTCAACAAAATAGTGTTTAAGGTTCTAAATCATCCTAACAGTCAGCCCTGAGACTTCCTCACTAGACATCTCAGAGACTTTATGAAAGTTTTATTCTACAATTCCCTGCTTGCCTTTACTCTGGGCTGCTTCTTGCAGCTATTCATATAGTTTGAAAAATAGAGTTTATATGCTTTAAGTTGTAAGGCTTTGAAAATTTTCATAATCTCTTTATTGTGGCTGAAACAGTAAAAAAAAATGAAGTCTACTGTTGATAATATTTCACCGTGCCTTTACTAGATTAACTGGGGCAAGAAGCTAGAACTTCTGGCATTTTTTTTTAATACTCCATTTTAGGAAGTTTTTATTATGAACAAGGTGCAAGGTAATTAAATTAGTTTCAAGATGCTCGGTGACAATCGGGTGATAATGAAGCTTTATAAAGAACAGATGATGAAAAGAAGGGTCTCGAGGACATGATGTTTACATTGTTTTGTTTTGTATCTTTCATTGCATACAGAAATTTGTTAAGCACGGTAGATGAATATTTAACTTTTTTTCAATTAGTCTGTAAAAGTATACAGCAGTTCTCTCACACGTTCACTTCCAGTGGTTTAAGTGACTGACTGAAAATATTAAGTGCAAAGTTGTATGAAGAAAATATATATATATATATATATATATATATATATATATATATATATATGTTCTAAATTGGGCTCCATAATGGGTAGCATGACAAAAATCTCATGCTGTCCTATTTTTTTTTTCCCAACCAGGAAATGAACCATCCCATTGTCCAGGGCATCCATGATGTATGAGCTGCCCACTTGCTCAACACTTGCTGTCTTGTTAGATTGCCTGCTGTGGCATCATAGTGGCTGTGATGTGGCTTCCTGTGCTCCCACCCAAAGGCTAGCGAGAGCTCTAGCTGAGTCCCTTCTTTTTGCCCTTGGTAATATAATAGTAGGGTATTCATTACTCAGGGAAGGATAGTTTGGAAAAACAACCTCCTTAATTCTTTTTAAAGTTAATTAATTTATTTGCAAGCAGAGAGAGAGAAAGAGAGAGAGAGAAAACATGGGCTGCTGCAAAGTACCTCCAGATGCATGTGTCACTTTGTGCACCTGGCTTTTTATGTGGATATTGGGGGAATTAAACCTTAGGCTTTGCAGACAAGTGCCTTAACCGCTGAGCCAGCTCTCCAGCCCATCTTCATTAATTCTTTAAGCAAATATGTACTGTGTGGTTTATGCTGCTAAATAACACAGAAAGATCACCTAGCTCGTTGCCTGCAGCTATTTTTTTTTTTAATAAATTGTAGAATCAGAAAAGCACAGTAAATCAGGAATCATTTAGGTTAGTCAGCAAAGGGAGGAAAAGAGACAAGCTATTTGTAGAATATAATGAATGATTTACTTTACGTACGAATGGGAGAAAAGGGTGGGTCAGAGTGCATTACAGATTGCATGGGATTCAACAGTGCAAATTAAAACAATATAATAAATAGAATTATAACATGTAAGATAAGCAGTGATTCATACACCAAGAAATGAGAGTCCTAATTGAATACTGTGTTTATTCTTATCAACAGAAAAAGACACTGGATATTATCTATGGTGATCTCGCTTATAGGTAATAGAAAATTCAAATCAAAGTGGCTCAAACAATCCAGGGAATCACCTATGACATATGACTAAAATAGTTCAGTCTCTGGGCCTTTAAGTTATCTCCAAGAATGCGGTTACCTTCTTCCCACTGTGGTTTCACAGTATTGGCCTCTTCCTGAGGCTAGCTCCTCTTGGGATACAAGTAGACCATCATGCATCACATCCAAGGATAAAGCATATTTTAAAATAATTCCCACAGAAGACAGAGATGCCCTCTTTCCTGTAATCCCCAGCAAACATGTCTTGTTTCTAATTGGCCCCAACTCCATCAAATGTCAAATTCTGAACCATTCACTGTGCCCAAGGGAAGGAGAGATTAGCCTGAGCTAATCAAGAGCCATTCCCAAAGATGAGGTCAAGTCCATAGTCATGAACGGTTGCCTGGCCAGACCCCATAAGGGAGGAAGCAAGAAGATGGGGAGTGAGTAGGGTTATGGTGGGAGAGGCAACTCACTCATGTCCACCATGTCAACTTAGACAGAAAATAAATGTAGTCCAGAAGTCAGTTCTTCCAGAGGGTTTGAATTCCCAATGGAATGACTGGGGAACCCTATCATAGCACTAGGGCAGGAACTAGTCCAGTTCTTGAAATGCAGGCGCTGAGGTCAGAGGGAGCCAGGCAGGCAGTTCAGATTTTGCTGCCAGGATGAACTAACTCCACTACTTTCCATTTTTTAAAGTATTTATTTATTTGAGAGAGGGGGGAGGGAGGGAGAGAATGGGCACGCTATGGCCTCTAGCTACTGCAAATGAACTCCAGATGTGTGCACCACCTTAGGGTGGGTCCTCAGGCTTTGCACGCACATGCCTTAACCTCTAAGCCGTTACTCCAGCCTGTGCTTTCCATTGTTGTTTCTCTCACGCAGCAGCCGAAGTTACAGTGGAGTTATGTGGCCATGCTTGGCTCGTGTGCTCACAGCTCAGCTTGGAGAGGTCAGAGAACCCTGACTGAGTGTCTCTCCAGAACTGCTTATTATGGGGGAGCGGTCATTATTCCCAGCCACATTCAGACAGCACACATACACACATAATGTCGAGAGATGAGAGAGAGAAAGAAGGGCTATGCCAGGGCCTCTTGATCTTGTAAACAAACTCCAGATGCATGCCCCTTTTTGTGCATCTGGCTTTACATTGGTACTGCAGAATCAAACCCAGACCAGCAAGCTTTGCAAGCAAGGTACTTTAACTGCTGAGCCATCCCCTCATCCCCTTGGACGGTTTTCTAAATAAAGTTAGAAAGGCTTTGCTTGCCAACCAGAATGTCCAGTACAAATATAATGAACTTCCAAATATGTATGAAAGAGATATAACAAGCAGGGCATGGTGGCATACTCCTTTAATCCCTACACTCAGGAGGCTGAGGCAGGAGGATCATTGTGAGTTCAAGGCCAACCTGAGACTAGTGAATTCCAGGTCATCCTGGGCTAAAGTGAGACCGTACCTTGAAATAATAATATCAAAGAGATATAACAAACTTAGACTGGCAAGACTAAATAAATAGGTTAATTGTAGGATGAACACTTTTTGCCACAAGATGCACTAAATGAGCAAATTTTTATTGAACGCATAGTGTGTGCTATGTTAATATAAACATGGTTAAGATCTTCCTTCGGCCCTTTGGAATGATACAAGGGATTTTGAACCTGGGAGGAAAGGAGCAGAAATAAAACTCATGAGGTCTGGCTTATTATCTTAAAATGAGGAGAGCTGCATGTCACAGGGTCAAATAGAGAGCAGTCGGCACCGCTGGGCCACAACCCTAAACTGCGTCATCCTAGCCTCCTCACGTCAGGATCTCTTCCTCTTTTGCTTTGCTAAAATGATCCTCAACCAAGATAAACCCTAAAAGGCTGTCATGTTGGAGGCAAGATTGAGAAGTAACTAGACCGTCTTTACCATCATGCAGAGCAGTTTCAAAACCATTAGGAGCAAGAGAACTGGCTCCAACCACGTGTGTTCCAGAAGGGAGGAGGCGGCCCGTGAGGGTGGCCCTGGTCTTCCTGTGTTGAGGACTCACGTGAACTGCACAAGGGCTTTTCTGCCCACAATGAATTCCATACAGGTATGATCCTGACCTGGAGAGGGTGAGGGGCACTGGGTCAGGAGCAGGCTCCCTGACTTCTAAAAGGTCTCTGTCCCTAAGACTGTGCCTTCAGGCTTATTGCTGGACTTTGGCTGGGATAAATTCTTTCTTCCTGTGCAGGTTTTAATCCATTTGCTACTGTAGTACATTTAAGCATCAGCAGATGGGGCCCTTGTTTCCTCTGAAGAATGTGAGGGCTTGAATTTTGTGAATGCCTTGTGGTCTGCATGGATTTTTCTTGTTACTTTTACAGCATGTAAAATTTGCACTCTTTATAGTTCACAAACCTTTATTTAATCAAGAAAAATAAGACTCATGAATGACAAAAAAATGTCCCTTTTACCATTCCCCTTCTATCCTTCGACAGAGATAAGTCAGATCTGTTTATAAAGCTGGGAGATGAGTGTAACCCAATTCTGAGACAACAGCATCATTGAACTAGCAAGAGCTGTCAATGTCAAGATTAGTGTTCACTCAGGAAGCTGTGAGGGAGGACTTTGCTACCTGGGACCACAGGTGACACTCTGGCTGCTCCCGAGGTCATCCTGATTCTGAGTTATTTTCTCTCCTCTGGCTTTAATTTCGTGTTATGAGACGTTGTGTGAATGGGCTGTTTTTAGCACTTACCAGTGGCGATTATTTTTCTAAGGGATGTTTGTCGATAGTCCATAAGGGGAGCCACCAATCATCCAGCTCTGGCACCTGTTCAAGTGGGAAACTTTCAGCTTCTTAAAGGTGAGCTCCTTTCCCACCTTAAATGTAACAGCCCTTTGAGGAAAGAATATAGTTTGCTGGACAGAAGAGGCGACTCCATTGGGTCCTCTTGGAATCTGCTCTTGATTTTCTAAGAAGTCTTGGCTCTTGAGAATTAATCGTTGTTTCTCTTGTGCCCTCTAAATGGGGTGACCCAGAATTTTTTTTGTTGGTCCAGTACCATGAGATAACCAAGGCAAAAATGTTTCTTATGTGTGAAGCTTGATTATGTACATCCTTATGTCAACATGCTAACTGTATCTCCAATTAGTATGACTTAATTGGTAAATGAAAACATCTTCCTTACTTCAATTAATATTTGTGTTGTAAATAAGCTTTTGTGCTTGGACAGGTCTTAACATTGGATTTAAATTGCAAATCTGGATATATTACTGGCTGACAGGAGAAATAAAATTGGGTTTCCCTTTTTTTGTTTTGTTTTGTTTTTGTTATTACACTGAGTTCAGACAAATAGGTCTGTGGTCCAGTATTGCTGTCATCTCTTAAGAACTGATATTTTAGCTTCAAAGTCTCCCTCTATATTTTAAGCTACATTACAGATCATACTAATTTCCAAGTTCAGGACTTACATCGTAAATCAGTAAAGAAGATTACTGATTTCATTCTCTCTATATTTTTTTTTACATTTGTAACGTAATGTGGCAAACTGGGATGCAGCTTGCAGATCAGGGTTTGCGGAGTTTAGCCTGATGAAACTAATGCATTACTTGTGGGCAGAGTTGATGTTTGCCTGGGGTTAGCCTGGAGCAAAATTTAGGGAGGAATTGTTCATTTCTTCCCTCCTTTTTGTGCTGACATGCTAAGTGATATATACGGAAATCGTGGGCTCGACTTTGTGCCTTAGTCTGAAGAACTGCTTGTGGGCAAATTTCATTAGTACTTGATTAGTACTTGTGCTAATTAAGCCAGGCACAATTTTGCCTCTGGTCCTCAAATGATGAGGTAAAGCGGGACTGAAAATGTGGCCCTAAATGCATGCGTTGGAAGCCCACAAGGCTGTGTAATCCCACAGAGTATTCTCACTCGGCTCCCCCATTAAGGGTCTGAAAAAGTGGAGCAGAGTGCACTCCGTTTCCAGTGCAATTTGAGTTCACTCAGATCCGTGATATGCTAATGTTTAGATTAAGCAGATGGCGGGGGAAGGCAGTTGCTAGCTAGGGTTGTTTTTCTCTTTCGGCATATTATTTTCAAACAAACAGTTGAGGAGGTAAGTTGCACTCCCTCCTCCAATTGTTTCTTCCTGAATTAAAAAAATAAATAAATAAAAATAAGCAGACAGGGATATCTACCTGTGTTATTGTCTGCCTACATGCCTATGTCCAGGCAGCTAGTTTGGCTTTGATGAAAAATGGTTCCACTCTTTAGTGAGAAACCTTTGCTGACTCTTTCAGAGCAAAGGGAAATGGGTTCTGGATGAGGCGGGGAGAGGAGGTGATTTTGGAAAGAAAAGCTTCTTGGAGAAGAGCAATCACCAATCAGCCTTTTCTTTCACCTCTTCTCTACAGCTCTGGCTTCTCCTCGGGCCTGCTCCTCCTCATTTCTGTGGTGCCCCTAGTTCACTTCTTTTTCCTCATTCTGGAACCCGAATCTCTTTTCTCTATACTACTTGCCTTATGGTTTTGGCGTCTCGCACGTTCATTACTGTTAACATCTGGCATGAGGTGGTATCCTAGCAATTTCAATGAGACAATCTTGGTTAGCCTCAGCATTCCCGTCAGCTTTCTCAGCTGCTCACAAATAAAAAGGTGAGGTTTAAATATCAAGTTTGATCATTTATGGAATTACAGCCCTTTAGGGCTTGCACTAAACATCACTTTATCTCCTCCATTTTGAAAAAGTGATTGTTTTCAGGATTTTGAAGTGGTGGCAAAAAAGATGGGCATGGAGTTGAAAAGAGAAATAGAAAGACAAGGAGTGGAATAAGTGTAGGGGAAGTTCAGTTTGTATCACGTGTTTCAATGCAGTTTTCATTGAGGATTTCTCTGGAGACTGTAAAAAGTAGTTGCTTTTAATTACGTTTAGACACAGGATTGCAGTTTCCATACATGTAACTCCTAACCAGGGCTTCGAAGCAGACTTTGGCTCATCTGGCTTAAGTGAAATTCGCACACCCACCCTCTCTTATACCCCTCTTCACCATCCTTCACCTGGGGAAGTGGCTGGCTGCTTTCAACCGAGACTAGCCTTCTTGGTGGTCTTTGGGTGGCACTCCCTGAGTTCTCCGGAGCATCAGGGACAAGCCCTGCACTCCGCCCTGCCTTGTTGCCTTGTTGGTGTTTCCCTCTTCACTGGATGACCCCTCCTGGCTTCCAAATATGTAATGTATCAGATCTCTAGACTGCACATGTCCCTGTAAGTACCACCTCCATTTGACCTCTTTTTAGCAGTGCTTCCCAAGTGGGTGAACTATAGAGGTCATCATTATTTTATTGCCTCTCATTTACTTTCTCTGTGTGTTTTGCAGTTCGGAGAATTCAACCCTCGAACTTGCTAGACAGATGCCCCGCCACTGAGCTACATCCCCAGCCCTCACTTTTTCATTTTTAAGTGGCTTTCTTTGTGTGTGTGTGTGTGTGTGTGTGTGTGTGTTATAGATGTTGTGTGTGTGTGGGCATATGTGTGTGGGGAGGTGAGTGTGCATCTGTGTTTGGAGGCCAGAGAACAGTCTTAGATGTTATTTTCAGGTACTTTATCCACCTATTGTTATTTATTATTTATTTGTTTTGAGACCAGATCTCTCTTTGACCTGGGATTTGTTAATTTGGCTAGATTGGCTGGCCAGCAAACTACTATCTCTGCCTTCCCTGTGCTGAGATTACAGGCACCTACCACCACAACGGACATCTAGGTGGGTACTGGGAATCGAACTCAGGTCCTCATGTTTGTGAGACAAGTACTTTATAGACTGAGTTCTCTCTCCAGCCCTGAAACTGCTCTTGACAGGACAATAAAGTATCTTTATCATGATGCCTCTTCTCTTATCATTCTTTCATTTTCATCTCGGCAGCATTTGATACATGACCAAGCTGGTGACCCAGCTTTTTTTTTATGTAGAAACTTTCTTGTTTTGAAATTTCCTTGATGACACATTCTCCTGGTTGCCTCCATGCTTTCTGGCTCCTTTGGTCTATGTTGGTAAGAAACCAGTGTCTCATTTGTTCGTTAGTTTATGTATAATTCTTAGTCCTGTATCTGGTATAGAGTCAGTGCTCAAAACTATCAGTGAGTAAGTAATTTACCTTCAGTTCAGTGAACATCATGTTCTCCCTTTGAGATATAAACTAATCTATAAGGTAGCCACTTGCTATATGTAACTATTTGAATTTAAATTAGAATTTTTTAAATGTTTCTCATTTGCAACAGTCATGTATGAAGCATTCACTAGCTGTGTGTATCTAGTGGCTATCCAAATGGACAATGTGGCTAGGACACACTTTTCATTGTTGAAAGTTGAGTTGGCTCGTGCTATTCTAGAGAGTTTAAATGTAGGTATAATTATTGGCCCTTATAAATCATAAAGTCATTCAGAAATTTTGGCAAAAGATTGGCTGATTTTCTCTAAAGTCCTCTGAAAATATACATTATAAAACAGGAGAGTTGGGGATGGAGAGATGGCTTAGTGGTTAAGGTGCTTGCCTGCAAAGCCAAAGGACCCAGGTTCAATTCCTCAGTACCCATGTAAGCACAAGGTGGAGCATGTGTCTGTAGTTCATTTGCAGTAGCTAGAGGTCCTGGTATGCTCATTCTTTCTTTCTACCTTTCTCTCTCTCTCTCTAATAAATAAATAATAAAATAAAACATATAAAAAAAACAGGAGAGCATATTATACTGGCTAAATGCTTAGGGTTAATGATGGATGGACAATTGGCAGCTGAATGTCAAGGTAAAGAGATTTGTCCATCTTTGCATCTTGAGTTCTCTAACTACAAAATGCAGTGGTAGTTTTTGCACAGGATTGTTGTAGAAATGAAAGACACTGGTGCATATAAAGTTCTTATTAAAAACTGAAAGATCAATAAGTGACAGCGAGTATGATTATTGTGGTTTTGTGCACCTTTAGAGTGCAGAATGTATACTCATTATCTGCTTCTACTCTCTAACCCTGGTGACTTTTTTTAAGACAAATAATATACCAGTGGGAGGTAAAGTGTCACTCCTTTCATGCAGGTAGGTCAGGAGAACAGGATTAGAATGAGAGAGTTCTGAAGACCGGAGTTTGTAACAGTTTGCTGTAGTATGGATGGAATCGTCTAGGACCATGCAATTCCAGCTAAGATTCTTGCATCCATCATGAGCAGAACTTAGGAAGGTTGAACACCTTCCAGCAGGAGTTCATGTGTTGCCCGCAAATATTAGTGGAAAATATTTGTCCTCACTGGACTATTTTTAAATCTGTCTTGGGAGAGTGCCTAGGTGAAAGACAGAAATCCTGGTTATATGTGCGTCTCTGACCTGGATCCTATGTGTTACTTTATAAAGGAATCATCCAGTCAGCTCCCTGGCACACAGTATTCCCACCCACAATTCTCAATCACATCTCAAAAATGCTGTGAAGTTACCCAGCTCATCTTCTCAGGGCTGACAGAGTGTCTGGAGAAGCACTTCTGCAAGTCCTTGTCACTTGTAGTTTGACATTTCTGACTTACTGTGCCCCACAAGTATGAATTTGGAAATTCCTTTAGGAAGGATCTTCATGTCACAGAATATTAGAATAGATTTGATTATCATTATCCTTCATCAGTTCCTTAGGAGGGACATGCAACCCAGGCAAGAAGGGCCTATGAAGGGAACTGGTTTGCCAGGTTTTAACCTGGAAAGTGATTTTGACATACGGATGGAGCTCTGGGAGGCCTTGGATCTCTGTAATATGTGGGGGAGAAGTTGGGCTCTGGATAACCTTAAAATCTCCAAGCCAGTTGCTCTCAAGTCTTAAGTTCTTGTCCATGTCAACAAAGAATCGAAAAACATAGACACTTAAAAGAGTAAGATATGAAGGATTTAGTAAGGGAGCGTAGGAGGAAAAGAGGCAGAAAAGTTCCTAAACCAGGAGGAATCCCTCCTTTGGAGGGAAGGGCAAACTTGTAAAACTCTCACCTGAAGCCTTGGCTCAGGTCCATGTATATGAATGAGGCCTCCAATTAAATGAGTCTTATTAAAAAGTCCCAGTGTATATGAAGGACCTTGATTGATTGCTGGGCCAGGGAGGACCTCTGAGTCAGGAAGGGCCACCCATGGTGGCTAAGCCCACATAAAGTTGAGGAAGAATCAGGAAGCTGCTGCTACTGATCTTGAACCAGACGGACTTCTAGTTCCCCAGAGCAGAGTAGCCTCCATGTCTCTTTAGGCCAGTCCCTAGCTGAGTACCTACAAAAAAAAAAAAGTTACCTTGATTCTAATCCATGTCACTTTGACATCACCTGCTTGGGGATTTACCATTTAGTAAAGCATATGTGAAGCACTTAAAAACAAACTCCATTAGTAGCAAGGGCTTTACTTGACCGTGTTCTAACCTTCCTAGCACCAAGCTCTGCCACTGTTAGCAATTCCACCACGAGATGCTTCATTCACCAAGTCCCCATGGTCAGCTTTCTGTAAATTAAAGTATTTTAATTCAATTTGACCTCTACTGGAAGCAGAAGTTTGATTTAATTTTGTGTGGTTTCTTGTTTTGTTCAGATGTGATTACAAAGACAGATTCCTTCTATCTAGCTGCCCATCACCATCGGAGCTCTGTGGCAGTTGGAACCCAGTGAGGACCTGCAGCCCATGGTCCTAAAAGACCCCTCCAACCTTGTCTGATGGCACTGTCATGGGCGGGGGGGGGGGGGGCAACTGGATATCTGTATCGATAGGGAAAAGCACTTCTACCCTATTCAAAGGACCAAGAACAGCATCTCCCACTGGAAACACCAGTATAGGTTCTTTGGGCCATAACTGTACAACATTGGGTTTACAATTGAACTGTAGGCAGAATTTTAAAAATAACTATGAACTCTACTGTATGAACAAATTGCACATTACTCCCATCCCCCTCATGTCATTCTCTTACATCCCCTCTTCTTACCCCCATTCCACAGAGGGCCCTCCTCAGTGGGGTTGTTGCTATTTACCATGGGGTTATAAATGCAGCATTCATTCTCTAGGGGGCAATGACTCAGGATAGTCCTTTCTACCCTGTGGCTCTTTAAATCTTCCCACCCCTTTTACCTTCCCCAATGTTCCCTGAGCCTTAGTGGATAAGTCTGTGGAAAAGATTGATTTGCTAAATCTTTGGCTCCTTCTTCCAATACTATTTCCATCCATTTACTTGTCTTTTTAAAAGAACAGGTCATGTTATGATTTGAAGCATATAGAATGTTATTAATTTACACCTAAATGAGTGAGGTGTACTGACACCCTTTGGAAGTGGAGACAGGCAGATTAGCAGTTTAAGTCATTCTCAGCTAGAAAGTGAGCTCTGGGCCATCCTGAGCTACATGAGACCCTATCTCAAGCAAAAAAAAAAAAAAAAAAAAAAAAAAAAAAGGTGGAAATCTAAAAGATGAAAAAGGTAAGATGTTAATGTTGAAACATTTCCCTCTCAATTAGAGATATCCAGAAGGGGGCAAGGAGACTGATTATAGTTTGCTTCCCCCCCCAAAAAAAACATACTAAATACCTTTGATATTGAGAATATTGGTTCCAGTGACAAAGACTTTAGTTCATTTAAGTGATTATAACTTTGTCACACTTGCCTTCTTTTTCCCTCCCCCAGTTATTTATTTTGTAATTTTCCTTTGAGCCACTGTTTCCCTCCTTAAAGCATTCATAGTTTCTTTCAAGTGAGATCAAATGGGATTGTACTTCCTGTTTCATGAGGTTTGGACCCACCATTGAAAATCCAGGGTGCTGAGCAGAAAAAAAAAAGAGTGGGGTAACTAAAGGAAAAGCTGTGTTTGAGTTGAAAGGGAAAGACAATGCAGCTGTTTTGAGTAGCTTACATCTTTAGAAATGCTAATGAACATGATTGAATTTCACTGAAAGTGAGGCTGAAGGAGTAAGTCGGAAAGAAAATGGAGTTTGGAAGAACTCAGCTCATTTAGAGACAAAGATCTTATTTACAGTAACTTCATCTTAACATCTCCATTTGCAGGGATTCTAATTGAAAAATTTGGAGTCCACCCTTGCGCCCCCCCCCCCGCCCCAAATTGTTCACCGAAGCTGTTGGATCGTCTCAGTTTTCTCTTAAAAAAAAAGTCTTATTTTAGGGAGAAGTATTGTTCTTAAATAATCAATTTAAGAAATTGGGTGTCACATTTTGCTGGCCCATCCTGGTTTAATTGAATTGGGTGAGTGACATTAAGAAACAATGCCAGCCGGCACAGGAGCTACTCGCCTCTACTGAAGGACTCTACTGTTGGTGCTAACGCGAAGCTTGAGAGCAGCAGAGCTGTGTAATTACCAAGGATTACAGTTGTTATTCTTCATTACACATGGATTTTTAAGGATAACAATTGATCTAGCCATCATAGACTGCCGCTCTCAATTTTCTAGGGATTTGGAGGGAAGTCTTAGATATGTATAAACGGTAAACTTGGCCTGTTTGGAATTCCTGGGCTTTCAGCAGAGAGGCTGCGCCTGGCTCTAAGGCGATGAAACACGGCGGGGGAGAGGTAGGTGCTGGTGGGAGGGAAGAACGCATCTTCTGTCACCCTTCAGAACAGTCATGGCTGAGGCACTGCTATGGTTTTGAGTGTATGTCCCCCAAATCCATGTGTTGAAAAGCGAATTCAGTATTAGGGGGTGAGGTAACAGAGCCCTAAGAAAACCAGGAATGCTGCCGTCTCTCGAGTTGGATCACCTGTTTTAGGGGTGGTTCTGATAAAAGGACGACGTGGGCTCGGTTTTGCTCTCTCCCCTGTGCTCATCAGCCCTCCTTCCATGTTAGAATGCAGCCTGAGGGGCCATGCCACATCTCAGTGCCATGCCCTTCTTGGGCTTCCCAGCCTCTAGAAGGGAAAGACAGCTAAACAAGCTAAAAGCATACAAACCAAGTTGGTAAGTTTCCCATGAGCCTTTCAGACACGATGGTGTAGACAAGCAAGAGAGCCTGTGTTTTTATATTTAAGTCTGATGAAGTCAACAGCTGTGGAGAACCATGGTTGGGCAGTGGTGATATGAATTGATGGAAGTCAGCTGGTGGAAACCTGGTGAGGCCTTTCTGGCGTATTTTCTGATTTCTGTTTCTTTGGAGGTAGGGATATTTTTGTCCTTGGGAACTAAAGTACTCAGAAAAATAACTAAATAAAAAGCCACACCCATGTTGAAGGTTCTACAGTTGTGACTGTGGAGAGTTGCAGTGTTTCAAAACCAGAGCCAAATTGTCTTGGGTTATCTTTAGTCCCCTTCATTCATTCATTACACACCCCTGTGTCTGACCTAATGTTCTTATGACCACCAGTTGAAACTTTTGGAATGTAATAACACAATACTAACTTCCAAGCACCCAAAAGCTATGAGTGTCATCAAATAGCATCTGAGACCTACAGCAACAATTCCCTGCTTTGCCGTAACCCACCTACCTGGTATTTCCACGAATGGGTTTGAAATATGCTGGATTTATGTATTACTCAGGATCCTCTAGTGTAATAGAACCAATACGTAGAATTGAGTCCTCATAGTTTATGACTCTTTTGTCTTGTGACTATAAAAATTTCATGAATCAATGCCGTATAGAAACATGTCACTCAAGGCAATGTGAATCTATGTTCCTGGCTATGGTCACTCACATTTGGTTCAGGGATAAACAATCTCTTCTTTGTTCCCTTGGAGGTGAAGGCTGTGTTTTTGTATTAGCATCCTGAAGGTGCAGGGCCAGGACTTTTTGAATGGGAGCCTCATGACCTGTTTCAGAGGAGAAGTGTGAGGGAAAGGAAGGAACATTCTTAGATTCTCTAGCTCCTTCCAGGGACAGCGGGAGGGAAAGGTGACAAAGACCTATCTCTTCCTGCTGTTCACACAATGGCAAGCTGACTTATTTGGGGGATAGCTTGGTCTGAACTCCATGCTGAGGAAACGTCTGCTCTTCACGTAATTCAGGCCTATCTTCCTAAAGTCCTACCCCGTTTCTTTTCCTGCTACTCTTTGCTGTTACTCTTTGGTTGTCCTTCTCCCATTTTCTGCTTTCTTTGAATCAGTTCAGTCACTGAAATAAAATGTAAAAATAAAGAAGTTGGAGGTATTGCTTGGACTTCTCAAATGATTGGATTTTTGCATATATATACATATATATTGTTCTCTGCCACTTAGAATTGGTCTGGTCCTAATTTCATTTTCATGAAGAACATGATAGAAATTCTCCTGGTGACCTGATAGCTCCTTTTTCTTACCATTTACAGTGCAGCTAGAGTGTTGCGGCAGGAACACCTGGTTATGAGCAGTGGGCACCACATCTTGTGCCTGCACTTGCTGAGAGAGCAGGAAGTACCAAAGGAGGGAAGGAAGGAAGGAAGCAAGAAAGGAAGGAAGGGAAGAAAGACGGAAGGGAGGGAGGCTGTTTACATTTACGCTCATACATGACAGGCTCAGATCTACTTGTATGAAGATAGCCTTGGAATAATAGCTAAGGTACTTAGATTAAATAAACTCATTAAATATATAAACTAAGGAATTTACATTAAACACATAAATTAGGACTGGCAGGCTACTTAGTTTGTCTAGCATGCACAAGGCCTTGAGTTTCATCTTCAGTACCGAAAATAAATAATGAATGCTTGCATATCTACATACATACCTAAATTGTCCCACACATTCTGGGCAAATGCATTTCTTAGACTAAGAACAACTTTGCTTTAATCTGCTTTGAATGTTAGGTCTGTAATTGTCTCTTTGAATATACAAATGTTTTGACCTTTGATGACACTGTGGAGCCAAGCATAGTGTACTAAAAGATAAGCATGTTGGAGAAGACCATTACAAGAATTCCATGGGAAAAACATTTAAATAGAAATATTTGTGCATAGTATACTGAAACTTAATATGAGAAAATTGAGAGTGGAACCTCACATGCAGTGATATTTGGGAGTGTAGACCCTTTCCCATGCATGGAACAATTATTCATCCATTTGTTTGTTCATTTACTTCTGAGAAAGCACAAGAGAGTCCATTATAAAATACTTGTACGCAGGTTATTTTACAGTCACTCAAAATATTGTGACCACGCCACTTTAATCCCCAGAGCCCATTCGATTCTGTGCTGTGGTCAGGCCAACGAGTTTCCTGAAACACTGTGATGGTAGAATTGAGAACGAGGTTTTTCAGCCTTGTGGAGTGAGTTTACACACCATTTGAAGATGTAGAATTCCTACGCCCCAGGTGAAATGTAGACACGAAGGAAGCGAAGTGACTGGAATCACGAGAAAACATACCACCAGGGAACAAATCATCCCAAGTGTTGACTGCCTGGGCCCACAAGGGCATCGGATAGAGAACGTTGACCAAACCGAGGTCCATGGGTACTGATGGGCAACTAGCCAAGCATGGGGAAGGGGCAGAGCTGGAACACGGGACTGTGGGAATAATCTTGTCTAACAAAAAGTGACCAGAGCTGCGCATGGTGGTGCACGCCTTCAATCCCAGCATTTGGGAGGCAAAGGTAAGAGGATCACCATAAGTTCAAGGCCACCCTGAGACTACATAGTGAATTCCAGGTCAGCCTGAGCTAGGGTGAGAACTTTACTAAAAAACAAACAAACAAACAAACAAAAAAAGTGACCAGGCCTCTGTGAAGAAGAAGACATTAGTAAATGACCAACATAGGACTTCTTTCTAAGGACAAGTTTAGTGGAATAAACCTTGGTGGATCTCATCCATTGCAGAAAAACAATAATAACAAGAATAAGGCATGCTAATATATTTGAAATGTCTTACTGGTATACTAAGTTGGTTATTGGTTATGATAACTTATTCATATCTTCTTTTTGGTCAGATGATTAAGAGGAAAGATGAAGGGAGGATTATAGAGGGAAAAAATGTCATAGGTATTAACAGAGTTTTGAAATAAAGACCTGAACTCTAGGAATTGGTGTTACTTGACCAGAAGAAAAAAGGTACGTAGTTAAATTTAGGCCCCAAATAGCCAACTTCTCTTTGCCTCTAACAGAAAGGGCCTATGTAACTGTGGAAGTAAGTATTCATCAGTTAGGAATGTAGGGTTAGGATTTCTGAAGGGATTATGGCATTTGATCCCTGACCATCTTGTAAAATGGCTTTAGGTACTGTGTGACCTGAGATGAGAGAAGTGCATATCTGATATCGTAGCAGCAATCTGTACCATACTTTGGTTCTGATGAATTAACATGTCAAATAATGGCCTTAGAAACTAGGGGGAAATAGCTTAAGAAACATCCTGGGTGAGAAGCAAGATTAAAGGCAAGACTGACAACTCCTCTGAATGTCCAAAATCTACTGGACTTCACTGTGGTGCCTTTGACCACAGAGCCTCACTCATCTACATAAAGCTCTTTGTTCATCAGCACTCCACTACAACCAAAGCCAGCAAGATAACAACTCCTGTGGATTTGATCGTTGTGCCCACGACAATCAAGGCAAATCCACCAGCGTCTCCTGTCCCCATTCGTTGGTCATAAGCAGATTCTACTAACCAAACCTAAGAGGTCAGACAACTTGGCTGAATTCAGAAACCTTTGGAGAGCTATCTATCTTGGTGTATAGAGCTGCCACCTATATTTTTCAATATAAATTAAAAATCACCAGGCTTTGCCATTTCTTCCCATGTGTGAGCAGGTTGCAAAAAAGAAAAAAAAAAAAGCCATTCTGAGTTCACTTTTCTTTACAAGAGTCCTTTTTATTCCTCACATTGAAGCTGTCAATTCAAAGAAAAAAAAAAGGCTTGTTATAAATGGATTAATTTATGGCAAGATTGTTGATTGACAGGAAAAAGTTTGTTATGTATGGATTTGACATCACAATCGTGCATAGCCAATTTTCCCACTAACAGCTTCTTTATGGAAGAATTCTTCCAGCCACCTTGCACAAGCAGCTGTTGGAAACCCCTTTGCATCGATCACTTGTAGGAGTTTATTAAAGTGGTACCTGGCAACATGTCTGTGTAGTTAAAGGCTTGCTCATTACCAAACCCCATTTTTCAGGAGTTTATTACTCAAGCTTTTCAAATCGTATCAAACTCAAACCTTGCAGGTGAGCCCTCACTCTAGGCATTGTTTCTTTTGTTAGTGTGCATTCTGGAGCGGGGGCCTCATTTTGTAGAGTGACATAGACTGGGATTGATCTGCATCAGATTTCTGAAGGAAAAAGAAAAAAAAAAGCTCTACATTTTATAGCCATTTTTCTCTGAAAATGTGGTTTTGAATTCTTATAGAATTTCTTAAATTAATATGTATAGGAAAAGAAGTGCTAATTATCATAAGCATACCCTTATGATTTCTTTTAAATTTAATACTTCTATGCTCCTGAACCAATTTGGATCACTTTCTGAATCACTACCATGTCCCCTCGTTTTTTCCTGTGACCCTGTCCTTGCCCAACAAAGCCCTCCTTGACTCACTTTCCTATTTGTCTTCGAGTTGAAAGGTAACTTTCCTTCTCTGAAGTCTGTACTGTTCCGTCAGTAAGAGCACGTGTTCGGTGACGCTGGAGTAAAGGTCAGCTCTCTCACATGCTGTGTGACCTCAGGCAACACATTTTGCCCACCTAAGCCCCCCATTACCACATCCTCACCTAGAAAGTAGGGCCAACAATAGCACTCACTTCTTGGTTTAATTTGAAGATGTAAGGGAGCTAAGACATGCACAGTGCTTGGCATATGGCAAGAGCTTAAGTAGGTGTTGCTGCTGCTCTGCTTGTATGGGACGAGGTGGAATTAGTAGATGGCATTAATTCTCCAACGTGCTTGGATTCCCTTCTAGCCTTCCACCGAATCGAGCGCATTTTTGATACCAATATTGATATTCCTTACACTTCCATAAGATACTGGCGTCTGTTTTTCGCAGCTCCCATAGCAAAGAAGCTTCCTGCCCCAAACCTGGTATGCACTAAAGCTTCTTCACAGGGGGTTAGAGGAGGAAGGTGCATAATGAACTGTGATACTCCATTAGCCTGGATAAGCCCCAGAGCATAGGAAGAGCTAGAGGAGCCAGCTGGCTCCCCAGTAAGTGTTGGTTCTGCCAAGACCCACTGATTGCTGTCAAGGAAGTAAAGAGTAAAGGCTGATGCTGGGAGGAAGTGGGCCCTTTCTCCAACATTAGAAGTCACTGGCTCAAGCAGATCTTGAAGACTGAATGAGTTCATAAAATAGTTTGAAATACATAGAGAAATAGTCTATTAAAATATACTGTATTTGTATCTCATTTATAGTCTCGGGGGTAGTGGTCCCCTTCATGAGATGGGAATAAACTTTCTTGTGGGTGAGAGGCAGAATTCCTGAGCTGACTTCCTCATCATCCCCATACACTGCATGCAAAGTACTGTGGTTGGCTTCCTTCTCCAAAGTGATCAAGGCTCCACAGCTGGATTCTGGAAAGAAAGAGCAGGGAAAAAAAAAAAAGAAAAAGAAAAAGAAAAAGCTGATTCTACAAATGGCGCTGGTGGGGAAAAAAGACAAAGATTAAGCCTTTTCTTAAAAAAAAATAGAGAAAGCTTTATCAAGGACGAAAAGTCCTCTGCAGTTTGATGTTACTTATATCTCCACAAATTTAACAGAAGGTAGTTACAGGCAATGTAAATATCATTTTCCAGCAAAAAATTAAATAAAAAAGTAAAAATGGAGTGTATTTCCTTCTGTCCTCATAGAAATGTTGCCATGTGTGTCAGTGATAGGGGATATATCATCCTTCAGAAAATGTTCTTTTTGTTGCTGGTGAAAACATGAATTCTCCTCCTCGGGTGCATATAAATCCACAGGGTTTTGCTTTTGAAAAATAATAGAAAGTAGAAACTGAAAATATTATAAGCTCCCAAACATGATCATGTGAGGTAGTAGGTAGATTTTTGGAGCCACCATGAAAATTGTATGCTGAATGATTGGACCAAAATCATATGTCTAAAATCATAACTTTTGGCACCACTATTTTAGTACATGCACCCAAGAATGTCTTTCCTTATTTTATTTTCTTGAGAATTGAATGTCAAACAGACAGAACTAAGCAAACCAGACAGCACTCATCCAATGCTTCAGGAGAGGCAGTAATAACAACCGAGGGATCTTACTGTAAAGTATAGGCAATTCATGAGCGCTGCTATCCTCATACCATTTGGTGTTCTTTCCTCTTGTGATGTCATTCTCCTCAGTGACAAAAGACAGGAAAATCAATGCACTTTGACATTATTCCAAAAAGCACTCAGGAAATAGTAAAAAATTTTGAGATGAGGTAGGTGGAAGAGATTGGCATTTTTCAAAAACAGAAGCATATCCTTAGGATGCTGCCAACATCACCATCTTTGAATCCCATTTGGACAGGCTGGGCGGAAAAATCATGGCTAATCAGAGCTCTCATCAATTTCATCCCCTTAGGTTGGGGGAAGGCCTAATGCTTATACAATTGCTGATGGAGCCCTCCAGTAAGAGGTCATCTCAATGTCTTCTGCTGAATGAAATCATTGCAATTGCAATTTGGGGGACACATTCCATTTTCATGACTCTTTGAGAATACCCAAATGGCAGCATTGGGAGGCATTTGAACCAAGAATGATTGACAATGTCTGTAAGTACTTATTATGTCAAGGCTTCAGCCCGTCGATTGATGGGAAATGATGTATAATAAATTAGAATGATCACACATCATTTGCCATCGATTGAAATGCCAAATCCTTGACAGAGTAATGAGTTATGGCCAATACCACTCACTGTCTTAGGGGGAGATTGATTGCATATCTTCCATCGATGTGATCAAACAACTAAGAAATCCTGAGTACACATCTAGCTCCCAAGTTTTACCATCATTCCAGAAGAGAGCATAAACTTAGTGTTGCCTTGGTGAGCACTGTACCCATGTGAGGGTTGGGACAAGGGAGCTCTTCATCATCGGATGCAAAGAGAGCCACACTCCAAGGAAATTTAGATGCCTGCGAAGTACAGCAACACCATTAGCCACCTCAGCTGCAACAAGATTCATTTCTTTGAAAGCTCCCAGGTCTCTTCACCAAGGCAAAAGGAGGAAGTCAACAGTGAACTCAGTGGAATAAATGTTTAGTAGGCTCATGTAGCCAGTGGCTGGATATTTTCCCCCTAGTTCTCTTGTGTAATTTCTCCGTATCATATGATTTCTAAATGATTCCAGTGGGCAAGCAGTTCTTTCTGATCTCACAATTAAATACCCAAAATCATCAGCTGTGAAAAAATTTTATTTATTTAGGTAGCCAACCTGTGTGTTTTTCCCAGTGGTGGTAGGAGGGCTGGAATGATGAGTGAAATTTTCACTCTTTGTTTCTGTCAACATTCCATAACTATTTCTAAGGCCTTTCTCGGCTTGTTATGTCTTCACACGCATTTTAAAGTGACATGAAAGCTATTTAAAAACTTTAGTAATTTAATAAATATTTTGTAAAATATACACTATGTATAAAAATTGTGATAACTATTGTGAAAATCTATTTCAGTTACAAAATGATTAAAAACCAAAATAGCTTTTCTTCTTGCTTAGAAAATGAAAGCTGTTCCCAAACTTTTGACATAATCAGAAACATTAGATTTCTTCATAAAGTGAAGTACTATAAACTGAAAGTACTATGAAGATGTGGACCATTGCCTGCCCTGCTAACTGTTGTATGTTCAAAGCCTAGAAAAATGCCTGTCATATACCCAGCATTTGATGAAAACTCCTGAATGAACAGTACATGTATTTGCAATTATATTCTTTTTAAAAGGTGAGGAGCTTAATCAGTGCTTTATAAGTTCCTACTACTACTTTTGCCTTTTCTCCAAGGTATAATTACAACGGCCATTAGGTTTCCTTCCAACATGGTGATATCAAATTTAACTGTTGAAAGTAAATGGAAGCAGAAGGGGAAAACGGGCAGATGGAACCAACATTCAGCATCACCATCACCATGGTGTTTTACAAATATTGTCTGACCAAAACTCAGTGAAATGGTATGATCTCCACTTAACAGATGTGGAACCTGAATTCCTGAGAGATTACCACAGAACACAGATGGTAAGATTGAGTTCTATCTAAATCAAGTCTGCTACTGGTCCATGTTTAGGGAACTAGGCTCCAATAGGCATCTATGACAATTGTTCAGGGCTCTGGTTCCAAGACTCCCACAACAAGCCCACAATGTCATTATGTAAGTTAAAGAAGAAGGATCTAGAATAACATGAGGTCTACAGTCTCCTGTGCCTAAAATAGACAAAGAATAACCATGAGTACTTCTCCGATGATTCACTGAATAGAAGAACAGACTAGGTTAGTGACTATCCTCTGAGACTTTTTACTAAACTGTAAGGGAGCTAAAACATCCTAAGTACAATATTTGAGATTCAATACCACTTACTCATATAGATGGAAAATGATTATTGAACATTTATTAAATGCAGTTCATTGTATAGTTACAACAGATGAATAATCTATTTCCTGTCCTCAGAAAGGGACCTGTAAACAAGTATTTATAACATGATGACATAAGTGACAGTAGGAAAAAAGGCAATATGATATGGAAGAGCAGGACATGGGACAAATGAGAGGAGTGGAGGATTAGGGATACCCTGTAGGTTCGCTTGTGTCTGAATACCCTGAGAGGAAGACAAGGAGTCCCTCTAGGAGGCAGAGAGAAGGGCTCCTGGCAGGAAGAGTAGAAAGTGCAACTATCACAGCACCTCCAGGAAGCACTTTGGCACATTTAGGAAACCAAACAATAAACAATAGAATTTATTCCAGCCTTTATGACTTTTTTTTTCTAGTATAATAGATTAAGCCTCTAGGACTAGAAATACACCATGACATGACAAGACAAGATTGTGCCTTGAATGAGTTCCTTAGCATTGCCACATGATTAATTCAGTCTCAGCTGTTAACTGACAAAGAGTGGAGATTATCAGATTTCCTTAACCATAGTCACTAATGTCTTAGTAATTTAAAAAATTGCTTTAGTCATATTTACGTCAGATTGCAAGGCACACTTGGGCTCTAAGAGTTGAGTGATTGGCAATGAAGAAGGGAAAAGACTGATTTTATTGTTCTCTTCTTATTATTCAAACAAGTAGAATATTGGGTCAAAACATTATTTCAGTCAGATATGGTAATCTCACTCAGCACCTGGGAGAATAAGGCAGGAGGATTCTGAGTTCTTGGACAGCCTGGGTTACATAGTGAAAAGCAAAACAACCAAATCAAACAAAATGAAACAAAACAGAAATTCCATTTCTTGAGACAAGAATGATCAATCTGAGGACATAAGACTCAAATAAAGACTTCTAGCACCAGAGTAGATTGACATTCTTGCAGTCACACCAGGATTCTTAACATCCTGAAGCATCCTGGGACAGTTGCTTACCATTACAACACCATAAGCAAGCAATTTCTTGATTCCATCCTTAGAAAACTTCTTTGTGGTAGAATTAGCATTATAATTTATGTTTCATTGGTTATACCAATAATCTTGAGCTTTGAGTCAAATTCTAAATGTGTACTTAAACTAATTTCTTGGTATAAGGGTGCCACTTGTCCATGAAGGGTATGTTCTAAGACCTTCTAAGACTGTGGGTAGCACCAGCTCTTCCTTGTATTGTGTTTTCTTCTACATACACATGCATGCCCTTAAGTGCATACACATTACACTGATAGTAACTTTTGCCCTTTAGGTTATGGCAGAACTAACATGAATCTCTTTCCTCCTTTCTCATTATTTCATAGCCAAAATATTTGTTGATGAAGATCTTAGCAACGCCAATGAATGTTTATTTTTTTCTTGAGAAGTTGGTTATTTTCATTTAAAGGAAGCATTTTATGGCTCCTCTTTGATATAGTTGAAATTCCAGCACCACAACTCTTGTCATCTGGAGCCAGGATTAAGTAAACTAAGGGTCGCCTGAACACTAGCTTTGCAATGTTGTGATAGTTGACCTGGCACCCAGCTGTTCAGACCCCATGTTGTAGACAAAGGGAAGACGCGTGTCTTAGGTGGGGTGGGCAGGACCGTGCAAGAGTTCATCAGGACCCTACAAATGGCTTACCATTTAAAACTTATGAACTCCTCGTAGTCACACCGTGATGCTAGCCGAATAGTAATAACTTACATTTGGTCCCAGGCCCTGCCAAGCTGACAATCAACCTATTTCGTCACACACCTGTACGTTTAGAAACTCACACCTGGCTATGGAGATGGCTCAGCTGTTAACAGTACTTGCTGCTTAAGCATGAGGGCCTCTCAGGACTGAGACTTCCCAGGACCCACATAAAAAGCTGGGTGTGGCAGGTATGTCTGTAACCCCAGTTGATAGGAGCAGGGAGTGGGGGCTGTGGAGATCAGAAAACTGTTGGGACTTGCTGATGTGCACCTCTGGGTTGAGACAGAGAAACTTAGTTTCAAGGAAATATGCAGATAAGCAATAAGAAGATACCCAGCTTTCTCCTGTGGCCTCTGCACACAGATGCATGCATTGGTACACATGCATGCATATGCCACATATTATACACCATACATACCACACACACACACACGCACACACACACACACACAAAGAAATAAACTCATGACATCATTTTCTTGTACTTTCACATGAAGGGGCAAAGGACAGTAATCTTCTTGGGTAACAGGAATTGGTTCTTTTCCACAGTTTACATAAATGGGCTATTTGAAAACCATGTAAGGATGTGCCTTAAGGCATTAATACACAGGGTCACAGTGATGTGTGCTCTGCCACTTCTAATGTGGGATTCAATTTTCTCATTTTTGTATCCGTCTAATGTATTCTTAAAGCAGAAATTATGACACAATTGGCACTTGTATAGTGATTTGCAATTTACAAAGTACTTTCACAGCATTGTTTCATTCAATGCCAACAATAGCTCTTTCAGTTAGGTGTTTTATCTATTGAGGGTAACTGAAATTGTGATGTGAAGTAACATGTCCAAGGACCTAGCCCTATTAAATAGTGCAGCTGTGAGTCTATGCCAGACTGTCAATCTTCAAGTTCAGTGCTCTGTGACATCACACCAGCATAGCAAAGTTTATATTGTTAAAAGACTAAAGGTTGAATGCTCAAATGAACTTAGAGCATTTGTACCAGTCTTTCTTTTAGAAAATGGAGAATCCTTCTGAGTATTAACTGGGGGCTTCTTTAAGTCCACCATTACGGAAACAATTGGATTTTCTGCCAAGAAACATTAAAGTTGATTTGACAAGAATGACGAGGCACTTTGAGAGTTGATTGACTGTTAGCACAAGGCTTTTAGAGCTTGCTAAAATTGCATCAGCTATAAGTGAAAGAAATGGATGGGGCTACACAGAGATTCAAAGGAAAACCCATGACATAAAAAGCAAATGGTAGATTGCTCAAGTGTATAACCATTCATCCCACAGCTCTCTGATTCCAGTGAAAGTTCACTTGGTTGTTATACAACTTTCTATAGTCCTCACTCTTAGGAACTCATGGTGTCTAAATTGATGAATGAGAAAAAATATCATCTTGTGTATATGGAGAATTTTTTAGAAGAAATATTTAGCTGAGACTTTTGCTGAGATATGTGTTTGCAGTTCTGTCTTGAAACTTCCATTTAAGGTGAATTCACGGTCTTGTCACCATATCAGTAGGGTGTGTCCACACTGGATGCCAGTGGAAAACATGATCTTTGAAGTTGGCAGATTCTCTGCTAGATCCAACAAGACCAACGGTGGAAACTTCCATTATGAAACTCTCCTTGCAGATCCGTGGTAACAAGAATAACTTCAAAATTATTCCAAATTTAAAGACAGAAGATAAAGCAAATTTTTCTCTCTAACTCTTTTACAACTAATATATTAAACTGTAGTATTTATTAGTATAATTTTTTAATGGTCTACAGTTAAAGAAAGGGAAACAAACCAATGGGCAAGCTCAATCTTGTGCATATGCTTTTTATTTAATCTTGTAGAACTCTATCTTTAAAAATTTTTTTTTTAAATAGACTTTTGGGGCTGGAGAGATGGCTTAGCATTTAAGTGCTTGCCTGTGAAGCCTAAGGACCCCGGTTTGAGGCTCAATTCCCCAGGACCCACATAAGCCAGATGCACAAGGTGGCGCATGCATCTGGAGTTCATTTGCAGTGGCTGGAGGCCCTGGCATGCCCATTCTCTCTCTCTCTCTCTCTATCTGCCTCTTTCTCTCTGTCTGTCTCTCTCAAATAAATAAAAATAAACAAAAAAATTAAAAATAGACTTTCCCTTTATCTGCTCTATCTGCCTCTTTCTCTTAAATAAATAAAAAAATAAAAAGAATGGCTGGGGTGATGGCTTAGTGGTTTAGGCATTTGCTTGCAAAGCCTAAGGACCTAAGTTCAATTCTCCAGTGCCCACATGCACAAGGTGGCATATGTGTCTGGAGTTCACTTGCAGTGGCTAGAGGCCCTAGCATGCCCATTCTCTTTTTTCCAATTCTTTTTGGTTTTTCTTTATGTACCTCACTCTCACAAATAAATATAAAAGAAACAAATAAATAAATATAAAACAAAATAAATATAAAAAATAGACTCCTAGCTGTGTATTTTTCTACATTTTGTATTTAGTTGATTATCCTTGATGGTGAGGTCTTCTATGCTCCTTTTCAGAATTAAGTACCAGCACGAAAATGTTATATTTAATCTTGGTATTATTGCAACAACATACTTGGCCATTGACAGGTTTAGTGTTAGGAAAAATAAGCAAACCCAGGACTGAGTGAATTACTAAGTAAAGGATCAACCTTTTAAATAGACCCTGACTCATAGATAAGCCCATATTGATTTCTGGGTCGCATCACCTCCATGATGCTATCACATCTGGTGGTGTGAAACAGCCTTTTAAAATGTCTTTACTTAGATAATAGAAAATGAGGCTGGGGCTTACTGTGTAGAAGACTGCTTTTACATGACCGAGTCTACATTAAATTAAGCAACTGTGACAGCTGAACTCAGTGTTTGATGTTCTAGACTTTTCCAAAATTCTTTCCATCCCTTAGAAGGTGAAATTCTTAGCAACCATGATCTGAATGAGTTTAGAATTTGAACTTCAGTATTAGAAAAAAAAATGATTAAAGTTGTGAGAACTAAGAACTGAGAATCTAAGAACATTCTGGGTGCTTTGAGATCATGGCTGTCAGAATTTAACCCAAAAGAAGACATTATTTATGTCAACGAAGTAATGAAAATGCTCTAATATTGCAGGTATTCTATGTATCAGCTGCTGGGATTTTGTCTCCTATAATATGGTCCAATCAGGTTAGGTTTTCTGTGAAGATTTGTTCTGGGCTTTTGACTCTGACTCTCAGACCAGATAATTCTTTGCTTTGAAGTTCTGTCCTATGCACTGTAGGATATTTAGGAGCAGTTCTGACTATAAAGTTCTGTGTCGGTAACTCTTCTCACCAGCCAATTGTAATAATGAGAAATATCTCCAGGCATTTCTAAACTTCCTGTGTTTGAAAATGTGCACATGCAGTCACCTACTGGAGTGGAAGCATAGACTTCCTGTGATCTACTCTGTTTTAGCTTCTGTGGATATTAAATCTGAAGATGAGTGGACTTCATGACATGTCATAGATCACACAATTGATTAGAAGCAGAGGCAGACCCAATTGTGAGGCAGGTCTTATAATTCCTGTAGCAATCTTTACACTGCAACATATTTTCCAAGAATATTGTTTCTGGAAGGAATAATCTTCTGGCCCACAAACACAAATTATTACTTAAGAACATTCTGGGAGCTTTGAGATCATCCCTATCAGAATTCACCCAGAAAGAAGATGTTACTTATATCAAAGAAATAATCATAAAGCTCTAACCTTGCAACCATCTTGGGAGATGATAATCAAGTCGCATATAGTACTTATATACTCTCATCTATAATTAACCACTCTCAACCCTGGCTTCTCTGAACACTTTCTTCAGTGAGGCCTTACTTTTGGGCTTCTGCATTCATCTTTACATTCTCATTTTTCAGAAGGAATCCTGTAAAGTCAGTTTAATCACAACCCACCCCTTCACCTTGCTATCGGATCACTTTCAACAATTAAACGTTTTTTCATCTCCATCATTCCTCAGATGATGTCCAACCAAGTTAGCTTGCCTCCAGCAGGAATCTTTTAGGTTGGTTTAGCCAGTATCTTCCTTAACTCCTGATCCTTCCTTTTAGTCCTTCCCTGTCCCTGACCTCTACACTGCTCCTTGGCTGTAAATTTCACTTGTCCTTATTATATTTGGAGCTGAGCCTGTTCTCCCTCTCTGCAAAATCCCACACAGTGATCCCTATACCTGTCAAAATAGTCCATCCTACATCATGAACAAAGTTTATCTCATTGTCTTTAATAAGTATTATGAATATTTTTTTTCTGTTATGCAAGTACTGTGGTAAATATGAAGTTAGGACCACACTGAGGCCAATGTGTATAGTCTCTTGCCCATTCTTACTACATTGGAGTCAAGAATTTGTTGCCAGTGTCCTGACACTTCAACATTTTATAACCAAAGATAGAAAAAAAAAAATACGCCTGGCAAGAGCCACACATTAAAGAGCAGATTAACAACCCAGGATGATTCACTATGCCAGGAAATGTGTACTTTTACACGGAGGCGGAGCTGACATTTGGATTGTCCTCATTAGCCATGTCTGGCCCATCCACATGACAATAATGGAAGCCACCCTCCTCCTCCTCCATGAAGCTAGTGCCAAGGAAGTACACTGCTGCACAGCCAGCTGTGTGAGGGGCTGAGGAGGGTGCAAAGATGGTGGAAACAGATGGGACAGCCTTTGCATTTTCTACTGAGATATGAATATGTACATAGGATATATTAGGGCAGCTCTCTCACACATATCTTTCTCTCCTTCACACATTATGCTAACCGTTCGTCACTTTCAGGGATCAACTGCATCCAAAAGTTTCTATGCCTTTTGTTTCTCAGATTCACCCCTTCCCTTTACATGATTTTTTCTGACCTATTTGGTTAAAACTTGCTAATTTTTCAAAAGACATTTTATAACATGCTGATGGAAGGTGTTTTTGTATGAAGGATGCATTTGCTTTAAACAAATTCACAGTGTTTGATTTGCTAACGTCCCTACTACCTTTCACTTTAGGAGGGACTCTAGATAACTTAAAATATGTGGATACAGGTATTATAAAATAATTAAAAATCTGATGCGTTAAGAATATATATATTCATTTTTGTCATGTAAGAAAATATAGAAAAAATAGGGAAGGAAATCATATTTGGACATAGTCTTATCACTTGGAGATTAGACTGCTAATGTTCTGTATCCCACACTACATATATGTATGTGTCTATGTATACATATATGTATGTGTAATTGTACATATGTTTGGGAAAAGATAAACATTCTTTTTCCTACATTTGTTCATACTATTGTGACAGTTTTTTTAATAGCTTTAATTATTCCAAAATGTATCCTAATTGTATGGAGGTACCCTGGTTTTCTTAACTATTGTTCATTTTCTTATTGTTGATATTTTTCCAATTTATGATTGTGTAAGATACTATATTGTATAATACAATAAAATAAATCATTATATAATGCAATAGCATTTGAATGATACAAATGATTTTGTATCTTCTTCTTCTTGGCATGTTACTGTTTTAGAAGTCAAATGCTAGGCCATAGACATTTATAGAACTCTTAAAATATATTACTAGCTTAGCATCCACCAAATAGATTTGTTAATTTAAGTCTCGAGAGAATTTTAATTTAAGTAACAAAATATAATTGCTGGATAGAACTCAACATGTAAGAACTCAAGAATATATTTAGACAGTCTTCTCTTTTCTTTGGCACTAAAGATGTTTTCTTAAAGTTAATAGCTTTTAATGAATGGATATTGAACAAAATTAAGATAATTTACTATTGCCTACCCTGACTAGCTTTCATTTTAAAAAATAACAAAATCATTGAAGGTATGTGAAATGGCAGATATGAAAAGGTATTAGGTATCATGAAGCTCAACTTTTCTTTATTCAAAATTTAGTCATTTATTAAGAAGCCATCGTATGCCACCACTTTAAACTTAAAACTAGTTGGGCAAATAAAATAAAATAAAAGTACACAATTAGCTATAATTTGGAGTCATAAATACTAAATAAAGTGATGGAAAAATGCAGTGGAGACATATAATGGTAGGAGAACTTTTAACTTTAGTGTGGAGGGTCGAGCTAAGAGAAGCATTTCAGGAAAGGTTGTTCTTAAGAGATCATTAATAATTTCTCAGGATTGTATGGAAGAGTCTCTGTAACCGAGAAGTACTAAAGAGATACAAGGATATGAACTTATATAGCTTGCTCAAAAAACAGTGTTAATGAGGTATGGTTAGTACACAGAGGTTATGTTAACATCAACTTTTCAATTTTGGGGTAAAACGTTCAGGCTTATCCTCTTACCACAGAGGAGCAGCTGGTGGATCCCGAGCAGGAGGATGGTTCTTTCTTAAAGTTGCAAAAGATTAGAGACAAAAGTGTTGAAGGAAGAGAAGAGATGGACAATTTCAGCTGTGGCAAGGCTATACATGACAGGCCGAGTAAAACGTGTATCCAATCAAACAATCTATCAGCAAATATTGGCTCAGTGCATAAACGGTAGCAGTCCTCTGTGCGGGAAAATAAAAGAACAAATAGCAATTTCTCCTGCTTGAAGCTTGCATTTCTTTTAAGAGAATCAGTCAACAGGCAAGTTGGTATGAAAAACAACTGGTAATAATGAGCATGGAGGCGGGAGAGATTGGGATATTACAGTGGGGAGTAAGAGAAAGTGGTTCTCCTTAGGATGACATCTAAGCGGCCACATGAAGAATGAGAAAAGAACTCAGCCATGTGAGCATCCAAAACCCCAGAGAGAATGCCCACAGGGAGAGTGTTCTGAGTGGTACGATAACTAATTGAGAAAGCTGTAGAATGGAGGAATAATTATATTAGCTCTGAAGCAGACCTTAACTAAAAGACCCAGCACCACCCCCCCCCCCCCCGCCCTGCTTCCCCTTCTTACAGGTCTTTACAAAATGGAACCAATAATATACACAGGATAGAGTCACTGTAAAGATAATACAAACTAATGTTTGTAAAACGCAGCATGCTGACTTCAGACAGTAATGTCTCAATGGAAAGTAGTTCCCATCATCATTGCCAAGAAGAATAGGGGGGAAATGTACTGGAGAGATGGCTTAGCGGTTAAGCACTTGCCTGTGAAGCCTAAGGACCCTGGTTCGAGGCTTGATTGCCCAGGACCCACGTTAGCCAGAAGCACAAGGGGGCGCACATATCTGGAGTTCATTTGCAGTGGCTGGAGGCCCTGGTGCACCCATTCTTTCTCTCTCCCTATCTGCCTCTTTCTCTCTCTCTCTCTGTCACTCTCAAATAAGTAAATAAAAATGAACAAAAAAATTAAAAAAAAAAGGATAGGGGGAAATGAACACTTTCTTTTTCTGTCTCATGCAACGAGGAAGTGGGATATCACCACATGTTCAGATAGTGAATCTGCTTTGAGGAACCTACTGGAAACCTAATTGGAATTTAGACTAAGAGATCAGAGAAAACGTAAGAAAAGATGAAGCATGTGGGGCACATTGGCCATACTCAAACAAGTTGACAAATATTAAAGTGAAAACTAGGAACTCAGCTCTTTATGAGGTAAGTGTAATGAAGTAAATTAGCTTCTGATTATTCATTGGCTCTGGTCAAGTTATCCATAAATAGACATAGTAAGAGACATCAATATTCCAAATCATTACATCTTAAATATCTGGAGGGGCTGGAGAGATGGCTTAGCAGTTAAGGCATTTGCCAGCAAAGCTAAAGGATCCTGGTGTGATTCTCCAGGACCCACATAAGCCAGATGCACAAGGGGGTTCTGGAGTTCATTTGCAGTGGCTGGTGTTCCTGGCGTGCTTGTTCTTTATCTCTCTCTGCTTCTTTATTTCAAATAAATAAATAAACAAATAAAATGTATTTTTAAAATATCTGGAAAAACTGGGTTGTTTGCCTCCCCCCAATCTTCATTTGGGAAAACAAATATTTTATTATTTCTTTATAGAAATCTATGTCCTCTTTTCATTCTAATATTGGATACATTTTAATTTGCCATTGCCACAACAAAACGCAATGTATTCTAAGTGTGATTTGATCACCTTGTTAGTTACAAATGATCATGTTCATCTGTCAGATCATTTAT
This sequence comes from Dipus sagitta, assembly GCA_036346955.1. Lineage (NCBI taxonomy): Eukaryota > Metazoa > Chordata > Mammalia > Rodentia > Dipodidae > Dipus > Dipus sagitta. Next base: position 45,494,429 of record CM070788.1, read on the forward strand.
AACCTTGGTTATATCTTCTAGCACATTAGTGATTCCTGTCAACATTGTGAAATGTACTGATAGTTTGATACATGCCAAAACTCATTTACTTCTCAATAAAACCTTATGATGCAACATTCTTATTTTTTTCCTCCTTTTTTTCTTTTCAGATGAGGAAATTGAAAATTAGAATAATTAAATCATGTGCCAGACTCAGACAAACAGAAAATGTATTTGAACTCAGGCAATGTAACTCCAGATACAATATGTTATACTGTTCCTTTGCTTTATGACTAATAATGATTATTTTTTAGTCTATGTTAGCTTTCTTTAAGGGATAGATGCTCACAAAGAAACATACATAAATGTGAAGACATCAGCATGGTTAGAAGACAAAGTTAAGTGAGTCTGAGAATTCAGAACAACTGGCCCAGTTCACTCACTATGCCAGTCGTTTTTTTTTCCTACATCTCAATTTCAGAATGCACAGCAGACATTTTAAAGTAACTACTAATGAACCTTCGGGATAAGTCTTGAATACTCAAACATTACCCATAAATTCCAACAATTAAAGTCTTCATTTGGAAGGAAAATAAAACATTTAAGTGAGTAAGAATTTTGCTTTAAAAATGTTTCTTATCTTCATGTTCCTACTAAGGTTTGGACTGCTGAGGCAAAATCAGGAGTACCTCCCTTGGTCCCTAAACCTTAACAGGGCATGTCCTCAACTGGCTATCTATTTGACCATATTAATGAAGTCCAGGATGTATTCACTATGTACTCCAAGACTCAGGGTTTAAATAAATCTATTGACATGATCCAATGAGTCAACCTCCTAAAGAATAGAAGCAATTTTTTTGTCCCAATAAATTGGAGACATAAGAAAGCTCTATGAATAGAGGTCATCCCATTTTGTCTCATAAATAATTAAGTATACACATTCCTTAGAAATGTCGTACTTAAATTAGCGAGAATTCTCCCAGATCTTTTCAGATGAACACATTTAGGTGTACGTAAGGAGAAGTGTGTGAGGACTCAGTGCCTTTCAGAAACTCCAATGAGCTGAGGAGAATATGGCTTTCAGGAAGCACGTTGCAAAGCTTCTAGGCAGAATTTAAATAACTTCATTATTTTTACCTTTCTCTTCAGACCACCCCAAATATTCTGACTCTATGTGAACCCATCACTTGACCAATTTTCTATATAATTAAAATCTTGGGCCTTCAAAACTATTCGTAGGTGGAATGCTTCTGAGATGCCTAGCTTTATCTTTTTATACATGTGTAAAGCTTAAAAATGACCAGGCAGAAGTTCTTTTTTTACCCCCTTTCCTTTAACTAGCTTTGCCAAGCTTCAGCTTTGAACACAGTTTTATGACTGATTTATTAAACCTGGAAACTAGAAGTTTATACTGGAACATCTCATGTCTCATAAAGCCTTAACTCCACATTGCTAACAGGGGCTCTGAGGAACGGGGGGTGGGGGGGGTTGGCGTGTCTGGAACACACCCTGAGAATTTACTCATGTGCTCACCCATTTTCTTGGAGGTGAGTCATCTTCCAGGGTTGTAGCAGAAATTCTCGTTCTATTGACAGAAGAGAAACATGCAGTCGTTAGCCCATGAATCATGCTGTCTGTTGTCATAATTAATTTTAAAGACACATTCAAAGAAAATTTTTTCCATAACATTGCACTCTGGGAAAAGGAAGAGGAAAAAAAAAAAAGTCTTGTGCATCATTTAGCTGATGGAGGAGATTTATTGCAAATAAAAGGATTTCAAATTGACTAGGGAGATTTATTGGAAGTGAAATTATTAGAAATCCCTGTTCCTTTTTAAGATATTTAGAAATTATACCTAAGTGGACCATTTCTACTTTAGTTTCAGAAATACAAACTTCTGGCATTGCTCATCATTAGAATTTTTTCCCCTGCAGGCTCCGGCTTTATTAGCAGCTTACGAGTATATTTAGCACTGTCATATGTGAAATCTCTTCACTCTGTTAAACTAATATGGGATAAAATGTCTCTTTTTTACAGTGTTACTCATTCATTATATAAAAATGAAAGCAACTACTTCTGTGTGGATCCAGAGCCACTAACTATTTTTATGACAAAAGAGAGGTGACAATACATATCCCGTAGGCACAAGAGAGTATTATATAAGAGTCATTAGTATAATTGATATCCAGAGAAAGTGTTTTATCCAACGTGATTAAAATGTGCAATACATTATGTAGGTTCCTGTGTTCCAGCTGCCATGTTGTAATCTTTTCTTTGATAGATATCTAGTGAAAAATAAAATTATCCTTGTTAAAAAGATAACATTTTGCTACTCAAGGCTATGGGAATGTGACAGAGCTGCTTCAATGCTTCTGTGGATTTCCCCCCTTTTTCTCTACCTACGTGTTGTGTTTGGGGTGTGTGATTCAACTACAGAAAGGAGAAAAGGCCTCTTTTGTCTTTAAAAACTGAAAAAGAGAGATGGAGAGTATTGGAGAGATGGCTCAGTGGATAAAACGCTCAGGTCTCAATCTAGACAACCCAAGTTGGAGCTCCAGACTCTACCCCACATAAAAAGCCTGTAGCAATGGCTGGTGAGTTTCTGTAATCCCAGCACACTGACACTGGTGGCGAGTTGGGAGGCCAAGACAGGAGAATGTCTAGAAAGCATTGGGACATGCCAGCAAGGAACAGCAGAAGAAACATCTAGAGCAGAAACCTTCTTCAAACCAAGTGGCAGGCTAAGAGCAACTCGAAAGTTGTCCTCTGACCTCCACTCACACACACGTTCCCCGTGTGCAAGTGCGTGTGCAGGCATGCACACACACAGCCATATATATATATAAAAGATAAATATTCTGGGATTTGTGATGCAGGCCAGCGTTAGAGCACATGCTTAGCATGTGCAAGGTCCTGGGTTCCATCCATCTCCAGCACTGCAAAAGGTAATTTCTTTCTTTCTTTTCTTTTTCTTTTCTTTTTTTTTTCCTGGCAGACTAGGGAAATCCTGTTCTATAATTATGACTCTGTGTCTTAAGTTCTTTTGGAATCCAAATTTAAATGCTTACAGCTGTGGAACAAGTCAGACAAAGCAGAGCCTAAAGTTTTAAATTGACTCTAGGATGACCGGAACTTCTTAAAGGCAAATGACCAAGTACTTATTTGAAAACAATTGTATTTATGCACATGACTCATGCATTGTTGACTGCATCATTCATTTTACAGGGATTTTTCTAGTTACTCACTGAGGCCTTAGTCCAGTGCTGGGGACCCATAGACACACAAGACCTAAGATTTCATTTCTAAGTAGTGAGTCAAGGAAGAGAAGGAAGCTGCATGTTCAGTCTTCAAAAGCATGCCTTAATGAGCCCTGTGAGTAGAACAAGAGTTAGTGTTGTGTCTACATTATGTGCATCTCAAGGAAGTAAAAACACGGTTACGTACTATCATCCTAACACCTATAATAGTGTCCCTGAGTTACAGTCATTTTTTTCCCTTTTGCATATATTGTGTGATAATAGCAATGCCAAAAGCTGAGAAAAAGGTCACATGCTGAAGATATCACAATGTATTCAGGAAAGTAAAGTCTGCGGCTAAAAAAGCAATATGTCTAACTCTTAATTAAGTGTCATGCCTGTTAGGGCAGAGAGGTCTGTGGGAAGCTTCCTTGGTAATTAGGAGTTTCATTTTCTTTTCTTCAACTGACCTATGGTATTGTTGAGAGGGCCAAATGCTTTATAAACAAACCATAAAGTGCTTCATGGACTTGTGACATCATTTTTAATTTTTCAACTACCTCTGTAAGATATAAGCCTTATCTTCTAAGTTATCAATGCATCTGAAGTGGGATATCAGTTGTTTGAAAGATCACGGATATGAAGAAATATTGTAGCTATTAATATCACAAAATTATCTAAATAAATAGACTGCTTAGCCCTTGAGAGTTTAGTTTGATTAGAAGTCTTCAATGTTTGAGAAAAAAATTTCCACTGGGACAGTGAAAATAAGAGGCAATGTTAGATTAACCACATATTTAGGTAAGTACTTAATAGTAGAAAATAATGATGATGTTTTTATAGCTGCTTCTTACTCATGTTCATGGGACTGAATGCTGATAACCTGTGAATAGCCAGCAGAGGTCATGACATAGTCTTTTCTTACAAAGATGGTCAGGTTTCATTAGGTTATTAGTTGGCAATTTAACCTCCATACCCCTACCTATAAGCACCACATGGTGATTCTTCCACAAGGCCACATTACTTTGCTGTTTCACTCCCGCTCCTAGCCCCGCCATGGTTTCATCTCCCCTTAAGTTTTCTTCTACTGCTTATTATGCTATTTTCAAGCCAGGAATACAGTCGTTTGTCTTCCCTATCTGTGCCCTAAGATGTGGCTTAATCTTACTCATCATTTACTCATCACTGACTCTAGTGGTTGTGTGTTACTGTGGTGATCATGGCTGCTGGTCATTGTGCTGTCTTCTCAGACTTTGAGTTGGTGAGATTTCCTAGGAGAAGACCTGAGACTTTTCTCTGTGGCCTCATGATTTAAAAAGGGCCAGGCATGCCCATGGTCTTCTAAAAGTTACAATAATGAGATTGTGACTCTAATACAACATAAATAATGTTATTATTAGTTAGCGTCATAATAACAGATGAGGATAATAAGAAAGACTTGGCATGTTCTTCTCCTCAGAGCTTTCAGTGGTTCCAAAGGCACAATTGAAGATACCATTTAATAGACTGTGAAGATGCGTGATCATTCTGGAGCCATTACCAGACCCCGTCAGAGTCTTTTCAACCCTGGTGCTTATTGTGCATGTTATGAATAAGAGAGAACAAAATTATGCATGCAGGGCCAAATTCTCATCTTGCTCTGAACCCCCATGAACCTCTCTTTGAAGTCAATAGGAGCTCAGCAGGGGGTGGAACAAGATGAGAATTTGGAAAAGAAACGTGAAGAAAAGGGATAATTTTTCCGTACCATATCATCATTTGGTGTGTGTTATCCACACAATGTCTAACCCCAATTCCTTTTTTTTTTTTTATTGACTTCAGTCTCAATAAAATTGCATAGTGGATTTTTTTGCATCTCTATGTGCATATACTGTAGGTCATTTTCAATGGGAAAAGAATTGGATAACTTCAATTACTCTCCTGTAAGCTGTTATTATTGAACTGAGCCTGAAGTGCTTTATTTTCAATAAAGAAGTATTCTTATAATACAACTTTCATGCAAATTTCGATGCTATAGGTTTTCAAAGATTTTCCAGAAATGACATTTTTCACTGGCCCAGATAATTAAACATTCATCTCTATACTCTTGCTTTCATTTGACTAATTTTTGAAATGATTTTGTCCACGATGGAATGGTTTTACAAATGTGTGCTCTCCCAGGAAAACATGGTTTGAAATCAACAATGCTGCCTTTGTTATTGTGTTCCAATATCCACTCCCTCCCAGGATTTGAATTGTTCTGTACACACAATGGTAAATGAATGTCCAGAGGGGAACATCAAAAAACAACCTGCCTAGGAGCTAGGGACCACCCTTCCACATTCAAGGGGGTGTCCACACTTTGTAGATTGGCATGCACTTTCAGAATAGGCCCTTCCCTTGGAAACTTGGCCTTCAAGATAAAACTCATTGAGAGTACACCATTTCTTTTTCATGAAGAAGCCAAACTCCATTAGAATTTCATACCTGGATATGTGCTGATGAAATGTTCTGGAATGTAAGACCATTAATATTCATGGGACATCTAACATAATTCATGATGGTCTATAATATATGATAGCAAACAGTATCATTTACACGGAACCTTAAAAATATTGACAATGACAAGTTCTTAAACACTGAGGAAACCTTGTATTTTGTGTTATGACTTCTTGGTTTTATACTTGGTGCAGTTTTTCAATTAACTGCTCTGTATTCAGAGCAATTATTCATTTATTATAGTCAGCTTAGATACGGTACAGATTAGAGGAGTAAGACAAATCATCATTGTGACACTGGCTAGTGATACATTGTTATTATTCTCATTTTTATTTATTTATTTATCTGGCTCTAGCATGGCAGGATTTATAGCATCTACTTTCGAATGCTAAGTCTTATTCCTTCCCAGTCCCTACTTTTATGGTTTTAAATCAGCAAAAACAGCCATAAAATTTGAACTGGAGTTAGATCTATGAGTTATCAAATGATAGACATATACACAAATATTAATTTATACAAACACAAAAATGTTATTTTAAATTAGTTTTTGGTCAGTGACAAGATTTTTTCAGTTATTAAAAAAAAAGTATCTGATCTTTTTTTTTTTTAAGTGTGAAGATTCCCAGAAGTGTTGAAGACAGAACTGAATTTATGTAGTACATAAACCAGACATCAATATATGAAGAACCTCATAAGAAATAACATGCAATTTTAAATGCAAGTAAAGCAAGGTAACTACACGTATTAGGTATTTGGAGGTTAATGGCACGGAGTACAATGCTCCCCGTCACCTCGCAGTGTGGCTTTCTCAGTCTACTGCAGCCACAGACCTTGTAATGTGTCATTTTGCTTCTAAAGGGGTTTTACATACTTTAAAAAGTGCCTCAGATTTTGGCAAAGTTTATTTTATGCATTATGCATAAAAGTTGCCATCAGGATTTAACAAAACATTTTGCACAGAAAGATTAGAGATAAAATCTCTGTACACCAAAATGCTTTAGATGGCTCTCCTAAATGGTGTAAACTTAAAAACAAAACAAAACAAAAAACCCTTAGCATGTATCTTACCCCTTTTCCAAACTTCATAAAGATGAAAAAGACCCCTGGTGAAGAGAATGATGATGTATAATACTGAAATAGAAGCTTGTCAATTAGGTTTTCTCTTCTTTTAGCTGGAATTCTCTTGTTTATTGGTTGTAACATTAGCAATTCAGAATCCAACTAAGCTGCAATATTTGGACAAGGAATTGTAGGGCTCAATAATGTATGTGAGGCGGGTCCTATTTGAGAAGTGTGGGCATTGAAGGAAGCAACCTATTTTATTTTTTAGCTTGGCTTTTAAGAGGCAGAACTCTTCCAGTGGAATACAACAGAACTTGTGAGTGCAGAGAAGAAATTGGTGGAGAAAACTGACAAGAGGGAGAAACTGGGTGATAAGCTTAAAATGACTATTTTACATGTTTCATCTCATGTTTTAAAGCTGTACATATGGTATGTCCTTCCGTGTTTTAAAGGCAAAATGAGGCTCCACGGGAGTGAGCAGGGCTCTGGAGGGACTGCCTGTGTTTCACTGTGCCACACTAGGAAAAGGCCTGAAAAAGTCCTTGGAGGAGAAACGCTTTTTATAAAGTAAAATAAGGGTTAATTTTATCTGCAATCTCACGCCTTGGAATGAGTCCTCTGAAGCTCCGTTGGGAACATGGCTTCTTGTCTCTCCCCGCTCCATTCCCAGGGCAGTATACAGGTGAATTCTCTCCTCTCAGTGTTTTTCTAAGATGGTTACCTACCTCTGGTGTCCGGCTATGTGTTCCCAGGGCCTTCAGAAACAGACAGGAGCCTTCCTTATTGACTGATACCTTCATACAAGTGGATTAAAGGTTATGCTTCCTGTTTCTATTTTCTGAAGTTAGGGTACAGTCTTTAGAAATCCACTTTTTGGGGGGTGCAGAACAGCATCCTTGAAAGACCCATACAAGCAGCTACAGGATTAGTAACCTGTGTGCAACACCCAGAGACAGAGGGCTTTGCTCATCCCCTCCCTGGAGGGTTGTAAAGGTTAATCTCCGTTGTCTATTGGACAGGATTTAGAATCACCATGGAAACAAATATCTGGCCATGTCTGTGAGTTAGTTTCTAGATTAGGATAATTGAGGTGAGAAGATCCAACCCAAATGGGGTTGGCACTATTACATGGGTTGGGGTCCTGGACTATATAAAAAGGATAAAGCAGCAACGTGTATTGCTTCTGCTTCCCGGCTGTGGACCGAATGTGGCCAGTTGCTTCATGTCCTGTCTTTCTTACCATCATCGACTGTAACCTTGAACTGTGAGCTGAGAAAAAGTCCTGAGTAGCTTTTGCTAGGTATGTTGTCACAATAATGAGAAAAATTATGTATATAAGAGTCTTATGAATGTTTTGCTCAGGTAACAATGAGCATTCTTTTGAGGAATGTGATTGCTTTTACAATCTCCTTTATTTTTCAGTGGCTTTATCAATACTGAGAAGGTTTTAAAAACACAGTATAAATTTTCCATTTATTTTTGGTCTTCTACTTCCAGAAAAGTTAATTGGAGATGATGGATTTTATTGGCTGAATTACCAAATGCCACAAAACCAGCAACAGATCAGGAAATATTAGCTCAGTTCCTTCACAAATATTTATTTATTTGAGAGAGAGAGAAAGAGAGAGAGGGGGAGGGAGGGAGTGGCAGACACCGAGTGAATGAATATGGGCCAGGGCTTCCTGCCACTGCAAATGCACTCCAGATGCACCTGGCTTTACATGGGTACTGGGGAATTGAACTTGTGTCCTTAGACTTTGCAGGCAAGTTCCTTAATGGCTGAGCCATCTCTCCAGCCCTACCTCAGTTTTTAAACTGTGTTCCCCTCAGTTTTTCTGTTACCCATAAACCAAGTTATTATTATTTTTTTAAAAGAATACCAGTGTCTGCATAAGAAAAAAATACTGAATTGAAGAATCCTAGTCATAATAATAGTGCTTCACACTTTCATACATCTTTAATATTTTTTTCAAGATTAGCCTTCTCTTTAAGATAGGAGGAAAAGAAACATTGTTGGATATTTTCTTTCACCAAATTATCTCATTCAATATGCATGATAACACTGTTAAGATGAGGACTATGTCCCTGAATTGCAGGAGGAAGCATGGGCTTTGATTTGTCTCACACTAACACTCAATAAGTGGGGAGGAGGCATCCAAGGTGTGGACCCTGATCTGTGTGCTATCTAGACTTTTAGTTCTATCCATTCAATGGATGGAGGTGCAGGATCATTATCATGTATATGTTTTCAAATTTTGATTTGTGGATAAGTTCCTTATAATTATACAGGCAATTAAGGTCGTCAACCAGGCATGTGTATGCATTTGTTTGTGCTTCTTTCTAAAGAGGCATGCTTCCTATAACTTCTACTTTCCTCTGTCTACCTGGTCAGAAGTTAAGACTTTGTTATCTGATCTGTTCTAGAGTTCCCCAGTCGATGGCATACATTCCTAGTCCCCTGTTTCTCGAGGGCCCATTAACAAACGACAAGGGAGATGCAGGCAGAAGTGATTCCATAGGGGAATGTCACCGACTTGGTAACTTATGAAGAAAAGTGAAGCAGGGCTGGAGAAATGACTCAGTGGGTAAAGTCCTTGCTGTGCAAGCATGAGGACCTGAAATTGGGTCCCCATCACTGGCATAGAGAGCCAACGCATGCGCCTATAATCCTAGCAAGGGGAGGGCAGAGAGGAAGCTCTTTAGGCCTTGCAGGCTGGCTAGTCTAGCCAACTTGGTCTAATCTAGGCTCAGCAAGAGACCCTGTCCCCGAAGGTTAGGTGGAAAGTGAGCAAGAGAGACACCTGATGTCAACCTCTGACCTCCACAGACACCACTTACACAATTCTGCACACACACACGTGCCCACATATTCAACAACATAGATGCACACACACACACACACACACACACACACACACACACACACACACACAAAGACATTTACTTTTACTAAAGTCCTGGAAGCTGGGAAGTCTGACCTTAAGGTGTTTGCCATCCAGCAAGAGCTTTCTCATTGTGTCGACTCTGCTGGAAGGGTGAAAGGAAAGAGATGCACAGAGGATGCTCATGCCCATGGAAAAGGAACTGAACTCACGCATGTTACCAGAAACTCACTCTTTTAATAACTAACCAACTCTGGCCATAAGGACACGGATCTACATATGAGGGGTGAAGGATCTCTGTTTCCTGTACCTGAAGAACATCACTGGGCATTATGTTACAGTAACACCAGATGATATTCAAAGCATTGGCACTTACGTGATTTCATGCTTAAAGCACAAGAGGGGCAGATCCTTTGACTCTTAGAAAAGTCTTATTTTCAGCTTTACTGATTAGGATGAGATTGAGTTCCAGTACTAGCTTTCAGGAATTTTTTTTTCCCTCTAGTGCTTACACCAAAGAGAAGAACATTGATGAGACCAATTTAGTCAGATATATTTCCCCCATTGCACTTGCCTCAAAGTGGTTCATCGACACAGTGTATAGGGACTCCTGGTGGTTGGCAGGAGTTAATGTTTCAGAATGGAGAAAGATGTGAGATAATATTCTGGATAAATAATGGTTCTCATTTCTCTTTATCTGATGCCCCATTCCATCATCTTTGTACCATCTTGTATGTTGACCGGAATCTCCATGTTCCCTTGGTCACAACCCTGTCTTTCTTTCCACACTGACACCCTTCACTGCTTCTCTCTTGGACTAGTGCAGTCGCCTTATGACTGGCCTTTCTCACCCAAGCATTCATGTAAATTACAGACACCTTTCCAACTATTACTTAGAAACTGCTTTCTGAAAAAAAAATAATAAAAGCATTTTCAAAGGGTTTCAGTCATGTAGAAGATGAAATAATGACTTGTTGGCACCCATTCAAGGCTCCAAAATCAGTGATATCAATGGGGAGTAGCACCGGAGCATTATTATGATGATGGAAATTCTTCTTCATCATTATTTGTGGTTCTGGATATTGACTTCAGGGTCCTTTCCATGCTAAGCAAGCACTCTGCCACTGAGCTACCACATCAGCCCTTTGGAGGCATCATTAGGAGCGTAGGTTTAGGGGCTGGAAAGATGGCTCAGTGGTTAAAAAGGTATTTGCTTTTAAAGTGTGTGTCCTGGGTGTGATTTTCCAACACCTATGTAACGCCAGATGTATGAAGTGTTGCATACGCCTGGAGTTTGTTTGCAGCCACAAGAGGCCCTGTTGTGTCCATAATTTCTCTCTCTCTTAAATAGATATAATAAAAGTGTTTAAAAGATTTAACAGAGATTCCCTAAATGGATGGATAATGCTGTTTTCAGAAACCATCGGTTATTAAACAAAAACTGCACTGGAATAATTCCCTATGAATCAATCATTGGCCAATAAGGCTCCAGAGATCCCCAAAACAATACAGGCTATTTCCACTGCTCTTGGTTCCCCACCATAACTGGATGGTAACACCCTGGAGACTCCACACACTTTGACTGCAGGACATAGGGAAGTCAAGTTGGAACTGAGATGGATGTTTCCTCCGTTGCTAGCTAGCCGTCATGGGGCTTGAACTGCTATGCAGGCATCTGGGGGAAAGGTCACCAGAAGTCTTACTTAGCTGTGAGCCATGCGTGCTACAATATTGACTCGTCAGGCAAGAAGTGCCACCTGGTGCAAAAGTAGCATAACTGTTATGGGAGTAATTGAGCACTTTCTGATTGGATTTGAAGTCCTCAACTCAGGAAAGACTTCACATCTGGCACTGTAAACCTAGTCAAAAGCTGGGGTGGGCACTGAAGGGATGGCTTCGCAGTTGAGGAACTTGCCTGCAAAGCCTAAAGACCCAGGTTTGGCTCCCCAGAGCACATATAAGCCAGGTACATATGGGGGGGTGAATTCATTTGCAGTGGCTAGCGGCCCTGGCATACCCATTCTTTTCCTCTCTCTTTCTGTATAATAATAAATAAAATAAAATATTTTTAAAAACCTGGTGTGGTCATAGGCCCCATGGGGAACCTACTGCTATTGTTTTGCTTTATGGACATGTTGTGAAGTTTCCTTTTATATATTCATGTTTAGTCCCATAGATTAGTGTTCCTCTGAGCCTTGGTCAAAGAACCTTCTTTATACAGTGGGTGGCAGTTAATACAGAGGCTTATGATTTTCAAAATGCTAAGAATAAGGGACTGCTGAGTGCTGTGTTAAATAGGTCACACATATTACCCAATCTAAGGCTCAGGGAACGTTACAGAAGAGGGGATAGAAAGAATGTAAGCAACTTGTCTAAGCTCATAAAAAGTAGCTAGAGATAGAATCAAAATTGGAATCCCAATATCCTTAAATATGTCCCCTAGTTCCTAAACCATAACACATTTCTGCTTATGACTCCCTGCCTTGGTCTACACAATGTCTTGAAATTCCTCTCCCCAGTTCATGTACATGAGTATTTTTCACATGCTTCAAGGCTTGAGTCAAATAAGGCCATAGAAAGTGCTAGGCAGCAGCAGAAGCAGAGAAGAGAAAGTGATAATAGTAGTAAAGTGGTTATTAAAGAGCTGATAGGAAGTGTCCAAGTAGGAGTTAATGTGCATCTTAGTCACATTTTAAATTCAAGGTCTTTTGCAGTGGCTAGAGGCCCTAGCATCCTCTTCCTTCCTTCCTTCCTTCCTTCCTTCCTTCCTTCCTTCCTTCCTTCCTTCCTTCCTTTCTTTATTTTTCTCTCTCTTTCAAATAGATAATAAAAATCAAAAAATTAAAATTTCAAGTTGTCTTGCAGGCCCTGTTTTTTAAATTATTTATTCATTTATTTGAGAGAGAGAATGAATGGGCATGCCAGGGAGTCCAGCCACTGAAAACTAACTCCAGATGCATATGCCACCTTGTGCATCTGGCTTACGTGGGTCCTGGGGAATTGTACCTGGGTCCTTTGGTTTTGCAGGCAAACTCCTTAACTGGTAAGCCATCATTCCAGCCCAGGTGTCTGTTTCTGGTTTTGACATTGGTAACTCCCTAAGGAACCTAGTTTCTAAGATATTGCCCTTTGAATTTTGATGCTCAGTCTTGCAGTGAGTTCCTTGTTGCTGGGACAAAACATCCAAGCAGACACAGTTTATGAGAGGAAGGAATTTATTTCAAGCTTACAGATCCAGAGAAGTTTCATCAATAGCAGAAGAAACCAGATCCCTTTCACAGATCCAAGCAGAGAGAAACCATCAACATCCAGCCCCACAGATATGAACTCAAACTGCTCTGAACAGCTTTGGGGCTGTAATCCATTTCTGATCCCAAACCTGCCTTAGGACTGGACTCCAGGCTCCATACCCCCTCCCCACCATGGACACCTCCTCCAGCCAGATGGCTGGAGACCCAAGTTACAAGTCTAAACTTAATAAAACACTAGAGGGCTGGAGGGATGGCTTTGCAGTTAAGATACTTGCCTGCAAAACCAAAGGACCAGGGTTCAATTCCCCAGGACCCATGTAAGCCAGATGCACAAGGTGGCACATGCATCTGGAGTTCATTTACAGTGGCAGGAGGCCCTGGTGTATCCATTCTCATTCTGTCTCTCTCTTTGTGCCTCTTTCTCTACCTCTCACATAAACAAACAAAAATAAATTATACTCAATATGCATATATATACATACACTGGAGCCTAGGGGACCATACATTTACACTATCACATTCAAACAACCACATTCACTAAACTAAGGCTTCACTCCTTCAGAGTCAGTGCAGGGATCCTGTTGACCAGGGCATGCAACTCAGGAGTGCGAAGTATGTAGATGTAGGTTACAGTGGAAGCTGAGAAGAGGGAAAATTCTTTGAGGGAAGCTAAAAACGTAGTTACAGAATGCTGAGCTTTTTAATGCGGCACAGGCTCATGTGTGGAATGCTTGGTTCCCATCTGGTGTGCTGTTTTGGTAGGCTGTGGAAACTTTGGGAAGCAGGGCCTAGGTGGAGGAAGTGGATGCCAGGGGCCAGGCTGGAAGTTAGACCTGACACCTCGTTGCTTCTCCTCTTCCTCTGCTGACTGTCCATTGTGCATGGAATAGCTTTTTCCTGCACATGCGCCCCTCACCGTGATGCTCTGCCCAGGCTAAGGAACCCTGAGCTGAATGCTGCAAAACCACCAGCAAGACAAATCTCCCCCAACATATGTTGCTCTCTCAGGCATTTATATGTCACTGCTACACAAAAGTAACTAACACCCAGGGCTCTGAGGTGGCGGCTGAGGAAAGGCCTGCCAAGAGGAGGAGTCAGACGTGGGACAGGGAAGTGGTTTGAGGGAGGAGGCATGACGCATGGAGTCGGCCTGTTTGAGTGACTGAGGGATGTACAGTTCTAAGGCAAGTGCCAAAGATCAGGTTGACGGTAATCATGATCATTTCGGGAGCATATATTTTTAAATATTTGAAAAGTATTTTCATGTGAAAGATCTGAAACTGATGGCAGCAAAACATGCACTGAGACTCTGGTTCTCATCTCAGGCGGAGTGCCTTTGCCTTCTTCCTGCGCGTTTCCAAGTCTTACTTCCTGTGTGCGTATAATGCGACAATGGAAAGTCTGTCCTACCCTGTCTTCGATTATTGTGGAGCTCACATAGAAAGGAATACGTGTGTGTGTGTGTGTGTGTGTGTGTGTGTGTGTTGGTCGGGGGGAGATGTTAAAGTTCAAAAAGCCAAGTGTTTATACAGGTGTAGGATATTGCTCTTGCCAGTGAGGAGTAGAACATTATCCTGCCCTCACAGTTTCTGCTGAGTTGTAGATATACAGCACCCATTTGCTTAAGACCTTAAAGGTAGTAAGAACACAAGGCATTCCCTTCCAGATGAAAACAGGTGGGACACAGGGTGATCATGGAATACAGAGAAAGATGGGTAGAGCAGAGCAAAATGGTCAGGTGTTAAAGGACCTTCCAGATGGAAGGTGAGACTTAAGTGAGACTGAAAAACAAATTACAGCCAGAAAATGAGAAAGGACTAGGGATGGGCCCCAGGATACAAGGACTGTTGGCAGGATGGATGCACACTAAGCTATTTAAAGTAAAGGGAGGAGATGGGGGAAGCGTTGGGTATCAGCTGCCCATGTCTGTGATAAAGCACTGTTGAACGAGGGGCTCATTTTCTCTTCCATGAGCACAGCCTAGAGGCCTCAGCATGGGTCCCCAAAGAAATCTAATTTATTCTCTTTCTCCTTTGTTACATTCTCTTGGAAATTTTGTCAGGAGAAAAATTAGTACTATATATTTTCTAAAGCTAAAAGCTTAAGTTCCATCAACTTAGTGTTTGGTGCAAAGAAAAAGATGATATGAATATTTGATATGAGGCCAAAAAGAGGTCTTGCAGATTAAATATTATGTAGGGCTTAAAGTCTCCTTAAAAATGTAATTTTTGAAGGCTTTATTAAATTGTGGTAAGAGTCTTCATTCTTCTTATTCTGTTGTGAGTTTTGAGCTACAATTTGGAAAAGTACTGGGCTGGGCAATTATATGAATAATAATCATTGGCTCAAGCTTTTTAATGGTAAAAAGATGACTTGATTCTCTGAAGAAGTGAACAGGCAACGTTTTCTCATTGCTGTTAATTATAATTTAAGACAGACTCAATTTTGTATTAGTCACAGATGTTTCATTTCTCAGTTCATATATAATGTGGTAGATGGAATATCTCCAAAGAGATTTGAGAAGTGTTTGCAGTCTTGTCCATCTCTTTACCACTTGGTGTGGTCTTTTCCAAAAAATCATGACATTTGGAAAGAAACGAAGAGAAGTTTTGTAGACATTTTCGAGACATTTTGCTTTCAGAGGTCTCTAAAAATATTCCTATTGAAAGTGAAAATTGGGAACATGCTCTGAAAAACAAAATCAAAATATATATCGTGTCTTTAGAAAGCCTGGTTTGAGGAGGGGCTGGGCTGCATTCCAGCTATGGGAAGGGGCGTACATGCATGATTTCTGAATTGTGGTCATAGAAACCTTTAAGAAGCTCCATTGCGTCCATTATATTAAACGAAATATGTATTTCAAATAATTAGGCCAAACAAGTAGCTTCTGAATGATTCCACTGTGGACTGTTCTAATCAGGGAGAAGGTACCGGTAGGACCAATCACTCGTGAAATTAGGATAGGTTTGGGAATGTCCCAGGCAGGTTCACAATGTAAGCCCTTGATGAGACTGGGAAACATGGGATGTATCTGAAGACTGGTAAAAATGAAAACTTGGTGCTCGGGAGATAGTTTAGTGGATCAAATGTTCACCCCTGAAGCTGGAGTATCTGAATTCAATCTATAGATCCCGTATAAAATGCCATGGGCTTCAGTATTATTTCCCCCACTATTGAGTTGTAATGTTCTATATAAAATGTGGGTGTAAATGCTTGTCAGATGGGTAGTTAACAAACATTTTTTCCCGATCCATAAGCTGCTGTTTCATTTTTTAAAAATTGCTTTTCCTTTGCTACGATGAAGCCTTTTAAAGTAGTCCTGTTTATTTACTTTCTCTTTAGTGGTCTGAACTTTTCATCTGATACCCTAAGACATTTTAAAGCCAATGACCAGTGATGTTTTTCTTTTTCTCTGACCTCCTCTAGGAGTTTTTATAAATTCTAGCCTTACATTTGGAGTTGACTTTTGTCTTGGTAGAAGGGTCCAATTTCATTCTTTTGCATGTGAAAGTCCAGTTTATCCTACGATATTCATTGAGAGGACACCATCCTCTCCCTGCTGTGCCCTGTTGGAACTCTTGTGAAAAATTAGTTGAATTTCTTTCTGGCCCCTCTATTTGTTCCACTGGTCTACGCAACAGTTCACATATTATTGTCAGCGAAGTAATAATTGTAGTTCTGTGGTACGGTTTTCAAATCACGACATATGGGGCTTTCATTTTGTCCTTCTCACAAGGGTTTTGGCTATTTTGAGACTTCTTTGGTTCTATGTGAATCTTAGAATCGCTTCTATTTTTGTGAAGAAAGTCATTGGGATTTTCATAGCAATTCGTATTGTTTTGGGGGAATCATAACAATATTAATTCTTCTGATTTATGAACATGCCCCATTTTCCCTTCAAGTTAGTCTACTCTAATTAGTCTCTTCAATGGCATGCGATTTTCCGTATACAGGTTTTTCATCTTCTAGGCTAAATTTCTGTTGCTGCTATCATAACTAGTATTATTTCTTTGGTTATTTGGGCATAAGACACTGCTGATTTTTTTGTTAGGTGGTGTTGTATCTTGCACCTTTACTGAATTTGTCTATTATTTTGAACTGACTTATGTGGAATGTTGATTTCTTGAAAAATATATGGACCATCACACATGCAAATAGAGAACATTTTGCGTTTTGCTTTCTGATTATGGTGATTACTTCTTCTTATCATTCTCGTTAGTACTTCCAGTACTCTGTTGAACAGAAGCAAGATGATTTGTCTTCCCTTTATACCCTACCAGATCTTAATGGAAAAGCTTTCAGGTTTCTCCTATTGATTATAATGATAGTTGTGAGATTCCCATAACTGGCCTTGTTTTCTATGCTTAAAATGTTGAGAGTTTTTAAACATAAAAAGTTATTGGCCTTTGTTGAATATTTTCCGGTGTTAATTAAGTTGATTATGTGTTTTTCAGTCATTCGTCCTATAAATGTGATGTATCACATTGTTGGGTTTTTTTCCTTTTTTTTCTCTCCTCTCTTTCTTTCCCTTCCTCCTTCCCTCCATCCTTTCTTCTTTTCTTCCTTTTTTACATTCTTTTTTTCTCTCTCTTTCTCTTTCCTTCCTTCCTTTCTTCTTTCTTTCTTTTCCCTCCTTTTCTTTCAAGTTGCTGGAGATTGAACTCATATTATTGCAAATGCTAGGCAAATGCTACCATTGAAATAATTGCCAGAGCTGGGCGTGGTGGTGCATGTCTTTAATCCCAGCACTTGGGAGGCAGAGGTAGGAGTGTCACTATGAGTTCCAGGCCACCCTGAGACTACATAGTGAATTCCAGGTCAGCCTGAGCCAGAGGGTGAGACCCTACCTCAAAAGACCAAAAAAAAAAAAAAAAAAGCCAGTCCTTGATTACTTTTTTAGTTTTTCTCTTTTAAAATATTTGATTAATTTTATTTATTTATTTGACAGAGAAAGAGGGAGAGAGAGAGAGAATGGATGTGCCAGGGCCTCCAGCCACTACAGATGAACTCTAGACACATGCGGCGCCCCCTCGTGCATCTGGCTAATGTGGGTCTTGGGGAATCAAACGTGGGTCCTTTGGCTTTGTAGGCAAACACCTTAACTACTAAGCGATCCCTCCAGTCCAGTTCTTTTTTTTTTCCGAGGTAGGGTCTCACTCTAGCTCAGGCTGACCTGGAATTCACTATGTAGTCTCAGGGTGGCCTCGAACTCACGGTGATCCTCCTACCTCTACCTCCTGAGTGCTGGGATTAAAGGTGTGTGCCACCATGCCTGGCCCCTGGCCCTGTTTTTCACTTTTAAATATGATTTATTTTTTGTTCTAATTTTTATTATTTTCTTTTCTGACCCAGTTTTGGGTTTAGTTTTTTGTATTTTTCTACTTCCTTGGGGCATAATGTCCAGCATATTGGGGATGAGATTTTGCTTGCTTGAAGGTCACTGTGTAGACCAGGTTGCTGTGAACTTACTCCATACTATGCTCTTTCTTGGCAGTTTTTTTTTTTTTCTGTCAGCACTTTGTATATATCATCTCATTCTCTGTTGTCCTACAAGATCATATGATTCCGTTTCCATTGAGTTAACTACAAGAGAATTATTGTGCCTCTTTGGTGGTGTCCTATTCTCTTGGTTTTTGTGTTTCCTAATTCCTTGTGCTAATTGTTTGAACACCTACAGGGCAGCCAGTCCCCTCTCACAAAGTCTCCGGAGTGCCTTTCACAGGGGAGAAGTTTCCTGAAGACATGCTTGAAGATGCTGGTCAGGTAGTCAGGTGATTCTGGGAAGATACAGTATTTACTCTCTGTGCAGAATTGTGGGTGTGGTCAGCATTGATGATAACTCCGGAGTCTTGGCTTTTGCTCTCAGGAAGAAGTCCGTCTTTCTACAGAGCTGATCACCACTGCTGGTGTGAGTGGAAGCAAGGCATCTCGTCACCTTCTTCGCATGGCCATTCTTGCTTAAGTGCTCTGTAGAATTCGTGTGATGTCTTTGCTCTTCTTAAGCAATTTCCTTTAGCTATTTTGATCCAAAGGCAGTTGCTTATTTATTGTTTTGGGGAGGGGGGAATGATAGGGACTTTTCAGTCACTCATTTTACTGATACCACATGTGTGGCTTAAATAAAAGATAAGTGTATGTGAAAAAGCTTTTTTTTTTGTATGAATAGTAGAATCATGGTAATTAAAATATGTGATGAATTCATATGGGCATGCATAAAAAGTTCTTTAAATATTGTTCTTATTCATTTTCCATCTTTTTATATACATTAACTTTACCTAAAAAGAAAAGCTTATGAATTTGCATAGTTAAATTCTGTTTCTTACATAATTCACATCATTCTGTAAAATCCAGTTGCTATATCCAGAACCAATGAAATTCAGCCATCTAATCTTTATAATAAAGTTCTTATACACTTTCTCCATGAGCATTTCAGTTCTTCTTTTCAAAGTTTGAAATGAGTTGATGAGACCCATTTGAATAAATTCTTGAGTAATGAATTTTCTTGTCTAAAGTTCTGAATCATAGCTAGAACTCCTGAGATTATGTGATCCTTTTGAAGAAGGAGCAAGAGTAGGAGAGAGACAAGCAGAAGGAGGAACAGTATAAAAATGTATGTTTCATCAAAAATTAAAAAGATTTTAGACACGTTTGTGTTACTCAGTTTCCCATTTCTCTAACAAAGTAACTGAGTCAGTCAACTTATAAAGATAGAAAGGCTATGCTGAGGTTTTGTTTGCTCCAGTTGGGGCATTGCTTCTGAGGGAAGCAGCAGATCATAGTGGGCATTCAGGGTGGAGGAAGACCATTCACCTTATGGCCAACAGAGAGAAGAGGATGAGTCTGGAGTCCCAATATGTTCTTCTAGGACACACCCCTCATGACCTGAAGGCCTTCAGTAGACACCTCCTTTAGAGATCTCAGCACCTCCTGTCAGTGTCATAGACTAAGTCATAGGATTTGGGAAATGCTATCCAAACTATTACAATAATTAAGTGGAGGATATCACAATTGAGGGCTTCCGGTATTTACCTCTGGTCCAAAAATGATCTTTTCTTTTCATTGGACTGTTGTGTTAGGATTGCAGATGGCATTGTTTTCTCACCATGGAATATTTGGATTTATTCATGGTGAGAATACTGGGTTTAATTTTTTTTTTTTCATTGTCTGGCTTTTACTGCATTTCAAGGATCAAACATATTCTGGTCTTAGTTCATAAGATGACAAAATAAGAAAAGAGCACCAAATTAATCTCATGGATAAGTAAACTTATGTCAGTAAATTGTGAAGGGAAGAAGAAACTTAACTCTTAGGTTAAGACTTTTGATGGAGCCAGTGAGCTGTGTGGGACCTGAGATGCTCAACTGAAGGGCTCATTACCAAGTAGATGAGAATAGACAGAACAACCATTGCATTCCTCATATGTTCACAGGAAATGCACGTCAGCTCACCACACTTCCTGGTTAAGAAGACTTGCAAACTACCTACTGTGCCAAGCTAGCAACTCAAGTACAAAGGTACAGTGCAAGGTTCAAGAAACATTGTCTACAATCAAGTATAACTCTTCACTGTGGTTAAACCTGTATTGAGCTTGTGCAGTTTCCAGAAGTGCACATCAATTATTGAAGGTTTTGACCCTTTGATAGTGAGATGAACCACTGCAGAAACTTAAGTACAAAGATTCTGAGGAGGAAGCCTAAAACTGTTGTTTAAGCAGTCATTGTATAGGAGGGAGTATCACCAGTCATCTATCTCTACATTGGTGTATGTACACACCTTGCTTCTCAAGGAAGCTATTAGAGACGTTTTCTAGAGGCTGTTCACTGCCATTCCTGTTTTGTGGCAAGATCCATGGGCACATGATTTCCAGCTGAAGCAAAGAAGTTGGTTTGGAGTGCGGCTGCCCTTACTGTTCAACTCTAAACAATTTTGCAGTAAGATTCCATTTCTTCAAACTGTCTTGTCTTTCCTTGGCTGTATATCTATTTGCTCAGGAGAAAAAGGAAGGGGGCTGAATGATTTTCAGAGGCATGCTTTGCTTGCTCAATATGGTAAAGTGACATTTAAGGAACATTCTAAATTAATATTTTTTTCCCTTCAGAAGTTTCATAATATGTTACTATGTAGCTGCACATGAGATTTTTGTACTGACAGATTTCAAGACTAAATTTAGGCATTGTGAAATCTATTGTCTGGCATTCTATTAAACTCAAAACTGCATTAAACAATTCTTCAATATATTAGATATCTGTTGCAACAAAAAATGTCACATAACAACTTTAAAACCTAAGAGTGGTACAACAATGAATATTTATTTTTTTACTCATGAGTCTGTGGGCTGGCTGCTGAATCTGAACCTCTGAAGTGGGATTGAGGAGACGAGCTTCAGCTAACAACAGGGTAGTTAGGCAGCCATGTACTCTGCTGTCTCAGGCACTGGCAGAAAAGATAACATAGATTTGGCTGTCCTCCATGTATCTCATCTCCCATGTAGGTTAACCTGGGAAGGTTCATGTGGCGAGGCAGAAGCTCAGGAAGACAAACACAAATGCTGAAGGACTTTTTCAATCCTTTGCTATTGTCAAGTCTTTTTGAGTCTAAGTTGTTATTATTTATTAATATTATGATATTTGGTTAATCACATACCACATTTGTAACCAAATCACATAATAAGAACCTCTATTTTACTTGGTACTAGTAGGCTTGGGGTTTGAATAATCACACAAAGCTGGAAAAATTTTTCCTAATTTAATCTTAACAGCTTGAGAAAAAAAAATGACTTTTTAAACAAAAGAAGAATTGCATTTGTGAATACATTGGTGTATGATTAATGGAAGCGATCTTAATTAGACAGTTACTCCAGGCACTAAGGGTAGTGTGATGGAATGAGGCATTTAAAAAGGGGGTCCGAGGAGAGTAAAGGGAGTGGGAAATCAAAATGAGATTCAAGGTCGGTCCTGATGGGCATTGATAGTACTTACCAGGTTGTGTGGTTGCATTCCCTTTCTGTGGTCCATAACATCCGCTCATCTTTGTTTGACTATGAGCAGTAATGAGCTCCTGATGAAAGCTATGTGAATACCTATTTCTTTGAAGGTCTCTTCAGGCTGTGGTAACTGGAAGTAGACCAGAAGGAGAAGCTGATGGCCCATATTCAGTGGCTGAATAGTAAAGCTTGAAGAGCTCTTAGGCAGGGAACAGCTTGAGGGAAGGCAGGATAATGGGATATAATTGTTCTCATTACACAGTTGAGGTATGTGAAGGAACAATGTGCTAATTTATGTTAAACTGCAGTATTTTGATTTTTCATAAAGGGAGAAATTAATTGAACAGATCTTATTCAAAAAGATGATCTTTTCTACTGGCACCTTGGTTCAAGGCCATCCTCAAATATTATTTCCCTAACCCTTTCAGTATCCCTGCTATGGATGTGGGTGTCAAGCCCTCATGAATAAGAGACTTTAATGAGTAATAAGTAACTCGCCCAAGGTTATACCTAAGTGAAGCACTAATTTCTCTTCTGTGCTAAGCCTTTCTCAGATTTTTTTCCCTGTAGCTCACATTATCTCAGGCACCTATACAGCCTGCTGAGATAGAACATTTAGAACTAATGTAAACAAACAAACAAACAAACAAACAAAAACAGATTTTAGCATCAGTTTGTTTGAGATGCATCACCACATTAAGTTTTCCTTTTAAATAGAAAATGTGGGGATGAAAAAAAAATGTGCTTGCTAAAATACAAAGTTGATTTGATTGTCATCCTTTGAGTAGACTCTGTTCCATTCTGTCATGCTTTTGTGTAACACCAACAATTCAGGAATTTTTCTATGTATGACTGAATGATGGGAAAATTTCTTCCTTTGATTTACTGTCTTACTTATCAGTTATGACCCCACTAAATCTTTATATTCAACCTCTCCCCTGTGATACCCAGTGTTATTTTCCTTTTGAGGTTTATGGTAAGGCTACATTTCCAACTACCTTGGTCTGAGGTATAGCCATGGTTTGTCTTGATATCCAGGAAGTATATTTACAAGCAGAAATAAAAAGAAATAAAAACAACACAAAAGGGCTGAAGAGATGGCTTAGAGGTTAAGGTGGTTGCCTGAGAAGCTTAAAGACCCAGGTTTGTTTCCCAAAACCCACATAAGCCAGATGCACATGTTGGCACATGAGTCTGGAGTTTGTTTGCATTGTCTAGAGGCTCTGGTATACCCATTCTCTCTCTTTGATAAATAAATAAAATCAAAACATTAAAAAACACGAAAACTAAGGGATTTATATCATTATATCATTTCTTCTCAATTTAAACAGCAAAAGGGGGAAAAAATTAAGAAGAACTTTTTTTTTTTTTTTTTTTTTTTGGTTTTTCAGGGTAGGGTCTCACTCTAGCCCAGGCTGACCTGGAACTCAATAGTCTCAGGGTGGCCTTGAACTCACAGCGATCCTCCTACGTCTGTCTCCCGAGTGCTGGGATTAAAGGCGTGCGCCACCACGCTAGGCATAAAAAGAACGTTAAAGGATTGTTAGAAGGTATACCTATGGTTTAAACTTTTGCAAGAATGAAGTTGATAACCAAGAAAATACTTTCAGTTGGAGAAAAAGGCTAAGTTCAAAGGGAGAAAGGCAATACCAGTCGGTCATCTGTTTTTCAAAACAGGAACTAGAAAAACTTATGCTCCAAGTACGAGCAATGAAGACCGGCAGCCAAGGATGGAGCTGGACGGCAGCAGGGCAAAGCGCTGTGACAGAGACAAGGATTCTCTCTAGGAAGGAGCTATAGCATTGGGAAACTGATGCTAATGGGACCAAAAAAAAAAAAAAAAAAAATGAAGTCTACTAAGTTTTAGAAGATTCTTACACCAGGGGCTTGAGAAATATCTCAGTGGGTAAGTGAGCTTGCTGTGCACGTGTGAGCGCCTGAGAGGGCCTGAGTTCAGTTCCCAGCTACTATGTAAAAGCTGGGCATGACTACAAGTACCTGTAACCCCAATCCCACTGGTGGGTGTGGACACAGGAGAATGGCTCGGCGTTGCTAGGCAGCCAGTCTGATTACCAAAAAAAAAAAAAAAAAAAAGGCAGCTCCAGGTTCAGCAAGAGAATCTATCTGAAGGAATCAGAGCAGAAGAATGATAGAGGAGGATACACAGTCCTCTGGCAACCTCATGGGGCACATATATCCACACACATGTGCATGCACTATACATACACACACCACACATACCAAAAAAAAATCTCACCCTACCATGGACTCACAAGCCTCTTAAGCCCACACTTAAATTGACACTTGAGCTGTAGCTGTCTACGGGCAAGAAGAAGGCTGGAAAAGCTGCTTGGCTTCCAAGGATAAAATATCCCATAACAGCAACTTTTAGTCCAAAGAAGATAATGGGAAAGAACAGTACTCCTGAAGACAAAATAAGAAGCAATGTGCAAGAAAATAAAAATCAAGGCTGTCCAAAAGTCTATGCCTCACCTCTGAGAAAGGAATCCTCAGGATGTCTGCCCAGAATTGTAAGCTTGTCTTTGAACAGTAACTCCTACGTGTTCTCTGCCTCTCCCCTCTGAAGACGACGATGATGAATCATGGAGAGACATCGATGGTTCTAGGCCTTGAACTTGATGCTGGTAACCATGAAAGTTCTGAGGTTTTTCTGTTGGGTGGGGATGAGTATGTTTTTCATGCAAGGATGAGAATGACCCACATTTTGGGGAATTGGGATGACAGATTGTGGAATTGATGAATATAGTAAAATGTCTTGGCTCTTCTTTTTGGACAAATGAGAAGTTTGTATTTCTGCCTTCAGGGAACATGCTATATCTCTCCTTTTTGGTATGGCTTCCAGCTGTTTTCAAGAACCCTCTCACCACCTTCTATCCTGGTGGACCATGGCATCCTAATGTCTCCAGTGGATCTTAAATTTTGTTTGAGAAATGAACTATTGTTCTTATAAGTCACTCTTATTTTAGGAATTTTTAAAATTTTTATTATTTATTTAAGAGAGAGAGAGACAGAAGTAGAGAGAGAGAGAGAGAGAGAGAGAGAGAGAGAGAGAGAGAATGGGTGTGCCAGGGCCTGCAGCCACTGCAAACTAACTCCAGATGTGTGCACCCCCTTGTGCATCTGGCTTACTTGGGTTCTGGGCTGTCGAACCTGGGTCCTTTGGCTTTGCAGGTAAGCGCCTTAACCACTAAGCAATCTCTCCAGCCCTTAGGATTGTTTTTTGATGTTGTGGAGTCTACCCTAGCATGATAGTTACATCTCAGAGGAGAAAATAGAGATATCAAATGGATATTGATAAAGTATGGTATTCTTAAATATTTCATTACTATTCAATATTGGCACATATTTTCTCATGAAACAAAACAATAATCAACAAATACTTAAGATTCTCAGAAGCAGTTTTACTTTCCATAAGAAAAATGTCTCATTACCTGTGTTATTATAAAATGTCCTCCTGATTGAATACTAATGATACTATATCAAAGTATATAGCTCAGAATTTGAACAGGGGATATATGTACTGGCAGACTTTGGAGACATTAGTATTTGTGAGTATACAAACCAATTTAGGGAGTCAATTGAGTTTCATTATTTCTAATCCTGAGCTGATTTCCTACTGGGACCAGACAGAATTTTATTCTAAGCAATTCCCTAGGATTATAATACATATAGGGTAGCTATTGAGTCCCATTGAATCACTGTGCATAGGCTATTGTTGGAAGTAGCCAGAACAGTTAGATTTGAAAGAACCGTGTTTTCATCTGATATGCAAATGCTGTGTACCACAATGATTGCAGATAGGTGAATGCAAATTCCTCTAAGATGAACATGAGCCCAGATTCCACCCTATCTCTTTCAAAGGTTATTAATAGCATGCAAGGCTCAGTTTTTGTAGTTAATAACATAACAGCATTATAGTCTGTATACTTACAAAGCAATTTTATAATGTCTCTTATTTACTTTACGGTATCCTGAAATGCCTAGGGAACAGTAACTTAGACAGAATCAGGCAGCCTCAATAACAAGCGAGGCACGTTTTATTATTGTTCTAATAGTAGACTTTTGATATTCAATTACTCAACAGTGGTCTGGTGCTTAGGCTTGAGACTGCTTTGAGCAATTGATTTCTCCTTCCCTCATGCCCTGTTTACATGGTATAATCAGTAATCATTTGGCAAGTGCTAGATTCCACTGCAATAAAGTGGGTTTTGGAAAAATCCTTGACTTCTCACTAACTAATAAATTTACAATATAAACTTACAAAATTTATAAATTAAACAACATGGTAGGGTACACTGATTTTCAAATTTATCTGTAACTTGCTGTTACCTTGTAAGCCCTTAAGAAATGCTAACTAACTTGGACCCTCAGAAATTCTGATTTAATTACTATGAAAGAAAATCTGAAAAATTCTCCAGATCTTAACATGTAACAAAAAAAAAAAAAAGTTAAGAAGCATACGTGTACTGGTTAAAAGCACATGCTTTAGAGACATGCATATCTGCTTTCTTCTTACTGGCTGTGTGACCTTGAGAAAAATTTAAATCTCTAATCCTTAATTTTCTTGTATTTAAAAAGGGTTTTAATAAAACTAAAGTAGTTTAATACATACAAAAGAGTTTTAAGGGTGCTTGGCACATAGCAAATAGTCAATAAATATTTTAACACTACATTAGTTATTAAATTCAAGATGAGGGATTCCTGAAATGGGAATAGAAGTTGACTTGTAGAGAGGAGTAAGCATATTAGAGTGGGTGTGGCAACAAATAAAGGCTTCATGTATCTGAGGTGAGTGGAGAGGCTGGAACACGATGGAGCTCAGAGAATAGGGTTGGAAGTACAGCTTGAAGTAAGGTGCTGAGAGTTGTATGTTCTACATTTTAGGATTTGGTTTTCACTTTTGCCTTACTTGTGGCACTTAGCACTTGATATTTGAACCTACATGCAAATTTTTGTGTTTAAAATTACTGGTTAGAATGAAAGCAAGATTTACTTGGATTTTGCCTATATTGTGCCCTCTTCCTTTCTCACTAGTGCTCTGACACATTCCACGGACTCCGAAAGAAGAGGGTAGCGTACAGCAGGGGTGCTGGCAATTGCTCATAACCACACCCAGGTCATCTGAATCCTGACTCATCTAAGCCTCAGGTCATACTTACTGATGAAAAATTATTAATTGTGGGGATTCAGCATTACTTTTTTTTTGTACAAGTGACTTATTTTAACTCTATATTCCTTTTATCTATGAATGATTCTGTATTAGTCAGGGTTCTCTAGAAGAATAGAACTGATAGAATGAATTGTATTAAAAGGGAATTTATTGGATTAGTTTACGACAGTCCAACAATAGCAGATTACAGGCCTGAGAGTCAAGGAACCTGGTAGCTGCTCAGTCCATGATTTAAGCTATGCAACAATGGGTGTTAACTACTAGTCCTCCTGCCCTAAACAGCAAGTAAAAACTAGGAAAGTAGATAGTGTGGAGCAACTGTTCTCAGACATTAGGCAACAAACAGCAGCATTAAGGTCCATAAACAGCAGAAAGCAAGCTAGGCAAGTCTTGTGATCACCCTGGTTTCTCCGTACAAGCATTGACAGACCCCGGGAAAGGGAAAGGAGGAAGCAACACCTAATACTCTCATTGAACTGAAAAGAAAGAAATCAGGGGCTGGAGAGATGGCTTAGCAATTAAGCACTTGCCTGTGAAGCCTAAGGACCCCAGTTCAAGGCTCGATTTCTCAGGACCCACGTTAGCCAGATGCACAAGGGGGCGCACCCATCTGGAGTTCATTCACAGTGGCTGGAAGCCCTGGCTCGCCTGTTCTCTCTCTCTCTCTCTCTGCCTCTTTTTCTCTCTGTGTGTCACTCTCAAATAAAAAAAAAAATAAAAATGAGCAAAAAAGAAATTAAAAAAAAAAGAAATTAGACTTTGGGGAAGCTGGAGCTGCAGATTTTTTAAGATGCAGATCTAAGTAGTAGGGAGCAATGCAGAGAAAGAATTTAAAATTTTTCTTGGGGCTGGAGAGATGGCTCAGCAGTTGAAGATGCTTGCTTGAAAAACCTGACAACCTAGGTTTTATTATTTGTTTATTTATTTATAAAAAAGGATTTTCTAGAGGTGAAAATGGCAACATGCAAAGTGGAAAATTCAGTGGATAGACTTAATTTAGAGCAGAATTCTTAACGAAACTGTTTAGACAGGCATGGTGGCAAACGCCTTTCATCCCAACACTTGGGAGGCAGAGGTAGGAGGATAGCAGTGAGTTCAGGGCCACCTTGAGACTGTGTAGTGAATTCCAGGTCAGCCTGGGCTAGAGTGAGACCCTACCTCGAAAATCCAAAAAGAAAAATAGACAAAAAAAAAAAATCAGTGATTTTAAATATGGGATAATACAAACTGGAGCATAGGAGAAAGAATAACCCAGGGGAAAAATACTAGAGCCTTACAGACTTGGGCTGCAAGTCAAGTAATTTAGCATATATTTAACTAGCATCCCAGAAGTGGTAGAGTGGTATAGAAATAGTGTTTAAAACAAGTGTTAGGTTGAAATGGGCTTCCTGAAAAGGAAGTCACCAAAAGAAAAACAGGAAGGCTATAGGGAGATATAAGAAATGGATCATCCACATTCCTCAAGAAAGATACCCCAAGGACAGGATTTACCACCCCTCCTTATCTCTCACCAGGTCGCTTCTGGTCTCACCCTGAGATCAGAAATTTACTGCCTCCCTTTCTCTCACCAGGTCACTCCTGGTCTCTCCATATGGCTAATGTAAAAGAACAGATTTACTGTCCCTCTATCTCTTACTAGGTCACCCCTGGACTCTCCATATGACTAATATAAAAGAACAGAGATTTGCTGCCCTAACAAGAAAATTCCTTCCCCTTTCTCACCTTCCCACAATTGTAAAAACCTATAAAGCCACTATCTGTAACCCCATACTGACTGCTCTGCTCTTGAGAGTCAGTCCTGGTAGCTCGTGTCTCCCCCCCGCCCCAATAAAGCTTCCATCTTTGCCTCAGAGTGCTCTCCGTGGTCCTTGGTCACTCCTGAACCTTACAGCAAGAATGACTGAAAATTTGATAAAAACTATGACCATACATAGAACCAAAATTCCTAACAAAATATATGAAGAATAAACACTAAGAAACTTCTAAAATTATAATAAAATTGCTGAAAATTAGTTATGAAGAGAAAAATCTCTGAATAGCCAGATTAAAGAAAGAAAACACGTGGCCTAGAAATAAAAATATGAATGACCAGAAACAATGCCAAACAGAAGACAAAGGAACAACATCTTTACAGAACTGGGAGAAAGCAAACAACATTAAAAAACACAAACCTGGGCTGTTGAGATGATTTAGTGGTTAAGGTGCTTACTTGTGAAGCCTAAGGACCAAGGTTAGATTCCCCAGTACCCATGTAAAGCCAGATGTACAATGTGGTGCATGCATCTGGAGTTCGTTTACAGTGGCTAGAGGCCCTGCTGCGCCCATTCTCTCTCTCTCTCTCTCTCTTTCTCTCTTAAATAAATGAATAAACTATTTTTAAAAAATGACAACAATTTAAAAAAAAACCATTAACATCTAAGAAGTCTCTATCAATTATAACTATTTTTTAAAACAATTCATTGCCAGGATATATCTTGACAAGAAATACTAAAGTGAGATTTTCAAACTAAAGGAAAATGATTTTTGATGAAAACTAAGATTTACATGAAGGAATGAAGAGTATTAGGAGAAGTAAATGTATAGAAAAGTATTAAAACTGTTTTCATTAAAGTTTTTCTTTAGGAAGCTATGCTATGAGTAATCTAAAAGAAATAGAAGTAAAATGTAGATCAGTAAGGAGCATATGGATGGAATGGAAAAGTTTACTTGTAATGGTCCTTAAATTATTCATGAAGTAATATAGTACTACTTGGAGGATATTTGTGATAGGTTAATGACATTTGTGAATTTTAGAGCAACACCTAAAAAAAAAAAAAAAACCCAATAAAGCCAAGGAGAAGAGATTAACTAAAAGAAATCATTCTTATAAGGCTAAAAAGCAAAAAAGGAAAAAAAAAAAAAAAAACAACAGAAAGAATTGACAAATACCAAGATGGGAAACTTAGATCAACTATGTGAAAATTGCACCATACATAAACTAAAAATATCTATCCTAGTACCAAGATTGAACACAAAGTAGGGGTATTTAAATATTATTTATTGAAAAAAATAATAGAAATTTGTATTGGCTTTATTTACAATGGACAATTAGTCTTCCAAACCAGAAACAAAGAGTTTTATGTGGTGTGATGGTCAGAATGTATCCCCCAAATTTTATGTATTGTAATCTTATTATCCCCATTCACATGTTAATAGGGCTTGGGGGTGTGGATTTAGAGCTACATGGATTGTGGAAGGAACAGTTAGAAAAGTGAGCTCTTTCTGGCAGGCTTACTCTGGTTCTTTCTGATTTCTCTGCCATATTATCTTGGAATATCGTCCTCTTTGGCAATCAAGTGGATGATGGTGCCATGTTCTTGGGCTTCCCAAACTCCATCACTGTGAGAAATAATGATGCTGTTGTTTCAAAAGTTCCCTGGTCTCAAGAATTAGATTACAAAACAAGACAAGATTACAAGGCTAAGACAAGAGATTAAAAATCATTTAATTAAGTAGACATGACAAACTCATGTATGTATGCACTCAATGCCATTTTCAAAATTCATGTGACAAGTTTGATCTGACTGAAAAGAGAAAATGAAAAGGATGAAAATGATGGGT
Source organism: Dipus sagitta (assembly GCA_036346955.1). Taxonomy (NCBI): domain Eukaryota; kingdom Metazoa; phylum Chordata; class Mammalia; order Rodentia; family Dipodidae; genus Dipus; species Dipus sagitta. Next base: position 45,525,091 of record CM070788.1, read on the forward strand.
GTTTTTAGCATTCTCCCCCTACCGAAACTGAAAATCACTAAGGTAAAAAATTTGAAAAACATTATGACAGTATCAACCAACTTGACTTCATAAACATTTGCAAATGCACCATGTAAATCCTTTTTAAGTGCTATCTCATCCAAGCTACAGGATGGCCTATATAACAATTTTCACATACTTAAAATGATTAAAGTAATATAGAATGTGTTCACTGATCATGATGGAATTAAATTAGATATGACTATTTAAAAGTTATCTAGAAAAATGACAAATAATTAGATCTAAGCCATTTATGGATCACTTACGGAAAAGAGAAAACCAGACAATATCTTGAATTAAGTGACCACAAAAGCAATATATCAATTTCTCAACTGAAGCAGTGCTAAGCAGTAAGATTTGAATCTCTAAAAGAGTATTTCATGGGAAATTTTGGATGTAGAGATATCAGGAAAAAAAGAGGCTCAAACTCAATGATTAAAATAACACCTTACAAACTAGAAATTGAAAAAGAAAATGAGAAAGGGAAAAAATAATGATAAACTAACTTGGAACAGGTCATAAACCTAACATAAAAACAAAAATTGCAAAACTACTAGAAGAAAACTTAGCAGATAAAAATAGAAAATCTTTACTTGTAGTAGACAAAGATTCCCTAAGACACTAAAAAAAAAAAAAAAAAAAAAAAAGAAGAAGAATCTAAAAGGGGGATGAATTGTATTTCTCAAGATGAAAACTGTTAGCTCTTCAAAGATACCATTAATAAAGTAGAAAGTCTTCCTGTATCTGTACTTGCATTACTTTCCCTATCTGAGGGAACTTTTCTTCTATGATATTATTGAAAATACCTGTTATGCCTTTACAGTAAATTCCTTCTTCTTCTACTATGCCCTGAATTCTTATGTTTGATCTCTTCATAGTATCCTGAATGCCTTGACATTTCCATTCATGCCTTCCTATTAGCTTGTCATCTCTTTGTTGGACTGTATTAGATATGGTCTTCTAGTTTAGATATTCTGTCCTCTCCTTGATCCATTCTACTGGTGAGACTTTCCACAGAGTTTTCTATTTGACTTACTCTGTTTTGCATTTCTGATTGGTTTTTCATTATTTCTATTTCCTTACATTTTTTTGTTTGTTTTCCAGGCAGGGTTTTACTCTAGTCTAGGCTGACCTGGAATTCACTCTGTATTCTAAGGGTGGCTTCGAACTCACAGTGATACTCCTACCTCTGCCTCCTGAGTGTTGGGATTAAAGGCATGGGCCACCACACCTGGCCTTACTCATATTTTGTATTGACTTCCTTATTTCGTTAAATTGGTTTCCCATGTTCTCCTTCAGGAGTTAATTTTCTTCTTTGATTCTTTCAATTTCTTTGGATGTGGTGGTACACACCTTTAATCCCAGCACTCAGGAGGCAGAGGTGGGAGGATCACCATGAGTTCAAGGCCACCCTGATATTACCTAGTGATTAGAGTGAGACCCTACCTCAAAAAAAAAAAAAAAAACAAAATAAAAATAAAATAAAATAAAATAGAAAAGGAAGGAATCCTACTAAGTTCCTTCTACAAAGCCAGCATCACCCTGATACCAAAACCAGACAAAGATAGGATAAAAAACAAAATTACAGACCAATCTCCCTCATGAACATAGATGCCAAAATTCTCAACAAAATATTTGCAAACAGAACACTAGAATATAACAGAAAGATCATTCACCCTGTCCAAGTAGGCTTTATACCAGAGATGCAGGGATGGTTCAACATATACAAGTTGATAAATATAATACATTATATAAATGGACTGAAGGTCAAAAATCTCATGATCATCTCATTAGATGCAGAGAAAGCATTTGACAAAATCCAACATCCCTTCATGCCAAAAGTCCTGCAGAGACTGGGAATATAAGGAACATATCTCAACTTAATAAAGGCTATTTATGACAAACCTATAGCCAACATAATACTAAAAGGAGAAAAACTGGAAGCTTTTCCACTAAAATCAGGAACAAGACAAGGGTGTCCACTGTCCCCTATATTTATTTAATATAGTACTGGAAGTCTTAGCCATAGCAATAAGGCAAGAGACACACATAAAATGAATACAAATTGGAAAGGAAGAGATCAAGTTATGATTATTTGCAGATGACATGATTCTATACATAAAGGACCCTAAAGACTCTACCAGTAAGCTGTTAGAGCTAATAAACACTTATAGCCATGTGGCAGGATACAAACTAAACACACAGAAATCAGTAGTCTTCCTATATGCTAACAACAAGCACACAGAGAATGAAATCAGAGAATCACTCCCATTCACAAGTACCTCAAAAAATAAATAAATAAAGTACCTTGGAGTAAACCTAACCAAGGAAATGAAGGATCACTGCAATGAAAACTTTAAAACACTCAAGACAGAAATTGCAAAAGACAATAGGAGATGGAAAGACATCCTTGTTTTGGGTTGGAAAAATTAATATTGTGAAAATGACAAGCTTACAAAAAGCAATCTACGTACACATTTAATGCAATCCCCATCAAAATTCCAATGGCATCCTACATGGAGATAGAAATAAACATTTCTAAGATTCATTTGGAAGCACAAAAAACCTTGAATATCTAAAACAATTTTGAGCAACAAAAATAAGGGTGGTTTCATCACCATACCTGATTTTAACCTATATTACAGAGCCATAGTGTGGTGGTTTGATTCAGGTGTCCCCCATAAACTTAGTTGTTCTGAATGCTAGGTTCCCAGCTGATAGAGATTTGGGAATTAATGCCTACTGGAGGCAGTGTACTGTTGGGGGTGGGGTTGTGGGTGTTACAGCCAGTTTCCCCTTGCAAGTGTTTGGCACACTCTCCTGTTGCTGTGGTCCACCTTATGTTGGCCAGGGGATGATGTCCACCCTCTGCTTATGCCATTTACCCTACCATCATGGGCCTTCCCCTTGAGCCTGTAAGCCAAAATAAAGCTCTTTTTCCCACAAGCTGCTCTTGGTTGGATGATTTCTATCAGCAATGTGAACCTGACTGAAACACATAGTAACAAAAACAGCCTGGTACTGGCACAAAAACAGACAGAACAGACAGCTAGATCAATGGAACAGGATAGAGGACCCAGATGTAATTCCGGTAGCTACATCTACCTGATCTTAGACAAAAATGCCAAAAATACTCATTGGAGAAAAGACAGCCTCTTCATCAAATGGTGCTGGGAAAACTGGCTATGTATCTGTAGAAGGATGATCTCTCTCCATGCACAAGTATTAAGTCCAAATTGATCACAGACCTCAATATCAGACCTGATATTCTGAAACTTCTAGAGGAAAAAGTAGGGGAAACCCTCCAACATATTTGCATTGGCAAAGATTTTCAGAATATAACCCCAGTTGCTCAGGAAATAAAACCACTGATCAATTGCTGGGACCTCATGAAATTATAAAGATTTTGTACAGCAAAGGACATTGTGAATAGAGCAAAGAGACAACCTACAGAATGGGAGAAAATCTTTGCCAGCTATACATCTGACAAAGGATTAATATCCAGGATATACACAGAACTCAAAAACCTAAATAATAAGAAATCAAACAACCTATGGAACTAAATAGAGAGTTCTCAAAAGAAGAAATACAGATGGCATATAAATATATAAAAACAATGTTCTACATCCCTAGCCATCAGGGAAATGCAAATTAAAACTACGCTGAGATTCCATCTCACTCCTGTCAGTATGGCTACCATCATGCAAACAAATGACAATAAATGCTGGTGAGGATGTGGAAAAAGAGGAACCCTTCTATACTGTTGGTAGGAATGCAATCTGGTCCACCCATTGTGGAAATCAATGTGGAGGTTTCTGAGACAGCTAAAAATAGATTTACTATATGATCCAGCTATTCCACTCCTAGGCATATATCCTAAGGTCTCTTCTCATTACTTTAGAGATCCTTGCTCAACCATGTTTATTGCCGCTCAGTTCACAATAGCTGGGAAGCGGAACCAGACTAGATGTCCCTCAACTGATGAATGGATAGTGAAGATATGGCACATTTATACAATGGAGTTCTACTTAGTGGTAAAGAAAAATGAAATTATGAAAGAAGCAGGAAAATGGATGGATCTGGAAAAGATTATAATTAGTGAAGTAACCCAGGCCCAGAAAGCCAAATGTCACATGTTCTCTCTTATATGTGGATCCTAGCTACAAATGATTGGACTTCTATGTGAGTTGGAATAAAACTCAGTAACACAGGCCAGTAAGTAAGAAAGGGGATATAAAGGGAATAGAAAGGGAGATGGGGGGACTTAATAGGATAGTATTGTATATATGTAAATAGAAGAATAGATTAATGGGGGTGGAAAGGCCTACGTTAGGTTAGGGGAAGACATTGAGTAGAGGAAAGGTGGGGGGAGGGCTAATCAAAATCTAAGAGGATATGAATAAGTCATATGGAAACCTATTTTGTTGGACAATGGAACACTCAGAAGTCATTGATTGTTACCAGAAAATTTTTAGTGCCGGGGATGGGATACCTTCCAGTGAGTTGTTGGCCAGGGAGGTCCCTGATGCCCCCAAAACATTACAGACCATTGCCAAAGCTCTTGGTTTTCTACCAGGAATAGATGGTAAGACCCTATTGCTGAAGACTTCACATACTTGGGTTGCAAAGTGTCTGGGAAATCCTGCTGGAGCCAAGCTGAAAACCTCCTTCATGTAGACCAGCTGACAGAAAGCTGCAAAAAGCTGTGCTCCATGCCTTTCAATGGGAGAGAGAAATCACCAACGGAGATACTCAACCACAGACACTGAAAGTCTTAATTTGGCCAGTCAGGTCAAATGAACCAATGGGTAAAATAGTGGCATGTTATTGGGGGAAATGAACTGCTCCCTAATTGGACTAGAGTCCCACTCTTTGGGAGAGAATACATGTCTGATACCAAAAACCTATGACAGTGGTAGTCATGAGCTCTAGGGGTGTGACATCTGCTGGTGTCTGGCTAAATGTATATACTATACTCACCAAACTGCATGATAAGCACCTCTCCTAATATTTATACCCATATATTACTGCTCCTCTCACTTTTGGTTAGAGAAGCTTCTCTTTTCAGGTGGCAGTGACCTTGAGATGACCCAAAAGGCACCATGGTGCTGAGAAGTGACAGGAGTGCTCTGCACTGAAACATCTCTATCACACCTTCCAAGGCTCAGGGTCCATTGAGTAAGAGGTGGCGGAAAGAAGGAAAGGCAGGACTCTTTACAACGTGCTCCTCCAGACACAAAAAGGACTGGATATCCATGACCTCACAGTGTCTGACACTACCTACACAAGACCATCAAAACAGGAGGAAAAGATGATGACATCAAAATAAAAGAGAGACTGATTGAGAGGGGGAAAGGGTATGATGGAGGGTGGAGTTTCAAAGGGGAAAGTGGGAAGAGGGAGGGAATTATCATCGGTTATTATCTATATTTATGGAAGTTGTTAATAAAAAATGAATTAAAAAAATAAAGGAAAGTAGAAAGGAGCTGTGCACACACCTTTAATCTTAGCACTTGGGAGGCAAAGGTAGGTGGATCATCTTGAGTTCATCCTGAGATTATAGTGAATTCTAGGTCAGCTTTTGCTAGAGCGAGACCCTACCTTGAAACCTAACCCCCACCAAAAAGGAGAAAGTAGAAAGGTTTGCTACTGACAACGTATACTTCATACAATATTTATTTACAGAATATAATTTTGAAGCATTGTAAGTTTCAAAAGCACCTTAAATACATCAATTAGAAATGGGCAGACAACACTGAGGTCACCTGCAAACAAGAAAATACATGAAATACTAAGAAACTCATGAGATGATGGTCCACTTCCTTAGCAGTCAAGGAAACGAAAACCGAGATCTTAGGTGACACTAACACAGACTGTAATGGTAAGAATGAAGAGCAGCCATGAGAATCTAAATTGCTACACAGCCACATTGGAACACAGTTTGCTGATTTCATCTAAAACACATACAGTTAAAACAGCAGTTCATCTCTTAAATATTTATCATATAGAAGTAGAAAACACATGTGTTATACATAGACACAAATGTTTATAGTAAGGAGATTGTTGTCATTCTAAACTAGAAACATGCAAATGTTCATTGCTGGGTGAGTGGTTAAACTATTTAACCATCTTTCACAGAAACAAAATGAAACAAATGACTGTCACATGCAACAGTATGGATGAAGTTCAAAACCATGCAAAGTAAGGGAATGCTTACTCAGGTACCACAGACATAAACAGACAGTCATGCTTCCCTATCCTTGAATTCCACCAAACCAGGATGAGAAATGTCTTTTCAGATATTTCATCTGGACTGAATATGTACAAGTTTCTTTTCATCATTCCCTAAACAAAGAGTATGAAAACTATTTACCCAGCACTTACATTGCGTTAGGTATTTGGTATGATAAGTGGTTTGGAGATGATTTATGTTGCATAGAAGTGATCACATAGATTTATACATGTATGCTTTGTATATGGGGGGTATATACTATGTGTGGTATGGTGTGTGTGTGTGTGTGTGTGTGTGTGTGGTCTGTGATCATGTACAGTGTATGTAAGAGTGTGTGTACATGCATGTGTTCTGTGGGCCCATGTGCAGAGGCCAGAGGAGACCATCAGGTGTCTTTCTCTATCATGCTTCTGTGCTGTTTCCTTGAGAAGGACTCTCTCATTAAACCTGGAGCTGCCATTTTCAGTCAGACTGGCTGACCATGAGGCCTGGCAATTCTCCTGTCTCTGCTTCCCACAGGACCGGGGTGACACGTGTATTTGGCCATGCCCCACATATTGCAGGGGTGGTGAGGATCCAGCTTGAAGATCTCAGGACTTCTCAAGCCCTTGTGTTTGTGGGGCAAGTGCTCTTATCCTCTGAGTCATCCCAATTATATGCAAATTATATGCCATTTTCAAGAAGGGACCTGAGCATCCATGTATTTGGATATCTTTCAGGGTTGCCAGAACCAATCTAATGTGTATACTAAGGGAAGACTGCATGCTGCACAAAATGAAGTTCTAGAATTGGCAAATCTAATGGAATACAATGACACTCTCCCTGGGCTGACAGGAATTCTATTCTTTGATTGAGTTGGTTTTATACAAGTGTAAAGTATTTGTCAAAATGTGTTAAACTGCAATATAGATGTGTGCATTGTAAGGAGATGGAAAAGACAGTGGAATACATGAGTATTATCTATATGTACATTGTAGATATTAACATTGTAGATTTGAACAAAGACAGTGAAATACATAAGTTTTATCTACATGTACAATGTACATATGAACACTGTAGATATGAGCAAAGATAATAGAAGACATGAATATATGTCTACACGTACATTGTACGTATCAATAAGCTGAGGGTGCTGACATATTTGTACTGATGACAAATTTATAATAACCACGGAATAGGTATACCATATCTTTTTATAATATCATAGCATCTAAATAAATTTGGGTAAATTTTATTAGGACAAAATTATTCTCAATTCCAGTCTATTATCCACTTCTAAATAAAAACTCATTTATGTTGAAAAGCTATTTGACCTTCCTATGTTAAACTTGACAAATACTGTCTTATCACACTATTTAATGTTTTTGTGGTATCATTAAAGCTTTTCAACATTCAAAGGAATGTGTTTTGCCTTTCAATGACATTTATCATGTCAAATTGTACTAGACAGTTCCATGATGTTGAGATGAATATCTAAACAGTTTATGGGAAGAATGGTATTTATTTCAGATATCCAAGGGGAAGTTCCATCAATGGTAGAAGAAGCTAGTTCTCTTCTATAGATCCAAGCAGAGAGAAAACTGCGCAAGCAAAACACCAGAACTAGTACGTGTACACAAACCCAACAAGGGATTCCCCACAACTCAAACTGCCCTCTTATACCTCTGCACTGGAATTTGGATCCGCACCCCAAACACACCTTAGGGCTGGACTTCAGGATCCACCTCCAGTGACACCTCTTCCAGCCAGGTGGCTGTAGATCCAAGTTACAAGCTTTAATAAAACACTTGAGTCTGTGGGGGGACATACATTCAAACTACCATACAAATAGTTCATATAAAGTGGAAAACTAGATGAACCTGTGGATAGGGCACAGGTTTGTAAGCAGTGGGCAACTTAATCCAATTTGTTTTCTAGGAAGAAGTTCTGATGACAGTATAACCTAATGCATGGAGAGCCAGGGATACCAGTGTGGGAGGTATTCCAGGTAAGATATTGTAATACTGTGGGCAAGCTACAAGTAGTGTCTGAATCAAGCCAGTAGGAATAGAAATCAGAGAACATATTATTTGGTGTGGTTTGGTTAGCTATAAATTTAGTGATGTCTGATGGAATCACAGCTATCCCATTTTGCTGAAGATTAAAAAAAAATATGCTCCCCACAGGCTCATAAAGTTCTGCAAGGGTGTGGTCTCTTCTTGCTCCCCAACCTCATTTTCTAACAGCATTATCTGTTCCCTTTGCTGCCATGCACACAGTACAGTGACATCCTTATCTTGAAGCTCAAGGTCATTACCTCATCAGAAACTTTGCACTTTCTCTTCCCTTAGCCTCCATTGTGGTAGATAGAGCTCTGTTGTCTTATGGTGGACCCTTAATTTAAGTTTCAGTTTCAATATCAATTCCATGAACAGTTCTTTCTTAATAGCATCCTCATCCAGCCTTTCTGTTATATCATCCTGTTCTATTTACCATGTGTCACTATGGGTGTTTGTTTATTCTCAATCACTTTCACTCGCACGGGGAGGTAAATTTTATGAGAGTTCCTTGGCTGTCTTATTCCCTAGAGAAATTCCAGTGCCTAGAACAGCGTGTGGTACAAATAATTTTGAATGTCTAAGCAGAGATACGCTGGAAGTATAATTGAACACTTTTGGATAGCAAGGATTATGAATGAAAAAAATCTTTAAAATATAGTCATAAAATTTATAATTATGTCTATTTCTCAATTATGTATGTTGCAAAGCTTTAGAAATATATAGGTTATAATTGTAAGACTAACTCAAAGTAATAGTTGAGGGAGAACATCTCATCACCTCAAGAACTCGAGTTGCTTTCTGCAGTAGTCACTCAGCCATCCAGCACTTCCTGGGAACCTCTAGGCACATTAAAATGAAACCATGCACATTTAACAGTTGTAAAATAAGACACATGAGAAAACAGGATATACGAAGATGGGAGGAATAATTTGTAGAGAGGTTGAGATGTAGGGAAGTTCTTGTAGAATGTGATATTTCAGCTTGTCCCTAAATGATAAAAGAAATGAATGAGGTAGAGAGAAGGAGAAGGAACTTTCCAGGCAGAGGGAACAACTTAAGCAAAGAGCTATAGAAACTATGGGAGGCACCTGTGATGATTAAAGTGAAGTATGCATTAGGGGCTTCTCTGATGGAAGGTGATGATGGGAAAAAAAATGTTTTAGGTCTGATAATGAATGGCATTAAATTCCATGACAAGAATTTTATCAGACCGGTAATTGAGGATTGATCAAGGGACTTGATCTAAAAGTTTGTCCAGGTTTGTTATTTAAAAGGAATTCTTATAACAGTCAAGAGAGTAAGTTTAAAAAGCATGGACATGAATTGAAAAATCATTCAAAAATTTTAAGTAACAGGTGATAAGGTGTATGTTAAGGCAGAGCTAGTATGAATAGGGAGCTGTGAACTGACTTCAGGATTAGAATTGATAGGTCTTGGGAACTACAAGAGATTGAGGAGAGAAAAAGAAGACAGAGCTGACTCTGAGTTTCTGGTTGGAAGTCTTATGGATGGAGCTACAATTGATCTACTGTGACCTGTAATTGATTGGCCCCCAGGTTCACCTCATTTCCTTCACTGACCTTTCTCCTCAACCTTAACTCCAGGACAGAGGTTTCCCTCTATGCTGGCCTCATTAATAGTTCTTTTCATTCACCTGGTAGAGAACCTGCTGGCTAATCAATCTGTGTGGGCAACCTTTCCTTTTTCTTTGTGTCAGCAGCTGAGTATCTTACAGATTGGTTCAATATCCTCTCAATTCTGTCAAAACCCTCACTGCATATCTGGAGAGCTATTTCGCTGCTTTGCAGGTTTGCACATCTGCTAACAGCCTGCTGTAATATACTAATTCACTCAACTTTTTCTTATCATGCCCTTGTATCCACTTATACCAGCTCGCAGAGGATATCAATGTCACCCTCAGCGGTCTCCAGAGGTTTGTTCTTGTATGAAATGTAGATTTCTGACTGGATTCAGTATTGGGATCACTACTATAGGGAGATAAATGGTAAACATTTAATGATTGTTTGTTACTTTTCAGTACTTACATCCTACCTAAATCATATAAGGTGAGAATTTTTGTCTTGCCTTCCTTTCCTTTTGCATTTTCTTTCTCCTTCCTATTATCGCTGCTAAAAAGTTAATTATCTATGCTTTTCATTAGATGTATTAACATGTAAAGAGACCATGGGGACAACCATCTTCCTGAAAACAGCCTTGACCAATCATGTGAAAGTTAAATGGAATGTTAATCCTGTGCGCCAGTAGGTCCATAAACCAACTACAGCATGATATAGGTACGACATGGGCAGAGACCATGTAGTGTAGAAACGACACAGGAGACAACTAGAAGAAGAATATGATTAGCTACTTCAAAAGTTTTAGGAGTATGAGAGAGCAAATAGATTTTTCTTTATTCTCCCAGAGGGACAAATTTTGGTGCACCAAATTTGGACTCAAATCACAGAAAGAATTTTCAATTAACCATTCTGTAAATGACTAGTGTAGTTTTCATCCTCTCCACAATGAATGTCTTTTCAAAGAGAAGTGTTCAAAGTCTATCTACATGGCCACTGGCCAACAATGTCACTAAATGAAATCCCATGCAGGTGGAGAGTTGATTAGGAAGACAAATGATAGCTTTATTCTAATGCTAAGTCCAAATACAGCCTTATTTTTTTGCATCTTTTCTAAGGGAATGAATTGCAAAATTACTGATGATGATGATGATGATTATGACAATAGGGGAAATGGGAAGGTAAAGAATCTTCACTATTCTTAAAGTATTATTGGGGATATATTTCATCTTAAGAACATGGATATTTTCTGGACATTTAACTGGAAGACTGTTTTTAATTGACTTTAGCCAAGAATGGAAATATTCACCCCATTTTTGTGTGCAGTTGAAAAGGGAATCAGTATTACAAACCATAACTCCTTCTGAAATAGTTGTCTTATTGCCCAGTGGCCTAGGGCTTAAGAAATTACCTAGTTGTTAGGTTTCTGGATAAGGGATTTTTATTCCACAAATACTGATGCTTAACACACCCAGGACATTTTAGATTTGCTAAGGGCTTTTTTAAGTTACTAAATTGTCTTCACAATCACCATGGGAATGCAATGGAATTACATCTTTACTTAGCATATGAGAAAATTAAGCCCATGCATGCAGACCAAGTCCATCAGTTTTCAAAAGGTCTGCAGTTGTGTGTACTGCACGCGTGTCTGTTTTCTTCAATTCATTGACACTTTATTCACAGATAAGGAGCCAAGAAGTTGATGGTACCCTAACTTTTTCTAGGGCTCCCTCTTTGAGCTTAGTTGATAACCTTGTAGCTACAGAAATAATGCATTTTTAAAACCATAACTCATCTTTTTCAGTCTAAAAAGATGCTTAAATTATTAAATGTAATTTAACAGACAAAAGGAAGTTTTCTTAACTACCATACATACTGCAAGCAGTTGTTTTTATAAATCCAATGGTGAAAAATTCAAGCAAACCTGCTTGCCATTGGCTATATAAAGTTGAAGTTCAAATGACATGGTTCTTATAATCTACTACTTGGCATGTAGAAATATGCTAAATTGCTACATTAGCACTGACTCATCCCAAAGAGCATCTGCTGGAAGGTTACCAACAGAATCCCAGGGCTTGGATACTGTCCCAACAATGGCAGTAAACATCAAATGGGCAACCTCTGGGCCTGGCATCTTTACCGAAGCCCATTAGAGTTTTTCAGAACTTCAGCAAATGAAACACCAATGATCTCAACTTATGAAAAAACGTGTATGCCATGCTTGTTTTCTTCATGTTATTATCCATATACCAGTGGTCACGTCACATTTCAAATTCAACTGTGTGGGGGTTTGAGTGTAAAAGGTCCTTCATAGGCTCATGTGTTTGACTACTTAATCCCTACCTGGGGGCACTGTTTGGGAGGAATGTGGAACCTTTAGGAGGCAGAGCTTTGCTGGATGAAGTGAGTCACTGCAAGCCTTGAGGGCTGATAGTGGAGCCCACTGGTTTCCTGTCTCTGCTTCCTGTCTGCCATGATTATTAGGTAGCCTTCTGCTCTGGCCTGCAGTGCCTTCCCCTCATGATAGACTGCCCTCTGGGACCGTAAACCCAAGTAAACCTTTCTCCTTCCACAGGTTGCTTCTGGTTGGAGATTTTGTTGCAGCCAAAAGAAAGTTACTGATACAGGATGTCTGAAAAGAATTTGGTCATTTGGCATATGTAGCAAAATTAAAGATGGACATTACAGGAGTGAAAATATTACAAGGCTTCCACTAGTTTTCTAGAGCTGCCTTAACAAAATACCAGAAACAGGGTGAGGGAGAACAAGAGAAATTTATTGTCACTTAAGTTCGGGCAGTTAAACTCTAGCATCAAGGTGTGTGCAGGCCCATCCCTCCTCATACAGGGAACGAGACTATTCTGGGTGTCTCTATCAGCTTTCAGGAGCTTCAGGCATTCCTTATCTTTAAGTGGAAATTTTCTGTCTCCTTACATTTTCTTCACTTTCTCGTTTAAAAGCATCAATTATTATTACTGTATGTAGCTATGGGCTGCATTTTGACCACTTGATATACTAATACAACAAGTAATTATTATAATAGTATATAGTAATAGATTAGTATAGTTATATTTCTTCCTTTTATATAAGCACTTGTATTGAATTAGGGTCTACCCACTTTAACGATATCATTTGAAATTTCTTCTATGAAGATTATTTCCAAATAAGGTTATGTTTTTGGGAAACTAGTGGTTAAGACTTTCACATATCATTTTTCTTTGTAGTCAGGGGGAGACGTTCATTACATAAGAATGATATTTCCAGAAACTTTGTTGCAAAAGCCAAAGCAACTAAAAATCTTATGCCATTATTTGGAGAAATTTAGCAAAAGAAAAAAATGTCAAGTTTCACTTTTTCTGTTTTTGACTTTTTTTTAAAAAATAAGTACTGGGATCAAATGGAGGGCCTCATATTTGCTAGGAAAGTGCTTTAACACTGAACCAGATGCCTAACCCCTGTTTTGGGTATTTCTTTTAAAAAATACTTCATTTATGTGAGAGAAAGAGAAAGAATGAGAGAGGGAGAGAAAGAGAGAGAGAGAGAGAGAGAGAGAGAATGTGTGTGTGTATGGGCACACTACCATTACAAACAAAACAAAACAAATCCCCTCCAGATGCATATGCCACGTTGAGTGTGTGGCTTTACTGGGAAATTGAACCTGGAATACCAGGTTTTGCGAGCAAGTGCCTTTAGCCACTGAGAAATCTCCCCAGCCTTATTTTTCTGGCATTTCTTAAAACGAATTATTTTACAGTTGCATTTCCTCTTCTTTTCCTCCCAGGGAATATGAGATGTTTTTCACATACGATATGTGCTGCACAAAAGACTATGTAACATGTTTACACACATCGTTACGCAAGTTGATTACTTGAGCAATTATGGTAAGCTATAATACGAAAGTGAATATGGTGAACTCACCCCTAATCGAGCAGCTAAGCAGGGCGAAGCTCTCCTCGCCTTTGTCTTCCTCATTCGCATCCTTTCTTCTTTAGACTGAATTAGACGACATCCCAAGACTCCTGGAGGATCTTTGAAGCTGTGGATAGTACTACATCCTCTGTATGTCATGATTTTTCCTATTTATATCCTTGAGGAAGTTTAATTTGTAAATTAGGCATAGTCAGAGGTTAACAATAAAATAAAATTGAACAATGATGCCAATTATAATAATATACTGTAATCACACCGGCAGTGCCACCACCCCTGTACTTTAGGGTTGTTAGTAAGTAAAATGCATACCATACAAGTCCTGTGATCCTACAACAGTCAGTTTCATTACCAAGACAGCTTCCAAGTGACTCCTATACTGGTAGCATATAAGCACGGATAATACATTGGACAAAAAAAGATTCACTTCCTGGGAAAGATAGAATGAGATGGGGCAAGATTTCATGGCACTATTAACAAAACAGCATGCAACTTAAACATATGAATTCTTTCTGGAATTTTCTATTTAATATATTTGAACCATGATTGATCATGGATAACAGAAACCATGGAAAGTGAATTAATGGATAAGAAGGGCCTGTGGTGTACTATTATATTTATAAGGCCTCTCTGCCTAGCTTCCCTGAACAACATGTTATCTAGCTTTGGAAAATTTTGAACTTTTAAAATATAATATAGTTCTCTATTTTGTCATTTGCAATGGACGTCTTTGTCTTTAAACATTAGAATCCCAAGATTCATTGGCATGCCAATGGCTCATTCATTTTCATTCTCTAGGTTTATTTTTGTTTTGGCTTTTGTCTGAATTCTCTCAGGAATTCCTAGTTGTCCTTAGTACTTGGTTTATATGCATTTTAGAATTAATTTGGATTGGGCTATGGGTAAATTTTATTGTCTATGTGATGAATTTTAAGAGTGATTGTCTTAAGTATGTTAAATGACCCTATCCATGAGCATAGTATATTTATCTATTCATTTGTGTTAAATATTTGAATTCCACTATGACTATTATATATATATATATATATACATACACACATATGGTGTGTGTGTATATAACAGTTTAGTTTAGGTATGAATTAACATTTCTTGTCCAAAAATATCATTTTTTTTAAATTTTTAAGGACCATTACCTATGGGGACAGAATTTTATGATGTAGTTATTAGAACAGTTTGAAAAGTTATCCCATTGTCTTCTGGTTTTGTCCTTTTCTATGGAGAAGTCATACATCAGATATACTCATATTCTTTGAAGATTAATATTTCTTTCTTCTCAGAATCCATGTTATACTTACATTTGGTATGTTTAGTGATTATCTTGCTTGAAGTTTGTAGTACTTTTTGAAAATATGGTCTATTGTGTCTCTATAGGCTTAAAATGTTCTCAGTCATTATCTTCTCAAATTACACTTTTGCCTCATTTTCTCCTTGTCTCTTCTAGGGCTCTAATGACATGCAGATTAAAACTTTTAAATTTTTATTTTTGTTTATTTGTTTGAAACAGAGAGAAAGAAAGAATAAGTGCTCCAGGGCCTTCTGTCATTGCCGATGAACTCCAGACGCAAATGCCACCTTGTGCATCTGACTTACGTGGGTCCTGGGGAATTGAACTGAGGTTCTTTGGCTTTGTAGGCAAGTACCTTAACCACTAAGCCATCTCTCCAGGCCAGATTAAAACTTTTCATTGAACTTCACAGGTCTCTTTTATTCTTTTCTGTTTTTCATCCTACTCCTTTTCTTCTCTGTACTTCATCTGCAATGTTTTATCCTGACATGTATTTACCTATTGATATTTTTATTGACATATTGATGTGCCTTTTAATATATTTTGGACATATCTATATTCAAAGGTACTAATGATTCATTTAGTTCTATTTGTTTTGCAATTAATCCCTGCCATGAAATTCTGAAGTGTGATTATTATGTTTATTAGTTCCAGCGTGTCTAGTTTTTGTGTGTAGTGTGTCGGGTGACGTGTGTGGCATATGCATATGTGTGTGTGGATGTGCTTCTCCTGTGAATGTGCCTGTAGAGGCCAGAGGAGGATGTTGGGTATCCTGCTCTGTTGCTTATCCATATGTTTCCTTGAGATAGAATCTTACTGATTCTGAAGCTTGTTGGTTTTGTGACTCTCAGTGACTCTCTGCTTGCCAGAGGACTACGGTTACAGATGTGCATGGCCACACCCAGCTTCTTATGTGGGTGCTGGCGAATTGAACTCATGTGTTCTCAGATCCCTGTAGGCCCTCATGGTTTCCAGGAAACTATTTAAAAATATATTTACTTGGGCTGGGCAGATGGTTCAGTGGTTAAGGTACTTGTCTGCAGCTTAATGATCCAGGTTTGATTCCCCAGTGCCTATGTAAAGCCAGATGCACAGAGTGGCTCATGAAATCTGGAGTTTGTTTGCAGTGGCTGGAGACCTTGGAACACCTGTTTTCTTCCTCTCTCTCTCTCTATCTCTCTTTCCCTCCCTCCCTTCCTCCTTGAAAATAAATAATAAACTATTTTTAAAAATTAAAAAAAAAGGGCCGGAGAGATGGCTTAGTGGTTAAGCGCTTGCCTGTGAAGCCTAAGGACCCTGGTTCAAGGCTTGATTCCCCAGGACCCACGTTAGCCAGATGCACAAGGGGGTACAAGCATCTGGAGTTCATTTGCAGTGGCTGGAGGCCCTAGCGCACCCATTCTCTCCCTCTCTCTCTCTCTGCCTCTTTCTCTCTGTCTGTTGCTCTCAAATAAATAAAAAATTTAAAAAAATTAAATAAATTAAAAAAAGCCGGGCGTGGTGGCGCATGCCTTTAATCCCAGCATTTGGGAGGCAGAGGTAGGAGGATTGCTGTGAGTTCGAGGCCACCCTGAGACTCCATAGTGAATTCTAGGTCAGCCTGGGCTAGAGTGAGACCATACCTAGAAAAACCAAAATAAATAAATAAATAAAATTTAAAAAAATAAAAAAAGATATTTACTTGAGAGAGGGAAAGAAAGGGAGGGACAGAGAGAAAGAGTGTATGTATATAGGTACAAGAGGGCCTTCTGCTGCTGCAAACGAACTCCACTTAGTGCATCTGGCTTTACATCAGTGGTGGGGAATCGAACCGAAGCTCAGAGTCTTTGCATGCAAGTGGCTTTAACTGATGAGCCATTTCTCCAGTCCAGAAAACATTCTTAAAACACTGAGAAGTCTCTCTAGCCCCCAATTTCCAGTTTTTATAGATTTAATTCTCTGCTAAAATTGATAGTCTTTTAAATTTTCTTCATATGTATTATCTCCAGTACCTGCATTCCCTGAGCATCCATTTCTATGTTCCGTTACTTCTCCTAGGCTCTGATTACATTTTCGTGCTTGCTTATATGCCTAATTATTTTTTTGCTTACTTGAACCACTGTATATGAAAAGATAGATAATTAAAGGCTTAGTGTGTTATTTTCCACTAAAAATATTCTTTCTGCTTCTGACAAGTGGCTAAAGGAACTCAGGTTGTGTTATGTTGCTTTGCAAGTACCCACTGAGCCATCCACCCTTCTGCTGAATTTAGACTTCATAATCTTTTACCTATAGTAGCTTCAGTGAATGCATATGTATTATTCAGAATATTTTATCACATTTGTTAGCTTTTTAAGGCTTGATTCAAAATATTAGTTTATTATCATTGGACATAGAACTACGGACGTTAAAAATTCAATATTTAAAAAAATTATTTATTTTCCATATCTGACTGGTTATATTTGATAGTCTCTAAATCTGTGATTATATGTCATTTTCCTCTTTTTAAAATATTTCCTTTGTAATTATTTTATATTCTATAGTTCTTGTAGAACTCCAAAGGTTTAGGGATTTAAGTCTGTGGTTTGTTTCTGTTTACATACTCATATATATGTGACAAAGTAGTCTTTAGATGCATAGTAGAATTATTTTGTTCAGAGCTTTATATTTGTTGTACTATGAGAAGTTTATTTTATTATTTATTTATTTATTTGAGAGCATGAGAGAGAGAGAGAGAGAAAAGCAAACAGACACACAGAGAGAGAATGGGCATGCCAGGGCCTCCAGCCACAGCAAATGAACTCTGGACACATGGGCCACCTTATGCATCTGGCTTACATGGGTCCTGGGGGAATTGAACCAAGGTCCTTTGACTTTGCAGCACTTAACTGCTAAGCTATCTCTCCAGCCCTACTATGAGAATTTTGAGGGTATAACTTTGGGGTACTTTCTCCTAAAAAAAAAACACATCTTGGTAGATGCTGTTGAGTACAAGTGAGTAACATTTTAATATCATATTTCTTACTTCAGGGTTAATATGAGCTTGAAACTGTGACCTGAGTAATAGCAGGTCTATGGGGGTAATTCTCAGGAGAGATGTGTGTGTGTGTGTGTGTGTGTGTGTGTGTGTTTCTATCTAAAGGCAGATACTTTCTTGATCGGCTTCTGTTCTAGTGCTAATACAATTTACTAATACAAGAACCCTTTTGAGGTCTCCACTTAATGAAGTCCATGTCTCATGGATCCATTACTGAGTTGTCACTATGATTACAGGCACTGTATGTGTTCTGTTAAGAAACAGATACCTAACACATCAAAGAAAGATAACATAGTATTTTATATGATACAAAAAATAATTTTTAAGACAGGAACAATACAGGGTCAAGCAAGTACTGAAAAGACATGGAGCCACTTAAAGTAAGACAATAAGAAATGGTGAGCACATTGTAAGAAATATTCAAATTAAAAAATTTTTTAAAAGATGGTTTAAAAATAAGCCACTCATGGGCTAGAGAGATGGCTTAGCATTTAAGTGCTTGCCTGTGAAGCCTGAGGACCCCGGTTCAAGGCTCGATTCCCCAGGACCCACGTTAGCCAGATGCACAAGGGGGCGCACATGTCTGGAGTTCATTTGTAGTGGCTGAAGGCCCTGGCGTGCCCAATCTCTCTTTCTCTCTCTGCCTCTTTCTCTCTGTATCTCAAATAAATGAATAAGCAAACAAACAAAACAAACAAAGCCACTCAAACATTTTCTGGAAGAATTAAGCTCAAAGAACGACAGTTTTAACTTTTCCACAACCCAACAAATAGCTTGGAAGTGTACTTTAAGCAGACTTGAACATGTGCTAATATGTCCTGGTATAGTTTGATCATACTAATCTAACACTAAAATGTGATATTTTTTTAAAAAATTATTTTTATTTATTTATTTGAGAGTAACAGACAGAAAGAGGGAGGGAGGGGGAGAGAGAGAGAGAGAGAGAGAGAGAGAGAGAGAGAGAGAGAATGGGCATACCAGGGCCTCTAGCCACTGCAAAGAACTCCAGATGCATGTGCCCCCTTGTGCACTTATGTGGGTCCTGGGGACTTACACAGGCAAGTGCTTAACCACTAAGCCATCTCTCCAGTCCAAATGTGATTTTTAATAGTTTGGCTTGCTTAGGCTTAGGCATTTTAAACCATATGTTTGGTATAGTTTTTGTTCTATATTTTTTAAAAGATCCAGAAATGCCTTTAATGCATATTAAAAATAGGGCTGGAGTGATGGCTTAGCGGTTAAGCACTTGCCTGTGAAGCCTAAGGATCCCAGTTCGAGGCTTGATTCACCAGGATGCACAAGGGGGCGCATGCATCTGGAGTTCGTTTGCAGTGGCTGGAGGCTCTGGCGTACCCATTCTCCCTCTCTCTCTCTCTGCCTCTTTCTCTCTCTGTCTGTCACTCTCAAATGAATAGATAAAAATAAACAAAAAATAAACAAAAATAATGCTCATGGAGCAAAGGTTTCCTCCTTGTGATAAACTGCAGGAGTTTAGATAAAGGATCAGTTACATCAGGTGGATATTCTGGAGGCTAAAAATTCTAAGTGCTCATGACTTAAAGAAGAAACGTTACTATTACAACATTGTGCATAAAATGCTTCCACTACTAATCCATATTATATGATGATGAGAGAAATGAGGTGAAATAGAAGATTAATGAAAAAATCAATGATAATTTCTGTCTTCATACTAAATAAGAGTCGATTTGTATCATCACAATTAGCATCTAATATAAATGGGAATAAGATCAGGTCTAGAGGGAAAAGTTGTGTTGAATTTTATGACTCAATGTAGGCAAAGTTAATGCTTAATTCCACAGCTCTCCACTTATTGTGTGATCATAGGCTGGCTTCACCCTACTTGGACTAAATATTAGCGAACTCTTTCCATTGACCAAGACAAAAGAGAGCTGCAGAAATATATTTCTTATTTAATTTCTACTATTCTTTTAAATGGCAGTTCGCAGAATGCTTCTGGGTGTACAGCTAATGACCCATGAGCAATAAGCAACTGTTTAAGTAAAATGCACTATGAAAAAGCTTTTACCAAACAGCATTTTAATATTTTAAATAGATTTTCCATTGCAGGCTCTTTGTAACTGGATTAGTTCTCTGATGTGTTCTGACAGAGCTGTGGTTAGGGATACTCCATTAACTTTGTCTGTCATCTTATTTTCCCTAGTATCCAGCAGAACAGCCTTATATTTCATAATTTGTATTGCTATCAGTGCTGATTTGTAAATGTGCAAATTCTAATTAACAACGGCTACTACTTCTATTAAATATTAAATCATTCTTGCAGCATCTATTTTCCTCAGCAGATGGAGCCCTGTGGTATGCAAATAGACTCTCCTTACACTGTCAGCGATTTTTAACCTATATTTTAGCTTAAAGAACACATTTTTTCCCGTTTGCTTCACATTTTCTATAGCATTTAGGTTAATATTTATTTACCACGGATTCCCTTTCTACCAATAAGCATTTCATGGACTATTACATTCCAGCAATGTGGTTTTGTTTCTCTTCATTAATAGCTCCTTAATCATCCAGCTTGCTTGTAAGTACAAGAGCTTGTTGTTTGTACCGATGCGGCAGTATTCCATAAGAAGCATTTAGTTATATTTTAATATGTACGGCAGAAGCAAAAATGTCGGGCACACCATCGTAGGTTTTAATTTGAAATCCAATCTATGTGCACATTCTCCCCGCCCTCCCCGGAATAAGCAAAAGCCTTTAAGGTTTTATATTGTGTCTTAAACATTCTATTAAATGTCATCAGCCGATTCAGGAAAATGTATTGCAAAAATATTAGAGAAGTATAAAATGTGTAAATGTAATAGATGTTTGGAACATGGAGAGGAATGCAAAAGTCCAACATTTATCAGGTAACCATAAACCGCTAAGAAACATTGATAGAAAGGAACATTTATATGATATATAGTATCTTAAGCATGAACTCTTATTGGTGGTATTTATTGCAGGGTTCTTACATTAAACACACACATACACACACACACACACACACGCATGCACGCACGCACTAATCTAGAATTATTGCCACCTTTCCTAACTGCAGACTCCTAGAGTAAGAATATTTCGGTTGAGGAGTGAGCTCTAACTTTCCTAACAATGAAAGGATATATGTACTCTTTAAACCCGCCTGGAATCGGAAGGTTGTGTTTCCCTGACAGGTTTTTAATGGCAAGTTAAGACTGCCGGGGAAACTGGAGAACTCAAAGGCATTAACTGACAAATTAAGCTAAGAGTAATGAAAACTTGGATGTGTTGGAATCATCATTCATTGAACTGTAATTGCCTCAGCAGCACAAAATTAAATTGTAACAAGGAAGGGTCTTGACATTTCCCGTAATTTCTTAAAAAAAAAAAGTTTGTACATGCCATGGAGAATAAAGTAAGTCACATGAAATACTGGATGGGAGTCTTTTTAATTAATTAATTTTATTTATTTATTTGAGAATCATCACTTCCATTAGACATTCAAGGTTACTGTCACAGTCCGCCGTCTTGGATTCTTTAACATTGAATATTTGGGGTATGTAGCAGATGATGCAATTGTAAGCAGGATCGTGTTTAAGGTGTAGGGTCTGTTGGTTTAGGGTAATGGCTGGAAATAACTTGTCCACTATATGGTAGCCCCCTATCCCCATATTCTACAGAGAGAGGAAAGGCGACAACCATGAAGATTTCTATAGGGGTGATCCCAGAATCCTCACATTTCATTTCCCTCTAGGAAAGAGAATACCCTCCCAACAATGGTATGAACAGAAGAGAGAACACAACATGTTCACGAAGAAAGGTGTATCGTTTTATCTTTTCTTTGGGTGACTGAAAAGTCAAATCAGAGAGAGTGGACAAAGGTTTTATAAATCGAAATGTTATATTCACTGAAAGTTATAGTTACAGAACCTATACCAACAGCCTGACCAACTTTCCACTGTGCTGCGGAGATTGTGAATTTCCCAACACATCATGCCTCGGCCCTGGTGGGAAGCTGTGATAAACGTTTGAGTGAGAAAATATGTGCGTGAGTTAGAGCATCTGCTTTCATTACTTGGTTTTCGAGAGGACATTGCGAGTCAAGGAAATGAGTGGGTTTAATGTTGGAGAGGATCCAGGAGAAGCTCCATGTTCTTCAGATAAAGAAAAAGCAGCTTTGGGCAGCTTGGAGAAGGTAGCTGTGGGCGAGCCTGAGGGGGCAGGGACTCGCCCTAGGGACCCGTGGTCAGCTCTGCTCATCTGGACCCAGGGAGCCCAGCTCAGCAGCTCTGAGACTGGTTCAGGGGTCCATCATTAACTAGCCAAAAATCCTCCCAGTAAAATATTACAAAATGACATGCCCTTAGACAGTGTCTTTGCCTCCAGTAGCTGTGCATAAAGGGGAATTGTGTGGCTACTGACCTCTGTAGAATATTCACTAAAGTCTCCCAGAAGAGTCTCTGGGGGCAAAGGACCTGGGCTTGGAGTGTGGAACTTCAAGGGTCAAGTTTAGTGAGTAGTTTCCATGGGAGACTAAGCTTCAGAGTCATGTAATTTTATTAACAATGTGTAAACCATTACATTCAGAAGCAGAGGAGGGGTTTTGTGTACTATGCAAATAGTCTGCATGCTTTTTTAGCTTAGGATCTAGTGCAATAGTGATGAGCAGGCTGAGGGCTAAGATACCTATGAACTCTGTACAGCAATAGAAAATCAGGCTAATTTCTATCCTCTCTTCATCCGGGGGCTAAGTCAGCAAGTGGCCGAATAGGGTGGAGCGGGGAAAAGGAGAGCAGAGGTACTCCCAAATGAACAAAATGCAAGCTTTGTTTTGTATTGTTTCAACTGTTTATGGTTGCTCTATGAATGTTAGTACTCTTTGTAACTTGATGAATTTTCCAAAGCCAGTGTCCAGTGTTGACATCATTTCCTCCCCTGTGTTTGCGTCTTTAGCCAGGCAACGTGTTTGCTATGGAAACTGCAGTAGTCATGATTGGCCACCGTGAAGCCCTCAGAAGATGGGTGGAGTGGAACTGAGCGGACTGCTTCCTCCTTCCTGACAAGAGCATCCTATATCTCTTCCTGGGAGATAAGCTACTACTGTCCTTCCCTGTTTAATCTTGTCCCCACCCACAGCCATCTTTCTCTTTTAGCTCTCATCAAAATATGTAAATTCTGTGGTCTAGGCCTTCACTACCTTGTTGGGAAAATGAAATAAGAAGCTGTTAGCTGATAAGGGGCTTTGGATACATTTGCTTTTCACAATATTTTATTTGTGTGTCTGTGTGTGTGTGTGTGTGTGTGTGTGTGTGTGAGAGAGAGAGAGAGAGAGAGAGAGAGAGAGAGAGAGAGAATGAATCAATGCGTGTTCCAGGGCCTGTTGCTACTGCAAATGAACTCCAGATGCATGAACCACTTTGTGTGTCTAGCTGTACATGGGAACTGGGGTATGGAATCCAGGCAGTTAAACTTTGCAAGCAAGTACCTTTAACTGCTGAACCATCTCTACAGCCCATTTGCTTAGCTTTTCTTAAAAAAATGTATTTATTTATTTGAGACAGAGAGAAAGAGGTAGATAGAGCAAGTCAGAGAGATAATGGGCACATCAGGGACCCCCGCCATTGCAAATGAACTCCAGATGCATGCTCACTTTGTGCATCTGGCTTTACATGGGAACTTGGGAATCGAACCCAAGCTTCAGCCTTTGTAAGCAGGCACCTTTAACCACGGAACCTTCTCTCCAGCCCATTTGCTTTTTTTCTTTTCCTTTTTTCCTTTTATTTCTTGAGGTAGGGTCTCACTCTAGCCCATGCTGGCCTGGAATTCACTATGTAGTCTCAAGCTGGCCTCAAACTCATGGAAATCCTCCTACCTCTGCCTCTCAAGTGTTGGGATTAAAGGCTTGCGCCACCATGCCAGACTCCATTTTCTTTTTGACAGTAGGTTTCCACTTACATGGGCCAAAAAGGATGTATAAACCCTGAGGGAATATAGTCCTTCCTCTTCCTGTCTTCAGTTTACCAACTTTACCCAGAAAGACCTTGTTTGGTAGAAGGTCCATGATGTTGTGTGAGGCTCCAAGCCGGTTGTGGAAAACAACAAAACAAGACAAAACAAACAAACAAAAAAGCTGAAATGTCAGCCTGTCTGCATAGTTACCGTAATAACGGCTATTCAAAGATCAAGGGTCCGAAGCTGGGTCAGTGGAGTTCTGGCCTCACTAGCATGAGGATGTGAGTTTGATTCCATGCACAGTACCCCATCGGGTGGAGTGCGCTTGAAATCCCAGTGCTGAGAGACAGTGGCAGGAGGCTCTCGGAGGCTTGTTGGCTAATCAGCCTAGCCTAACTGGTGAATCTCCAGGACACTTGTCTCAAAAACTAAGGTGTTTCTAAGGAATGACAATTCATGTTATTTTTCTCTCCTCTAGTCCCCGTGTGCACCTCCACCCACATGAGCACCTCCGCACATGCATCCACACATTAAAAAAAAAAAAGATCAAGGATCTATAGGCATAGGTCAGCCAGTATTAGACTTAATGGGGTCAATAGTAAATCAGGCTAAATTACAGTGTAAACCACATGGAATGGTTCCTGCCTCCAAGCTTCTGGTGCCCTGTTTTATGTTTTTGAGCTTTTGCTTTTGCAGACCCTCCTCACTGAAGAGTCACTGACAGACATTTTCTCTGGAAATCTTATCCTGGAGACAACTTTTGGGGGAGGTAAAGATGTGGAAGGAGGAGAGCATGATTTGAAAGATTTACAAAACCTGCCAACACGACCTGGAGTTTGAAGGTTTGCAGTATTCACTCGTGAACTGAAGCTCCTGAGAAGGCCTGTACTGCAAAAAGCCTGTTTAAGTTTGTTTAATTCAACATTTCCTAAATGTATAATCCTTTTACTCACAACATTCTGGGGAACTCGACTTCCCAATTAACACAATCATGGAGGATGGGGAGGGGCGGTGGCATGCTGCTGTAGACATCTGCTTGTTCTCTAATTACTTGAGTAGGAAAGAAAGAATATGTTGGATAGCAAGCTACTGTAGGCAGCACTAGTAAACACACCTATTTTTTTTCGCTCTACTCTTTAAGAATTTACTAAGCATCAGCGATGTAAACAAGATGAAATTAGGAGTTGGAGAGAAAAGAAACCCAGGCTCTGTGTTGAGGTGTTTAGAAGCATGTTGGGAAACATTTCGGTTCTGAGTACATTCTAGACTGCACATATGTGAGGGAAAGGAAGGCGGGGTGAGTGGGTGTGGCCCCTAGTAGAAGCATGGCTTCGGAAAGCTTCTGGTGGAATCCCACCTCCATTCTTAATTTTGCACGCAGATACTTCCCTGCCCTTGCCAAGGGGCAGACACCGGGTATCTTGTCACCTCTCTTTCCCTGGAGTGAGACTGGGATGATCCTGAGTAGATCTAAGGAAGACAGTCCTATCCTGAGCCGGGCGTGGTGGCTCAGGCCTTTAATCCCAGCACTGGGGAGGCAGAGGTAAGAGAACTACCATTGGTTTGAGGCCAGCCTGAGACTACATAGTGAATTCCAGGTCAGCCTGGGATACAGTGACACCCTACCTTGAAAATCAAAACAAAAGAAAAGAAAACAAAACAAAACGAAACAAAACAGAATAGTCCTTTCCTTCAAAAAAGTAAAACTAAGTGTTTATGAATGTTAGGTACTATCTTTCTTCATTTTTCTCTCCCCTCCTTCTTTTTTTTCTCTCCCTCTCTCTCTACTTCCTTTCCTTCCTCAGTCTCTCCTTCCTTCCTCCCTCCCTCTCTCCCTTCCTTCCTTCCTTCCTTCTTTCCTTCCTCTCTTTCTTCTTCCCTACCTGCCACCCTCCTTCTCTTTCTTATTCATTCTAGACACACAGTGTACCACATTGCTGTCCTATTTTTATTTTGAGATGGGGGTGTCATTAATTTGCCAAGACTAGCCTTGAATTTATTAATTTCGGCTTTAAACTACTCAGTGGCTGAGATTACAGGCCTGCACCTCCAAGCCCAGCTCATTCCTGTTTTTCTTTCTTTTCGAAAATAATGAATGTTACAAGGAAAAAAAGTTTTTTGGAGGTAGGGTTTCACTCTGGCCCAGGCTGACCTTGAATTCACTGTGTAGTCTCAGGGTGGCCTTGAACTCATGGTGATCTTCCTACCTCTCTCTTCTGAGTGCTGGTATCAAAGGCACGCGCCACCATGCCCAGCAAAATAATAAATGTGCATAAAATAATGAATGTATATAAAAGTCACAGGCTTAAATGCTTTTGTTCTCTTCCTTAAGCTTTGCAACAGTTCTAAGTGTTAGTGTGATTATTCCATTTTACAGAGAAAATGGAGGCTTACAGAACTTAAACATGTATTTAAATTAGACAACTGCAAATTTTCACTGTGCTAGATCTCTGCTGTGTTGAGCAATGTGGAATTCATCCCTGTAGTTAGTTATTCATTAATTCAGTCACTCTATCAATTAGTCATTAGTTGACTGGTATTATTAAGCTATACTAGGTATCACATAGTCTTAAGTTCTGGGCAGATAGTGGTGAACAAACTGGACTAAAATTCATATCTGTGTGGAGACTAAATGCTAGTGAGGAGCAGAGACAATGAACATGATACACATGTAGCCCATGCTACCATGGAGGGAGGCTGGAATAGGACACAAGTTATTGAGGGTATGGGGAAGGACAGTGGGATGCAACTTTGAATTGGTTGAGTGAGATTGACCTGTCATGTGGTGACTATCAAGCAAAGAATTTTAGGCAACAAGTGAATTGATCTTGTAGATTTTGGAAAGAAAGCCAGAGGGCCAAGATAAAGGTCCTGAGGCATGACTCTGTTGAGTGTCAGGGAAACACTGTGTCCAGAGGTGGCTGGGAAACAGTGAGTGAGAATGGACCAGAGATGCTACATGGTGTGAGCCTGAAGATGGGTCAGGGCAGAGGCTTACACTGTGCATGGAACAGGAGACGTGGGAGTGGGGGCATTCAGGAGGACAGTGATGCAAGCTAATGTTGGTTTTTAGAAGGATTACTTTGGTCATTTTGTTTAGAATACACAGTAGGGGTTAAAGGAGGAAGCAGGGATATCAAAAGCTCCTCACTTCAGGTACAGAATGAAGTGAATTAGAACATGGTCCCAATTTCATTTGGTGTACATTAAACTTGGTTAGTTCATTTTCCATATAGCAAAATGAGTATTCTGGGGAGCCCTTTTTGAACACCTATTTGTCTTGGCCAAATACTTTCTTCTAGCATCTTGAAGTCATTTATTTGGCCATGTTGGTGCTAGAGCCAAAATGAGTTTTTCTATAATATTGACATAAATCCTGGAATTCCAATAGAAGATTGTATTAAACAGGATGGTGTGTGTGTGTGGGGGGGGGGTGTATTCCAAGTTCTTATCAAAACCAGTACAGTTCCCAGTATAAACTGGATAGTGAGAGCATTTTCCATCTAGTTTCCCTGTAAAGATAGAATATGGGCTGCGAGTGGGATCTCATAGAAACCATGCTTTACTATGCAGAATTAGGGACAGAACCTTTGGCAGCCAAGGCATGGAAAACTGACCTAATGGGATTTTCAATTCATTTCAGTCATTGGGATTATGATCTAATCCCTGGCCCCCAGAACTACAATACAACCTGCATGAAGAATTTGCTGTTGCTATTCTTCTTGAGTCCCTAGAACTGTAAATCACAGAACTGGGTAGTAAACTCACGTATGGATCCACGTGCAACTTTGTGGGCCTATGTTTAGGTTGCTTATAGAACAGAAATGCCACTGAAATAGAGCACTACTATTTGACACGTTGCTGCTTCTTGAAAAGTAGTAGCAACTTTTTGTGGTTTAAGAAGTTCATTCTCCCATTAAGACGTGTAGGGGTGTGTGTGTGTGTGTGTGTGTGTGTGTTGTACCTCTGTATGTTCATGTGTGTGAGTATAGGTGTGCACGTGTTGAGGTCAGAAGACAGCCTTCAGAGGTCAGTGCTTGCTTTCGTCCTCCTTTGAGTCAGGGTTGTCTGCTGTTGGGATTGCCTTTTCCAGGCTAGCTGGTCTGTGAGTTGATGCTGGATTCTCCTGTTTCTGCCTCCCTTCTCACCCATAGGTGTAGCTGAGAGGACAGATGACTGGCCAGCATTTTATGTGGGTGATGGGTTCCGAACTCGGGCAATCATGCTTGCGTGGCAAGTGCTTTACCCACTGAACCATCTCCACAACCCCAGTGTAGGCATTTTGTAAGAACATATTCTTTTCTTCACTCCCAGCAAATGACTCAGGTCTCCTTTACCTACTAAGTGACACACTCAGGAAGGCTTTTTGTTAACAGAACACGACCGCCTTGTTCTCTCAAAATGCAGTATCATTACTTGAAATCTCAAATATACTGTGTGGCCGAGAAACATCCTCAGCAAAAATATAGATTGTATAGTTGATTGGAAATGTGAGTCGTCTTTTCTTTGTTCAAGGGTCCATGGTTGGGAGAGGAAGTGCCGTAAAGAAGAGATTGTTCAAAAATTATTAGATTAATCTGAAGTTCTTCCCCTTCATATTTGATTTATTACTATTATATTTTTTGCCAAGAAATGATTGGTACCATCATGGGGGTATATATCCAGAATATAGCAGTCAACTGCCTGTTAAAAGTACTTGTACTTGGAGACTGGTGACTGAGCCAAAGGGACATGGATATCAACTTGTGTTTTGAGATTGTGGTTAGGAATTAAGCAAGAAGTGGGAAGTGCGTAACATGGTGTTATGCACATGTGTACTTACCTAAAATCCAGTATCATCTTAAAACACCTTTGAAGCGGGTATGAATGTTAGTATTCCAGTGCCATCCCTGCCACCACAAATCTACAGCCTACTATTTTCCTACCATACACTTCCTAATGATGCTTCTGTTGATAGAAAGCCCCAGTCATTTTTTATTAATAGATGCTGTGACTTCTTTCCATTGGCACAGCATTTACTGATTAAGGATGCTGGGTGAGTCGGAATATTCCTTGCATAATGATTGGTTACTTGGAATGGGTACCAGCTCTTCCTTTGTGATAAAGAACAGTGTATATAAATAAGGGTAAGAGATTTTCTTGATGTTCAAGGTCTTTGGTCTCTGAGTTACAGACTATAAATTTCCTGGGCCACATTCTGGAGGCAGAAGTTCCACCGAAGTCAACAGAGGTTTTGTTAACAAAAATATATAAATAACAGCAGGAAGATGTGCTATTATTATTTATTATTATTTCTCTTTGACTGCTCTGAAGATAATTTGGTGCATAAAGTATTGAGGAAGTTTTGAGCTTTTTTTTTTTCCTGGTGATTCATTTTCATGCAAATGTTTATCACATTTCTAGGTATTGTTTTCCTCGATCACATATATTTCCATCTTCCATGGGTAAATCAACATCTTCATCTATATTGCACGTTCAGCGGCTGTAAATTCAGCCTGTATTCTCATTAAATGTTACGAATATGTGATTTTCATTTATGATTTTAGTGGGTGTTTCTGAAATTTTCCACAACAGCATCTGGCCAGGAAATAGTGTCTGTGAATTAAGATTGCTACAACTAATTTTATTTCTCTTTTGTAGACTCAGTTCCGTAATCTTTCCCCAGCAAACAGGAGGTGGTTTGGACTCCTTTCTCTTTTAATTCACAGAGACCGCCACTCGTGAACAGACTTGGGGTCTGATTTTTGCATTTCTTGGTAGGCATGGACCTGAGGCAGAAGGAAGCACATCTTGGACCCTCTCTCCTTGCACACCCACATCCAACCCTGACCTCAGATTAATCAGGAGGAGAGTAGCTCCTAAGTGATCTGTGTGTCATGACATTCAGCTTCTCTGGCTGCTGCTTTCAGAATGATCCGTAAAAAAATGTAGACATGATTCTTCCACTCCCTGTGATAATCCCTCCGTATTGTTCTTAGGATCAAGACCACATTCCTGAGTGCAGCTCATGGAGTTCTGTCTTTTCTGGCCCCTACCTGTGGCTCCAGACAACTATCCCACCCTTTCCTTCATGTTTTAATCACAGGGATTGGCTTTCAAGTCCCCTGCCATCACTTTCTTTGACCTCCGGGCTCTTGCACATCCTCCTCCCTTGTCTTGGATGAACCATTCCACTCTCAATGACTGGGAGTATATTTTACTTATCTTTTACATCTCTGGTCTTACTACTGCCCTGGAAAGTCTCTGCATTGCAAAGATATCCAACACCTGATGTTTTAAAGCAGCCACCAGGCCTGTGATATTCACTTCATGTCCATCTTCCCTTCCACATGGCCATCCATGTGAGGTCCATGCCTGTCTATGCTTCTTGCTTCATTCACTACACCTTATAGTATTCGTGCATTTCATAGTGATGGCAGACATGTCTGTTGGCTTCCTGTGAGTCCTACTTCAGCTGTCTTCTCAGATGCTGGTTGCTTCTCCTGCCCTTGGATGCATGTCTATCTCTTTCATGGAAACAGGGGGATACTCTTCCTCTGAGACTGTGCAGACATTAATCCTGTCTTTGGAAGCTCATCTATGAAGCTAATTCCTCGTAAGACTTCACTCTTCTTTGGAAGGTCAGAAACATCCTATGTAATGAGACTGACCACAAGTTTAAGAGATGGGAGGCTAAAGAGTGCGTAATGAATAGTAAGAGAAAGCATAGGATTTAGAATTAGGTTGAACCTGGATTTAAATTCTAACTCCACCACTCCACTAATATGATATGTGTGTGTGTGTGTGTGTGTGTGTGTGTGTGAAGAGAGAGAGAGAGAGAGAGAGAGAGAGAGAGAGAGAGAGAGAAGGAGGGAGGGGAATGGATCCAAGGCAAATAATATGATTTTGGTCTCAGTTTTCTCCTCTATACATTTGTGGTAGGAACTACTTGATGTTTAAGGATTTTATAAGACAATATTGATGGGCCCCCTGTGCCTATTTTATATACCTTCACTCTTCTGGTAAGGCTGTTCTACCTGGAGGAAGTACACCTCCTCACTTGGGCCCTGTAGTGGTTTGAATGTAAAACGTCCCCTATGGCCTATTGTGTTTTGAATAATTGGTCCCCCTCTGGTGGCAAGTTGGGAGGTCTAGTCTTGCTGGAGGAGATGTGTCACTGAGGGGGTGGATTGTGAGCTTTATTCGTCTACTCCTAGTAGGTGTTCTCTAGCTAGCCTCTCATGGTACTTCCGTTCAGATGAGAGGACAAGATGGGATGCTGTGATGTCTGCTCTGCCGTGCCTCCCCACCATGATGAAACTTCCCCTCAACACAGAAAGGTGGAATAAACCCTTTCCTTTCATGTGCTGCTTTTGGGCAGATTTTTTTTTTACCTACAGCAACAAGAAACTAACTGCCATAAGTCCTGATCGATTATTCTAGTTACGTTCTTCCTAAATCCCACCTACACTCTCCCTAAACAGGGACTTGCTAGGGAACCAAGCGTGGCCAATGGGGCCAGCCCAGAGCTTAGCCTGCAGACTGGGAAGCTTCCCTGTGATGAATCAGGAAGATGCACACTGCAGACCTTGCCCCATGAGAATTTCTGGTCTGCAAAGGGGCAGACATGTCCTGGTTCCATGGAGACTCTGATTAGAGTCATTTCCAAATACACCCTCACTCTTCCCATGATGTGTGTCGGTTCCTTCACCTTCTGCCCACGGTGACTCCGGTGGCATACCTGAACAGTGACATTTACATATCAGAAATCTACCTGAGACCATCTACCCACCCTCAGGAAATCTTAGCTATCTTCCTCACAAAAATAGGATCTTACTCTGTGTTTCTTTTTAGGATAGTCCCACACCTGATGGGTTGGAAAAATCAAGTTATGACATTCTGAATTCTGAGTTTTTAGTACGTTATCAATTTCTTTTACTTTCCACCATAGATTTAACTTCAATTCTTTGACAACTCTTTTTTTTCTTTTTGTACTTTGGGGATTTAAAAATATAACAGGTGTGGGTACTTAAATATGCTCATGTATGTTATTGCCAGAGGGTAAAATTGGCACAGTATTTCTAAGTGGTGAGTTTTAATGACTACCCAAAAACTTTGTTTATACTCTTTCACTTATCGATTGTAGTTTATTCTATGGGAGCAAACCTGCTGTGAGCAATGCCATGTAGTTAAGAGTACCTATGGCAGCTTTCTGTGTGTAAAGGTGAAACATGAAACAAATTACAGAATATCCAACATAGGTGTTATTTAAATTTCTTGCAGCCTTTTGAACAAGTTTTTAGAATATTGGGTGGCATAAAAAGGCTCTCCTATACTTCAGTGGAAAATGGAGGTCATAAAACAATAAAAATATAATTATAATTTGTAATACACACACATACAAGTATAGATGTTTGTCTGGAATTGCACAGGAAAAACACCATAAAACAGTTCTTCCCCTGACAATGGGATTACTGGTACATGAAAGGCATGATGTGGGGGTGGGGAGATGACTCAGTGGATCTGTGGCATTGAAGTAAATGCCCGGCAGGCGTGGAGGCCAGCCTGTGGTCCCAGCATTCTGGAGGCTGAGTCAGGAGATCCCTGAGCAGGCTGGCTGGCTAGACTAGCTGAACTGGCAAGCTCTGTGTGCAAGTGAGAAACTCTGCCTCAGTAAGTCAAGTAGAGAGCCACTGAGGAGAACTGTTGCTAACCTCCAGCCTCCACATGCATGTGCCTGCACACATGCAAACAACTATACACACGCATGCACACTGCACATGCATAAATATAAAAATGCAAGGAAGAAATTCACTGTGAATGACTCTCCCATTTCTATCCCGTCATTCACCCCCAACTTACAAGATGTGCAGCCACCAATTTGATGAGACTGGATGGTGAAGGTAATTGAAGTTGTTTGCATCTAACATGTACAGTACTACGACTTGTTACACAAATATATACTAAACAGTTAAGGAGATTAACAAATCTATCTCTTGAGCTACTTCTGTGTTGTATAAGATGAAAACATTTATGACCTAACTTTCAGCAAATTTCAAGCATACAATACAATATTCCCTGCAGTTCTTAAGTTCTTCCTTGGATTTCTAGAGCTCAGACACCCTAGAAAATGGAAAGTCTTTGAGTAACCTTTCCCCACTTTCCCAGTGTCTTGGCCTTAATGTCTGATTTCAGACACAGACATGTAACTTCATTTGGTATAATCCAAGAGAAGTAAAGACCTTTATTCAATGCTCTGGTGGGAGACATTCACCCTCTCCAGACACCAGTGTGTCAGTATGTAGTCCTGAGTGACACTCGAAGAGATTTTTGCCACCATAGGAGAAGCCAGCCTTATGATGAACGTAGAGATGGCAGAATAGGAGCAGTGGAATGAGACCCCGTATACGGTGGCATGGCTGATTTGTGTGGATGGACAGATAGATGGGGCATCTAAGGTCTTCTCTAATGTGTGTCTGTGTCTGTGTGTGTGTGGGGGGGCTGGCTTTCCATACACACATTATTTAAGGTAGATGATATTAAGGCTTTTATTACATGAAAATAACACACAAAATATAAATAAAATGACTTTCATAGTATTTTGTGACTATCAGTAGTTTAAAAAATGTTATAGGGGCTGGAGAGATTGCTCAGTGCTTAAAGTGCTTGCCTGTGAAGGCCTAAGTACCCAGGTTTGATTCGCCAGTACCCATGTAAGACAGATGCACAAGGTGGCATGTGCATCTGGATTTCGTTTGCAGCAGGTAGAGGCCCTGGCATGCCTATTCTCTCCCTGTCTTTCTCTCTCTCAAATAAATAAATAAAAAAAATATTTTTTAAAAAATATTTTACATATGGAAGACTAATTATTGCTTTTATAATTAGAAAAAGTTCTCTCTCTCTCTTTTTAAAATGCTATTAGCCAAAAACTGGCAAAGATGCCTTAAAGTCAGAGCATCTCCTCTCCTTACCCTCTCCCTTCTCCTCTACTTCCTTCAATCCTCTTCTCCAAATTCCCACAAGAGCCAGAGAAGCCAACAAAATGTCAAAATTTTGTCACTCCATTAATTAGGAGAGTTGAATCGGGTGAGGCACAACCTCCATTCTGTGAAATTGATTGGCAAGTGACTGGCAGAGCCACCCTGTAGCTAACCGGGCAGTGACAGCGATGGGACTGATTGCTTTCTGCTGTTCGTCGCTCTGCAGCGCCTTGGAAAGGCCTGGGATCGCGGGAGCATTCGCAGACATTGTCTCCCGCTGACGGAAGAAGCCCCGGAGCCAGTGTGGAGAACATTGCTGATCTGGCCGTGTGGCCAAGCGAAGGAAGGGCATTGGCCAGTGTAGGTCTTCAAAAGTGGAAGGACACGTGGACAAGGCCTACCCTGACCTGGTGTCCACCTGGCTAGAATGTGCGGCTTCGTGCAGTGGGAGATACAGGAAGGAAAGTGATCAAGTGGGGGGCTCGTTCGGAGGGAGGTGGTTCCTAGGCAAACGGTGAATGGGAAGAAAGAGTCTAGAATTCTGCTGAGAACGTGGTTCCGACATGCAGGGACAGAAAGGGACCAGCGACAGGACACTGAACACGGTTAAGATGTGCATGGCGGTGATAACTAACGCTTGGGGAAGAGGGCAGCAGCTCTATTTCTATTCCCCACACTACTGCTCTCTCCATCCAGATTCTAGGGGCCATCCGGCTGTGTGGTCAGCTAGGTGGGAAGAAACCTTGGGCGGGTCAGTGAACTTCCCTGCGCGTAAAAGGGAATTGGATCTGGGAGGGCATAAAGATCCCTCCGAGCTCCCCAATTGGCCCACCTCTCTGCCCGTCTGCACATATCGGCCAATGAGGAGCTCTTGTTCTCTCAAAGGCTGGTTGCTTTCCCCTGGTGGGAAAACATCGTCCCTGAGTGGCACTCTCAGGGAAACAGGGGGCTTTTGAAGTAAGGGCTCTCTGTTTGCAGCTGCTCTGCAGAGGGATAGAAACCTGGATTTTTAAAGAAGCAAATGGTCCCGCTTTATTTTATTTTATTTTTTTTAAACAAAATTAACTCACAGCTGCAAGCAGCACAATGGAAGCACATTTAAAAATAATCAGATGCTTTTAGGGGCTCCTTCTGCTGCCAGAATGACTTCAGTCCCGGCTTCTGTGGGCTTCCTGTCAAGGCCGCAGCCTCAGGCGCCAACTGTCCGGGGAGGAGGCAGGGCTCAGAACCCCGGTGTCAGAAAAGAGGCAGAAAGTTGTATGATCTTGGGGGACCCTAAAGGCCTGGGCTGTTTGTTGATTTGTTCTGTTCTCATTAGGATGCATTGTATATTTTTGAAAGGCATCTGAGGGCTCATAGCTTGTTTCTGAAGGGTTGTTTCATTAAATGCTTAAAAAAATACTCTCAGTAATCTATTATATTCTGTTTAATCAAGTATTTTTTTCTTATATAACAGCAATAACATGTGGGCCTATGCAGTTGCTGAAAAGCGTGTGAGACGGGCCAGCTCTGAATCTGCTGGCTTCAGAGTTTCCACCAGCATTCGCTCTGTCGAAGCGAATTGGATGAAGACACAATATATTTAGAAGATTTCTTTACAATACTGTGTTTTACCATAATGCAGCAACATGTGAATTCCTGCGTGTTGGTCAGATTGCTGAATTGGCCTTCAACTTAAGTACTGAAGGAAGTGTTGTGGGAAAGGCCTAATAAAATACATAAAACAGGGTCTGGGGAGATGGCTCAGCTGTTAAAGGTACTTGCTTGCGAAGCCTGCTGACCAGAGTTGGATCCTTCCAAGAAACCAAGTAAAACCTAGATGCAAAGTGGCTCAGACAATGGGAGGTGGAGCCAGGAGAATCCAAAGCTGCAAGGCCAGTTAGACTAGCATTCATTCGCAGAGGCAAGAGACCTTATCTCAAAGAAAGGTAGAAGAAGGAAATGGGCACCTTATGATTGTCCTCTGAGTTCCATACACAGGTCATGACACACATGTGCCCACATATATACACACATGCATACACAGACATATAAATAAACATTACAAAAAATACCTAACACATGAGAAGGGCCAGTGTCATCTAAGAAAATTAAAATATATACACTGTGTTCATCAGACTGCCCAGTAAGCACTTCTTTTAATGTTCATACCCATATATTAATGCTACTCTCACTTTTGGCAAGAGAATGTTCTCTTTTCAGATGGTGCGGACCTTGGGATGACTCAGAAGACACCATGGTGCTGAGAAGAAGTGACAGAAGAGTTCTCAGCACTGAAACATCTCTATCACACCTTCCAAGGCTCAGGATCCATTGCGGAAGAGGTGGTGGAAAGAATGTAAGAGCCAAAGGAAGGGTAGGACTCCTTACAATGTGATCCTCCAGACACAAAATGGCCTGTTTATCCATGACCTCACAGTGCCTGACACTACCTACACAAGACCATCATAGTAGGAGGAAAAGTTGATGACATCAAAATAAAAGAGAGACTGATTGAGAGGGGGAAGAGATATGAAGGAGAGTGGGGTTTCAAAGGGGAAGGTGGGGGAAGGAG
This sequence comes from Dipus sagitta, assembly GCA_036346955.1. Lineage (NCBI taxonomy): Eukaryota > Metazoa > Chordata > Mammalia > Rodentia > Dipodidae > Dipus > Dipus sagitta. Next base: position 45,561,686 of record CM070788.1, read on the forward strand.
GGAATTACCATGGGATATTGTTTACAATCATGGAAGTTGCCAAAAAATTAAAAAAAAATTAAAATTCTTCAACATTTGCTGCTAAAGGCCATCACTTGTTCACCAGGGACCCCAGAACACCCCCCGGAGCCATCTGCTCATAGCATGTCCTTGAGAAAAAGAAGTCACCTCCTAGATCTCTTGCCTGCACAGCAGAGCTGAGGATCCTTACCAGACGACTGCACATGTGTGGTGGTTTGAATGCAAATGTACGTCCTCCACAGACTCAGGTATTTTTGATTATGCCTCCTACTTGATCTTCAGCAGGCTGAGCCCTGCTGGAGGTGGTATGTCGCTGGGGACAGATCTTGAGTCCAGCCTCACTGGGTGCGTACAGACAGCCAGTCTGAGCTCCAGCTCTTCCTGCTTGCTGGTGTTGGTTTCCTCTCTCTGCTGTGGATGTATGGACGTGAGCCAGCTTCTTCTGCCGCGATGGGGCTTCCTCTGGAATCTGTGAGCCAGAAATAAACCCTTTCCTCCCATCAGCTGCTTCTGGTTGGGTTTTTGTCCCAGCAATACGAAGGAAACTTCAACAACATGGAAAAGTAGAAACACAGTGAGTATGGTGTCTGCTCATGCCAGAATTCTAGTCTGAAAAAAATTTTTTAATTATTATATTTATTTAGGGAAGTATAGAACCAAGGAAAGACACCTGTGTGGCTCAAGAATCCACATAGAGGGCCTAGAAAAACCATGGAGAGAAAAGAAAGGAAAGAAGTTCAAAGGGCTCCTGCCACGTGGGCAGCTGGAGGGGGTAAAGAACACATGTGGAGAGTGAGGGCTGTGGGCCTCTCCCCTTGACCTGGCCTGCTGGGCCTAGGTTGAGTGAGATGAGCGGAAGCTCGCCAGAAGCTGGAAGTTCCCAAGTGGCCATGCCTTTCAGAGATCACACCATTCCCTCACAAGCGTACTTATAACCCTACGGTGGTGGGCTCAAACTTCTGGCTCAGGTGAGCCAGAGGGACAGCTGGTTGGTTAGGGCTAGGGGCTGCCTCAGAAAAAGACTAGCCATGACACCAAGTTCTGGGAGTTGAACTATACTCCCCACAATGTTTAAATCCTAGGAAAGACCTCCCTCCCAGGACCGGGCTCAGCTTGTTTGTGGACAAACAGGTCTAGGGAACCAAGCAAGAGATAAGAAATTCAAATCACCCTTTGATTTCTAGCAAGTGCAGATGGTCCTGCCTTTTTACATCCAGGGGTCACCCTAACTGCCTAAAAGAGTGACCTGACTTCCTCTTATTAGCCCCTGTCCTGAGAAGACTCTCAAACTGCTGTGAGAGGAAAGAGGATGACCCGTGGTCAGTCTTGAACTGCTTCCAGCTAGATAGGAGTGTAGGAATATGGACATTAGAGAGTCTCTCCCAGAGAGGGGAACTATTCTAAAGTGTATTGAGGGTGTGTAGGAAGATAGTCCTGGAAGATAACGTTAGGGAGAAAACAAAAGCAAGGAGTTAATGAGAAGTGGGCACACAGTAAACTGTCACCTTTAGGGTTTCCATTCTTGTGAACTTCTAGGCCTTTGGAAGCACTCAAGGGAATCCAGACACATGGAGTCAGAACTGTTCACTAAATGGCACAGTAGGGTCTTGTATGGTCTGAATCTGTCATGGCTTGTAAAACAGACGAGATATCATCAGAGTTATCCGGAATACATACACAGCATTTAACCTTAATAATGGAAAATATACCATATTTTGTATAATAACCTCCCAGAGTGTACCTTGTTAAATTTATCCTTGGGGAAGCCAGGAACAAAGGTTGGTACCATAGAGCCAATGTGTGTGATTAGGGGCTTCCCAATACTTCTGGCCTCAAGACTTATTTAGTGTTGTACCATCTTTATGTTTGGAGTATAATGATGTTCTGGCACAAGTCAGAAGAGACTCACCATTGTTCTCAGTGTAAGGAAGTCTTTTGAACTAAGTGACCCTTGTTCAGAGTCATCTATCTATCTATCTATCTATCTATCTATCTATCTATCTATCTATTAGATTTGAAAATGACCATTTTGACATCTATGATATTTCCCTTATTGTAGAATAAGAAGTGTTAGAGAGGAGCCTAACATGCCTTATGGCCTTGTTTGTTTTCCTTTCTGGAAAGCTATTGTTGTGTTACTTAACAGACCATTCGTATAATATTTGAGGCATCCATTCATCTTTGGTTATACATACATTTCTCTCTTGAGTGTTTAAGACCAAGTAAGTAGCCAGAATTTAATCAAGGATTAATTTTGGAGGTCACCCACTGCTCTCCAAAGGAGACTCTGGGGACCTGGTAGGATCACTATGGTTTCTCCAGTACTAGTGTTTTCTGTTAGGATGAGTCATGGCCATGATGGCCAAGTAGTCTTCCCTCCTTTGGGAGGCCAGAGGACTGGTTTGTCCTCAGTTGTGACTCTCCTGTTTCAGTCTAGTCTGAAAAGTTGCACTGAACATCTAGTATGTTTTAAATGTGTGCTGGTGTGTATGTGTGAGTGTATGGACACAGGTGCATGGGCATGTGTGTGCACTTGCATGTGGAGGCCAGAGGACAACCTCAGATGCTATTTCTAAAATGCCGTCCACCTTTCTTTGGAGACAGGGTCTGTAGCTGGCCTGGAATCACCAGGTAGGCTAGACTGGCTGGCAGCAAGCAACAGGGGTTCCCTGTTTCCATCTCCCCAGTGCTGGGATTATAGGTGTCAGCCACAATTCCCAGCTTAATAAGTGTTTTGTTGTCTTATCGTTTTTCCTGGCATGTTTATGTGTGTGTAGTGTGCATGTGCGTCTGTATGCTCACGTGTTTGTGAGTGTGATGTGCATGCATGTGGAGGACAGTGGGTGATGTTGGGTGTCTTCCTCACTCATTACATTGCTCCCTACTTTACTGACACAAGGTCTCTTACTTGAACACAGAGCTCACCCGTTTGGCTAGTCTAGTTAGCCTGCTTGCTCTTGGATTACAGGTTAGCCACAAAAGTCACAAGCTTTTACATGGGTGCTGGGGGTCCAAACTTCTGTCCTTATGCTTTCATGGCAATCAGTTTAGCCACTGAGGCATTTTTCCAGACCACAAACATATTCTTTAAAGCACAGATTAGCCTCCAGCTCTCAGTAGATGAATGGATCTCAGAACATCTGATTACTGAAAAAATAGACATAGGAAAAGCAAAGCTAGAGAAAAAGAATTTTCACACCAAGGATGAGAATATCACTAAATTCAAAAATATTTTTATACAAATTAAAAACTGCTTGATGCTTACAAGACATAAGAAAAGTAGGAAAATGAATCTTAACCAACTTCTTCAGGTTACTGTTCTCAAGGTCAAGTGTTTTTCATCAGAGACAGAAATTTATTTATGGACAGAAGACATTTTTTTGTGTGTGTTCTCATTATAATTAATATTGGCAGTCTTGGGATATAGGTCAATGGTAGACTGCTTACCTAGCATACTTTGAGGCCTTGGGTTCAATCTTGATGACCACAAAATAATAATTATAATAATGATAATGCTATCATATAGAGAATTTTGAAGATAGACTATTATTTTCATTAATAGAAATACTGAATAGGACCATTTCATGTTGTTAAGGTATGAATGTATCTTTCTTTAATTGTACAATTATGACAGCAGTCAAAAAATAATAATAGGGCTGAAGAGATGGCTTAGTGGCTAAGGCACATGCCTACAAAGCCTAAGGTCCCAGGTTCAATTCCCCAGCACCCACGTAAGCCAGAAGCACAAGGTGGTGCATGCATCTGGAGTTCTGCAGTGGCCGGAGGCCCTGGTACACCCATTCTCTCCCTCCCTCTCTCTGTCTGATTTTTTCTCTCAAATAAATGACAAATAAAAAATAACTAAATAAACAATAATAATGTCAAACTCTGTTCTAAGCTCTAGACATCAATAACTTGCTGGTTCTTTCATATTCATGACAATCTTTATAGTAGTTACCCTTTTTTAGTCCCCTTTATAAGTGGGGACACTGAGACACAAAGAAGTTAAATGATATGTTATAGGTCGCACATCTTTATATATAAAGAGTTTCAAGCTAGGCTGTTGTTTCCAGGGTCTTAACTTGAAACACTTACTGTACAGTCATTTTCTAAACTGTGAGTCAGGTGTCATGAGCTATCTGAAAACACAATAGTTACCTTAAGCACCTCACACCTGGGCTGTACATTATAGTTTGGAACAAATGTTTGCCCTGAAGTTTGGCTATGTTGTCCACAATTTTCTCTTTAGAGAAAGGTTGACTTATCTCAGTATGCATTTGGGCTTTCAAGCACAATGATATTTATTCTGACATAGCTGCCAGTTTCTTCGTAAATCTGAGGAAAGGTCATCATGTCCCATGTCAGCCTATCATGAGTCAAAGATTCTTAGCCATGCGTACACCTGTTGCTTATGAATACTGAGTAAAGTATTATTTCAAGAGAATATTAATAAATTTTCCTCTGACAAATATTCACTCCTGCTTTATATATATCAACATTATATATGATATATTTATATATAAGTAATTATGTGTGTGTGTGTGTGTGTGTGTGTGTGTGTGTGTGTGTGATGCACATCACACGAAAACCAAAGCATTAAAGAGAGACAGAGGATTGGAGAAAACATGTCTTTGTATACCATAGGTACAGTCATACCATTCTAATTCTTAAGATCTTTCAGATCCATTTCTGCTCTCCAGATCTAGTCCTTCACTCAGATCTGAATCACTTGTTCCTACCCTGCAATGCTGCCTAGTGCATTTATCTTGTATCTTCCGTTCCTTCCTGATCCACACAACCTCTCCAGGTGGCCTTGAAATGGAGCCCACCACTCTTCTGCTCGGAAGCCCCTGTGGATTTTCCACACATAAGAAAGTTGGAGCATTCTAGGGCTACACACAGATAAAGTCCTCTCCCCACATCCTTGCCCAGTGGCCAGACTCTTCTTCCTGACCTACTTCCTTCCAGCTTTGGATTTATGAGTGTGTGGAAGCCCAGCCCCCTTTTTTCTTGTCTGCTGGGGAAAAATCCAGTGAGCTCCTTCAGCCTGAATACAACTATCACCTCACTGTATGTAATTAGCCTCTGACCACAGCCCTGCTCTTTCCTAAGAAACAATCCTACCTCCGTGCCCCCTTAACGTTTTACACAAGCCTATACTCAGCCCTTCTTGTGGTGTTTCGTAACTGACTACGTGCCAGCACTTCTCACTACAGGGAGAGCTCCACGATGCCAAGATGAGTCTTCATGCCTATGTCTGCAATGTCTACCACAGTGCCTGGCATCCAAGAGGTATTCCACAAATCATTATAGATTAGTGAATGAATGGGGGCAGGGATGGAACAAATCATAGAGCTTGAGTAAAGGATGTTTGGAAGTTTTCTTTTTTGCTTTTTTTTCTATGTGTGTAATGTGTTTGATGTGAATGGGTGAGTGCATTTGTGTTTGCATATACATGTGCCGTGTGTGGAGGCCAGAGGTCTAGGCCAGGTGTCTTCCTCAATCTCTTGTCTACTACTACTACTACTACTACTACTACTACTATTATTATTATTATTGAGGCAGGGTCCTTCCCTGAACCCAGGACTCAACAATCTGGCTAGACTGGCTAGCCAGGGAATTCCAAGGATTCTCCTGTCTCTGCCTTCCCAGTGCATGGAGTATAGGTATGTGTCCCCATGGCAAGAACTTTATATAAGTTTTGGGGTTCCAAACTCAGGCCCTCACACTTGTGTGACAATGACCTCACCAACTGAGCCATCTCCCCAGCCTCTTCTCTTTTTCTTTAACAAATTCACATGCCAACTGGTGTAGAGAATGTAGCATGAACCAGACAGGTGACAAATCTGGGTACTTCTCCACTAAGTGTCTTTAGCCTGTGTCCTGTCAGGTTACTTCACTTCAGCCTCTTCTTCTGGGACATGTGGGCACAGATATATAAAACCTTCAGGTTGCTCTCAGGATGGAATGAGAATAAGTCATGGTCAGCAAAACACAAAGGATAAAACAAAAGCTTCTCACAACCAGGTCTGTCTGTCTAACTTCATGCCAGGGAAGCAGGACTCATGTATGTCCTCCTGCTTCTTCCTATCTCCTGGGTCTCCTCCTGTGTTTAGTTACTCCAGGTCATTGAAGAGGCTGGAGTAATTATACTCAGTAGACTAGTATACTTATAAGAGATCCTGGGGTTGCAAAGAGATCCTTAGAAAATATAGTTAGTGCACATTTAGTTCATGAAGAGTATGCCTGTATTAGACCATCAGAAGTCAAAGGCGTAATTTGAAATGATGAACGTATCCATTTTAAGTTACACATTACTTTGCATAGTTAATATCACTGTAATTAGTCATAGTTCCTATAATTTATTGAAAAAGATGCTCATCCCCTCTAGTGTACTACAGTGATGAATGTTGGAAGAGCAACTTTGGAAGCTGGAATCAAGAAAATGAGTAACAGTTGGAGAATTAGCATGTAAATCAATAATATCCTTCCCTCTTCATGTTGAAACCACGACTTTCATCACACATTGCAAAAATCAGAGAGCTCCCACAAGTTAGAAGCTGTCACCACATTCCCCAGAACTAGGCAGACCATCTCTACTGCAGGAAATGTTTAAAATCCTCTCAAACATTTGAGTAAATCTCTAGTAAATATTTAAACTCTGTATAACTAGTCACAAATAAATTAAGCTGATTTTATGCAGTCTCTCTAATTAGAAGGGCACAGCATTTGTTGCAACGTGATTAGTATTATTCATTAAGCAAAAAAAAAATTCTCATTTGTATCTTATTATCACTATTCTGCATAAACCAACACAATTTGTCATGAACTCCCTCATTTGCCATATCCTCAAAAAACAGATTATGCTTATTTTTCATTTGGACAGTGGAAAATCAAGCCAGGTGTTTGGCAGCAGCAGACTGTTCAGGTGTAACTGTGCTGGTGATGGCACATTACGAGCAGCGTGGATGAAGAATGAGGCACGGAGAACCTGGGGACTGAGGTGCCTTGAGGCCCGTCCCTTCTGAGTGCCCCTGCTGACAAGACAGGTGTTAGACTGGCCTGCAGGAAAGGGGGGGCGGATTGGAAACAGAAACTTTTTTTGTAAAGTCAGATCTTTTGCCTTCCCTCTGAACCTGCAGAGGCTTGCTGGGACTCACTCCTCTGCCTCCACACCGCAGGCGTGTGCCGTGGAGAGCCCCTAAGCTGGCGCTTGACTTGAAACACTTCCAAAACATAAAAAATTCAGCTCTGTGACTTGCCTAGGACGACCTGTCTTTCTAGACACGTAAGCACTGGACATCCTGGGGCTGTCGGAATTACGGATGTTGGTATCATGCTGCATGATCTGGATGAATGAGGGCGGCGGGCTGTGTGTCTTTCTCCACCTATTCCTTTTGTCCTGAATATCTGTGTTTGCTGGCTCAGGTGAGAGGCTGTGGGAGGGTCTGGGACGCTGCTGGTTTAGGATTCTGGCAGAAACAGACATGAGAGTGCTGAAAGGTCTATGAAGTAGGAAAACAGTGATTTAGGAAAGAATGTGGTGTGTGCATATGTGTGGGCGTAGCGTGTTTATATGTGAGAGAGTGGACGCGTGCGGGGCGTGGTGCACCTGTGGAGGGCAGCGGACAACTTCAGGTGGAGGTCCCTGAGAAGGTGTTCCTCTTCTTCTCTGCGGCATTTGCCAGGCTGGCTGGCTTGTGAGCTTCAGTCAGTTCCACCCGTCTCTGTCTCCCTTCTCCCTACTGTAAAAGCACTGGTGTAGTCGCTAGCACTGCAGCGTCCAGTTTGGGTGGATTCCGGGCTGCCCACCCTGGCATGACAGGCATGACAAGCACTTTTATTCACTGAGCCATCTTCCAAGCCTGGAATGCATTTAAACTATTTATTCATTCATTTATTTAATTTATTTGAGAGAGAAGGAGGGAGATCGGGAGAGAGAGAGAGAGAGAGAGAGAGAGAGAGAGAGAGAATATGAGTGTACCGGGGCCTTCAGTCACTGCAAACAAACTCCAGACACATGCATGACCTTATGCATGTGGCTTACATGGGTCTTGGGGAAACCAACGTGGGTCCTTTATCTTTGTAGGCAAGTGCCTTAACCACTAAGCCATCTCTCCAGCCCCTTGTATTATTTTTTTTTAATTATTCATTTTATTTCAGAGCTCTTTTTCTTTTTTGGAGGACATAGTCCTCTTAAATAGTCTACTTCGGATCCTGTCTGTTCTGTTGGGACTCTAGCGGTAGGAAGGACTGGGTAGTTGCTATAGCTATCTTGCCTCTATTTCTCCTTTTTTTTCTTTTCCTTTGTTATTCTATCACCACATCCTGTTTCTGTAGACACTTTGTTCTAGGACTGTCTCCTCCTTTTCCTGACACAATTGATTTTCTGAGAGACCAAGCATGAGGCACGGAGTGGGAATAATATCTAACGAGAAAATATCATTTCCCTAAGAACACACACAGCACAGAGGAGGGGTATACTGTGGTCCTCCCATATCAACACGATCTTCAAACCATAACCACCACAGCGGCCTAACTAGGCACCTCCCCAAAGCAGGCAGAACGATTCATCTCAGCCGGGAAAGCACTCTCTAGACATGCTTTCCAGACACGAAATAGGCTAGTTGATGAGGTAATGAGGTCGCCATCACTAGAAGCAATCAAGCCAAGATTGTGGTGACACACATACTTTCTCTCTTTCTCTCTCTCAAACGGACAGTATTCCCATGATGCCAATTTTAGAATGCTCAGGATTTCAAACCCCTGGCTTTCTCTCTATCACATTTTAACAGCTCTGTTAACATGGAGGCTGGGGCTGGCCAGGCCAAAAGCCAGCCCAATGCACTAATGTATGGGACTTCTAACTCCAGCTTCATGGTACCCCTGTTAGGATTTCAGATGCAACCCTGACTAACAGACTCAAGGAGTTCGGTGTACGGCTGTGTAGCCAATGCGCAATGGCAAAGAAGTTAATGTCCCATCCTTTGATTCCACTGCAGTTTTCTTGTCTTCTCCCTGAATGAGGACTTATCCAAATACAGACTTTGGCTATGACATTTTGCATGTAAATAGCTTGTCTACATTGGAGAATGTTATAAAGTTAAAAGACATTAACAATCCCGGGAGTAGGGACTCTCAGTGTGAGGTGGAATTAATTGCAAGTTAAAATGACACATATATTATCTTGCCAAACAGGAAACTGGTTTGAGCCTTGCTTATTGGACGTGCAGAATGAAAAGTATAAAACTTTTGGATGAAGTCTCTTAAACTGTGGTTAGAGACCACCTACTTGTTGAAATACAGATTCCTGGGCCCAGCCCCAAACCATAGACATTAAATTTTTACTGTTTTGTAGCAAGTGACCACTAAAGTAACAGTGCAAAACAACCTCTGCTTCCAGCTCTGCTGTTCTGAAGTCCAGGTGGGCTTGGCTGGGTTCTCCTTTCCGGGTACCCCAAGGCCAGAGCTAGTGTCTCTCAAGGCTACATTCTTATCTGAACGCTCTGAAGGGAAAAATGTGGTCCAAGCTTACTCGGGTTGTTGGCAAAGTTCAGTTCCTTGCTATCTGTCAGTTGGAGGCTGCTCTCTGCTCCTGGAGGCCACCCACTTCCTTTCCATATGGCCATCTCCATCTTGAAGCCAGCGGAGGCTTGTGGAGTCCCATTCACACTTGGAATCTCCGAGCGCTTCCGTTGTCAGAGCAATGTCAAAGAAAACCCAGTGCTTTTGGAGGGCTTATGTGATTAGATTAGGCCCACCCAGATAATTTATGATCCTCTAAGGCTCATTGATTGAGACCTTAATCACAACTACAGTGCCATTTTATGGCAGTACTTGGGTGAGCGTTTGATTAAACAGAGACAGGATCCTGAAGGGTCCAATCTTTAAAATTCTCTCCCCCACACATATTAACTCAGAGTTCCTTCTATGTAACTAACTGTCCTTTTCATGTGTTTTGTGTGTGTGTGTTTGTGTGTGTGTGTGTGTGTGTGTGTATGTGCCTTTTGCATAAGTGGGTGCACATGTGTACGCCTTTTTTCGTGGAGACCAGACGACAGCCTCAAGCCTCGTGCCTGGGCACATTGTCCACTTCTTTTGAGATAGAGTCTTTCATTGGCCTGGAGCTCACCAATGAGTCTAGACTAACTAGCCAGAGAGCCGCAGCGACGCTCCTGTCTCTGCCTTCGCAGTGCTGGAGTTACACGCACTCACCACTGTGCCTGGCATTTTTACATGGGCTCTGGGGATTGAACTCAGGTCCTCATGCTTATAAGGCAGGTACTGTACTCAGCTATCTTCCCAGCCCAGCATCCATCTTTTAAACAAGATTATAAGCCATGAATGATAAATATTGAGAACTACTAGCTAAGAAGGATAACAAGTCAGAGTGAGTATGAGGGTTAGATGACTGGTACAGAAAGTAGCTGTTAGGAAAGTTTCAGGTGAGGGTCCAGTGAAGAGCAAAGATGCCTGTGACGTCAGGGTGTTCTTGGGGAAAGTTGAGCTTGTGCCGTCTTGAGGGAAGAAAGCATGTAAAAGAGATTATGGGGGCTCCCCGGAAGGGCAGGAGAATTAAGCATTGGAAAACATAACGGCCTCGCAGTGTGCCCTGAAATAGAGTCTGGTTGGAGTGCAGGTATATAATTGTGATCTGGGGAGAGGATGAGAGGTTGAGGATGTATTGCTTGCCAAGTTCATGAAGACGTTTTAAAGGAGAGTCACGTTTATAAACCAATTAACGTTAGTTATTCGGAAGTTTTGAAGTTTAACTATACTTGAAGTGGTACGAATCATGTTTTACCCTTGTATTAATAAAAGAAATGAAATGTTTTATTTATTTACAAGCAGACAAAAAGAGAGAGAGAAAGAGCAGAGGGGAGAGAGAGAGAGAGATCAAGGGCACCCCAGGGTGTCTCGTCACTGCAATGGAACTCCAGATGCATGTACCACTTTGTGAATCTGGCTTACATGGGTACTGGGGAAACGAACCCCAGGCTGTTAGGCTTTGCAAGTAAGCACCTTTAGCCATGAATTTGGGCCATTCAGTTTTTCAAGCAAGCAGCTCTAACCACTGAAACCTCTCTCCAGCCCTTAATGAAAAATTTATTTACAAAAAAATAATGCCATTTCATTCCCTCTTTCCCATTTCCTGAAGTTCTATGAAAATGAGGAATATAGTTTGATTCTCTCAGTAAAGTAAGATCTTGGTTACTATTGGATCACAGATAATCATTTTTATATTTTTATTCATGGGGATTGTTGTGATTTGGAAGATGGGTGAGCTACCTAGGGGTGGGGCCTAGTTAGAGGAAGTAAGTCCCTGGGGCTTGCCTTTGAAGGCTGTGTCTTGTTTCTAGTGCCTTCCTCTCACTCCCTGCCCCCTGGCTATCACGAGGAATGATGGCTGTAGGCTCTATTACATGTTTTCTGTCATGTCTTAGGCCTACAGCAATGAGGCCAAGTGACATTGCACTGAAGACCTCTGAACAGAGTCTCAATGAGCCTTTCCTCTTGTAGGTTGTTTTTCTCAAGGATTTCGCTTTGTCACAGTAACAAAAAGTTAACGTAAGGATGAAGAAGGAAGAGGATTTTCAAGACAGTAAATGAACCTGGAAGAGGGACGAGGACACCGGTTCTGACTGGTTGAGGAAGAGAAGGTGACATGCTTGAGTCTTTCTTCAGTAACATCTTTCTATATATTCTGATTTCTAAAGTATTCTCCACTCATAGTCCTTCAAAACATAGACATATTTTAGAGACCTCAGACCTTGTTAGGGGACTAAGCTGAGGGGGAGACCAGTGGTCACTATATAGCCATTAGAACTGAAAGCTGAAAGGCAACCGAGCATCCCAGAGCAGAAAGGGGGCTACCTGAGCGCCAGGTTCAGCAGCTCTGAATAGCAGATGAAGGCGGCAGATGCAGGAGAGTATCGTCTGACAAGCAGACGGATGACTGGGCCAGCGCACTGGAGAGATGTTGTTCACTTAATGACTCCAGATAATGCTTCTTTCAAATTGAAAAAGAAGTCCCTGGGAAATAGCCAGGCAAGCTGGAGCCAGTGGCTTTCTGGCCTCCCAGTAGACCTCGATGGGAAAAAGGGAAAGGACGCATGAAGCTCTGTGTTCAGAAAAAAACTCTCTTTGCTTCTCAGAAAGAAGCCCCGAGCTTAGGAAGTTTCAAGTCAAATTCTCTGCCCAGGAAAATGGACTTTCTGATCATTTTAGTGACAGCTCTAAAAACATATGGTTAAACCATTAAATAGAAAATAAAGAGAGTATCTAGCCTTCTCCCAACCCTAGCACTGATACGAGGAAATTCTCAATTTTTAAAATTATTACGTTATGCAGTTTAGCCTTTAGTTCTGTTTTACATGGAATCCTGTTAGTAGAGGCCTGGGAGTTTGAGCCCGTAAGGTCCATCACCTTGTAAATGATTGTTTTTCTTATTTTATCATCAAGAACAACTTTATCACATTAGAGAGATTTTAGGGATATAAAAATGAACCGGACACCCCCTCAGGCTTCACGGAGCACGGGTCTCTCTAGGAGACCAGTAGCACAGTGTGGTTCTGCCCAGTGCTGAGTCTCGGCAACCAGCAGCAATGGAGACTCGGTAAGAGGAAGCCAGTCACCCCTCCAGGTCACCCTTCAGCAGACTCAGCATGGTCTACCCAGCAGGAAGCCAGGTTTGCATTCTTCCTGTCACCTGATCTCAAGGAGCCTGGACAAGGTGATGTGGGTTAGGCCAGTCAGCACCAAGCTTCTGCCCTCCATATGCCAGGGGGGTACAGTGGGAGCAGAGCTGGGCTTGCACGCTGCCACGTCAGCAGTGAAGTCGTGTGAGCCAGAGCTCCGCTCAAACCAGGAAAACCGTCTTAGCTGCTGAAGAGGGAGTTGACTGTTAGCGTCACGGGGCCCAAGGGCAGGATGCAAAGCACACGTTGCCTGCCTGATCCTTACTTTACACCTGTGAGAAGGGGACTGTGGTGGCTTTGAGGGACAGCTAGGAGCAAGATAGTTTTATTTATTTATTTATTTTATAGATAGTCAGTGAGGGGAGGGCCCAAAGAGGGAACCCAGAAAGATGTCATAGGGCCTGCTTCAGCAGAACTGTATTCAGTGGCTGATCCACTCTCACTCCTCAGTGACAGGCCTTCTGCTCAGGTGTGCTGGCCTCTTCCTGAGCCAGTCCAATCAGCACTCTCTCAGACTCTGGAGCCTGAGGGCGAAGCCCACTGCAATGAAGGGTGGGGGCCGGCTGGGGTGCCTAGTGCGGAGCTGTCTCTATTTCGCCTGCTCTTAGCTGCTTGTTTTGCCACCCTGGTAAGACCATATCATCCCCACTTTGACAGCCAGAGATTTTTTTTTTGTTTCTCTATTCTCATAATACCTTTTAGATTTTTAAGCTCTGGCCTTTTAAAATTTCCCATAAAAAAAAAATGAGCAAACAAACAAGCAAACCCTCTCAGATTTCTCCCCATGCCCATGCTCAGCTTTCCACACGGGCTCTCAGGACACATAGTTGTATCAAGTCCCTTCCCCTGCTTCACAAACTCTCCTAAGCTTCCCTGAATAAATGTAATGGTTTATAATTAAGCTTCTGTTTGTTTACTTCAATTCTTTGTTAAAAACAGGTAAAAACCCAGAGTTCGGATTTCAAGAACTTTCCATGAGCCCCCCCCCCCCCTTAAGCCAGGGGTTTGAAGAAGAAGCCCTCATAAACTCATGTGTTTGGGATGTCCCAGCTGATGGCAACTTGGGACGTGGAGACTTGCTGGAGGAGATGTGTTTTGGGGGATCGACTTAGGAGTGTTCAAGCCAGCTCTCCTTTCACAAAGCTTGGCTCACTATCCTACTGCTGTTTTCCACCTGCTGAGGATGTCCAGTCTCTGCTCATGCCATACTTTCCCCTGCCATTATGAAGCTTCCCCTTGAGACTGTAAGACAAAATAAATTCTTTCCTCCTATCAGCTGCTTTTGGTTGGGTGTTTTACCCCAGCAATGCAAAAGTTAACTACAACATGGACTTTCTACAAAACAAGTTTCCACAAGATTAAGAGTCCATTACTGTAATACGCAAATATCTAGGAACTTTAAGAAAAGCAGGCATCATGCCAAGAATCAAGAAAAAGGGGCTGGAGAGAGATGGCTTAGCGGTTAAGCGCTTGCCTGTGAAGCCCGAGGACCCCGGTTCAAGGCTTGATTCTCCAGGACCCACATTAGCCAGATGCACAAGGGGGCGCACACATCTGGAGTTTGTTTGCAGTGGCTGGAGGCCCTGGCGCACCCATTCTCTCTCTGTCTATATCTGCCTCTCTCTCTCTCTCTCTGTCCGTCACTTTCAAATAAATAAAAATAAAACAAAAAAAAATTAAAAAAAAAAAGAATCAAGAAAAATTACAACTTAAAATAAAACAAAATAATCAACAGACACAAACATCAAGTTGAAATAGTTCCTGGGAACTATCTCATAATTAATTTCAAAGAAACTGTTATAAAATACTTCAATGAGCAATTATAAATTCCACTAAAATAATGTCAAATGGAAACCTCTACAACAACAAAACAATGGGAGTTATTGAAAAAAATGAATGGAAGTTTTAGAACTAATAGTGATCCAAAGCACAAATGAGGCGCTCTTTGGATGGAAGGAGAATGTAGGGAAGAGTATACATTGAACAATGGAGAGAAAATAGACCAAAGCAGGGATTAGAGGGAGAGAAAGAGAGAGAGAGAGAGAGACAGAGAGAGAGAGAAATGGAGAGATAGACAACTAGAAAGAGAGATTTCAAGAAATAATGTCTGAAAACTTCCTAAATTTGGTGAAAGAAATAAAGTCGTAAGATGTAGATAAAGCTGAGCAAATACTACTGGGACAAACCTGAAGAAAGCCACGCCATGCGACATTTTAACTAAAGTTTTGAAAACTGAATCCAAAGAAAGGTCACAAAAGCAACCACAGCAGAAGGGGAGCAGCAATTCAAATGAATGACAGCAAATTTCTCATTTCAAACCAAGAAGGCTAGAGGGAAGTGGCAAAAATTTTTCAGATGCTGAGAGTGAGAAAGAAATATGTCAATTTAGAATCTGATAACCAGCATAATATTCTTCAGGAATGAAGGGAATATCAATATGTTCTCAGACAAAAGATTATTATGAGAATTTGTCACGAGAAAGCTTTCTTTTAAAGAAGAGCTCACCAAAGTCCTCTGAGCAAAAATGAAACAGAAACTGAAAATTTGGAACTCAAGGAAGGAAAGAACATCAGAATGGTTATAAATCAGGGTAAATATAATGTGCTGTTTTCATGAATTCTTAAATTATTTTTGATAACTGAAGCAAAACTCATTATGCTTCTGTTATGGTGCTTACAATATATAAAGGAATGGAGAGGAGCTGGAGAGATGGTTCAGTGGTTAAAGCACTTGCTTGCAGGATCTAATGACCTGGGTTTGGTTCTCCAGGGCCCATGTAAAACCTGATGCACAAAGCGGCACATGCATTGGGAGTCTGTTTGCAATGGCTAGTGACCTTGGAAAGCCCCACTTTTTCTCTCTTTCTCTTTCTTCCCCCTTCTTATCTATCTATCTATCTATCTATCTATCTATCTATCTATCTATCATCTATCTATCTATAACAGTGTTTAAAAAGTGGATACAAAGAGACCTAAAGGGAAATAAGATTTCATACCTAACATTGTAACTAATAAACTGATAAGTTATGGTCCAGAATGGAATAAAATGTTTTTCTTAAAACTAGAAATCTGTCCATCAACATAAGTACCCTCAGTGATCTATACATTAGTAAGAAGTATAATTTTATCGTGTTTAAATAAAACACAGGTATGGGGAAGATGACTCAGTGATTAAAGGTGCTTAACTGCAAAGCCTGCTGACTCAGGATATAGTTCCCAAGCCACATACCTAGGTCAGATGCACAAAGTGGCACAGCATCTTTTGTTCATTTGCAGTGACAAGAGGCCCTGATATATATGCATATGCCCATGCACACACAGAGAAGTAAAAATAAATGAATATTTTAATAAGCATTTTAAACAATAACAGTGTTCTAGAACAACACACTTTTAGGATATAAGAATATTCACAAGGTACTGAAGAAAGAGACAGGTGGTTCTAGAATTAGGCAAACATGCATTGTAAGAGGGTAGAGGTGCATGGTTATTGCACAAGTGTGGTCCTTGGTAGCAGCAAGACCAAGGGAACTCTGTGATTTGGGTCAAATTTGAGGTGGGTACACTGGTTAGGCCAGAAACCCTACTCAGCCATGATGTACCTGATTTGTCTTAGGCTAACATCATAATATCAAGGAGTAGCCATGCACTGAGTGCCAGGGTGTGGTGAGAAAGCTCACATACTGCCTGGTATGGTGATGGTGCACACCTTTAATCCCAGCACTTGTGAGGCAGAGGTAGGTGGATCGCTGTGAGTTCGAGGTTACCTGAGACTACATAGTGAATTCCAGGTCAGTCTGGGCTAGAGAGTGAGAACCTACATAAAAAACAAACAAACAAACAAACAAACAAGGGGCTGGAGAGATGGCTTAGTGGTTAAGGCATATGCCTGTGAAGCCTAAGGACCCAGGCTTGATTGTCCAGGTCCCACATAAGCCAGATGCACAAGGGGGCGCACGCGTCTGGAGTTTGTTTGCAGTGACTGGAGGCCCTGGCATGTCCATTCTCACACACACACTCTCTCCTACTCTCTGTCTCAAATAAATAAATAAAATAAATAAACAAAATGTTTAAAAAAAAAAAGCAAAACAACAACAAAAAAGGGTCTCTCACATAGCACTATCCTAATGGTCCTGTCTATAATACGCTGGGAAACCATGTAGGCAAAACTGACTCGGGTTACTCTGGGTCAGTCATGGCAGCTACAACTCAAGAGAGCTCCTGTAATGAGACTTTTTCTTGGGCGACATGAAGAAACATCTTTTCACCTTAGATTCGGGCATCGATGACAGACCAAAGCAATGACTCCACTGAAGTGCAGCTTGGGGATGAGCAACGGGTTCACTGCGGTCACTGTTGGGAATATGGGTGAGGGGCCACTTACGGGAGCACGGATGACTCAAAGGTAGCTGGATCGCCAGAAAGCCCACCCTGGCAGGACTGATGAGGAATAAAAGCCACATCCCTGAAACTCCTGCGCCGCCGGCAGCTCCGCCGGTCCTAGTCCCTCCTCCTCCTCAGTTTCTACTACTTATGCAACCTCGGGCAGGGGCCTTGGGCATCTTGGAGGTTTCCAGAACTTCTTCAGACTTGTGCTTTGTTTACATCCCGAGCCTGGCAAAGTTTCATTTACTTTCTGATTCTTAACAGAGTCTCCCTCCAGGGTGGGATATTTCAATTTTGAGGAAATTGCTTTACACTAGCTATGCTCGTACCAACCTGAATCCACACAACAAATGCCATTTTTATTCTATGTCTTAATTCATTTCTATTCAATTGCACCGGGACCTATGTGACCCTGGTGCCTGAGTACAGTTTACAAGAGTCACTTTGCACAATCAAGTATTAACTTGGTCTTAGCCTTAAAGTCTGCTTTGTCTCGTGTTGCTGGACAGGAGCAGATGACACAGGGGTTGAGAACCATGTTTCCCTTTCTTACTTGAAGCTCCTAGCTCTTAAGTCTCACATGATAATCTTGGTCTTCAGGAATCTGTCACCTTCATAATTAGTGAGGGATAAAGCAGGCAATTCTTCTGGGATTTGAAACAGAGCTGCCTAAAGCAATGTCTGGACTTCCCAGTGCCTCCCTGGCCTTGCAATTAGAGCCAACAGAGCAGTGTCAGAGGGAAAAACAGAACAAAGCAGTGTGCAATCATCCACACAGGGACCCTCACGACAAGGCGGGGATCCGGGAGACCTTTGCATCTTTTGCCTGCCCACATCCCAAGGCCCCTGCCCCCACCGCCAGCTGTCGTAGCCGAACTGTTCCCCCATGAGGAATTCAGGATGTCCTTTGCTTTTACTTTGGAGAAGGGTGGAAGGAGATGAGAGGGTCTTAAATTTCCTCAAAGCTATAGCTTTCTCACTTCGCTTGTGCATTGGGCCGGACACACTGCTTGGAGTCAAAGAGGCTCATATTTATTTGAAGAAATCTTCTTCAGTGAAGACAAACAGTGACTCCAACTTGAAATGAGGAAAGGACCCCAGGTTCCTAATTTCCAGCCTTCTCCACAGGGATCCCTTGAGGCTTCTTCCTGGAACACGAGGACTCCAAGAGATACAGCTGGTCACTGCTAAATTAACCATAAGACCACGTGGTCAACACACTGGCCCTGGCTTCTTCATTTTTCCTCAGGAGCATACCTGTCTGGAATTCTCAGGACTCGCCATAGCAGCCAGTGAGCTCTCTGACTCATGTAAGGATGCATGCAGCTCACCTTATGTTCTGTCAGCCCCCATTGACTATAGAGTCCTGCTCCCAGTGACTGGGCATGTGAGTTCTGACCTGACAGAGGAGAGTCCCCTGTGTGCCGTGACCACTGCAGAGCTACTGCTCTTGGCTATGAGTTGTCAGTATATACTTTCTAGTTCTCAGTCCTCAGGTTTACTGGTCAGTTTCATCATAGGTGGCTATCATTCTCACATACTTGTTTTCTATAATCCAGCCAACATGTGTATGTGATAGCATACTTCTTCAATGAGGGGCACTGCATTGGTAATTTATTTCACACAGTGACATGGTCATTTATGGAGGTATTGAGGCAGAATTGTCCCAATGGGGTCATTGCCTCCTGGGGATACCATGGTAGAAGATTAGTTTCCCTTCCATGTGATAATTCTTTAGGTATCCCAGGACAGACCCTCATGTCATCACTAAACCTTCCTTTTGGATGTTATCTTCTTTATTCAGAATGATTTTTTTTTATTCCATCATCATCTTCTGATTCTTCATTTGGCTACTCATCAGGACCTGCAGAGTGATAGCTCAGGACAGACATTTCGGATACCCTGATGCCTGAAGGGTTGATCCTGAAGACAAGGTCAATGGGCAGTGTGCCCTGCACTCTATCTAAAGCAACCTCTCTCTATCACACTAGTGATCTATGCTGATGACTATTATTGGCATGGGTGGCCTCCTGTCCCAGGCTCTGAAAGGAACATTGTTAATGTCTGTTCCCTCCTATTCTCCGTGTGGATGCAAATCTTTTGAAACAAATAGAAATTTTCTGTTTCTGGGTCTAGCAGAGTGGTTCACACAAACTATGCATTCACTCAGTAGTAGTGATTGAATGAACAGGATAATGAGATATCTGGAAAGAGCCCAGAGCTATTCCTTTCTCTTCTCTGTTTGTATTACTGTCTATGTTCTCTCTCTCTCTCCCTCTCTCTCTCTATTTACCCCCCTCTCTGTCTTGCTCTCTCTCTCTCACTCTCTCTCTCTCTGTGTCTCTCACACACCCCTCCTCTACTTAGAAGGGTTCAACAGAACACCAAGACAATGCACTAGTTTCCCCCCTCAGGATCCCAGGGTCTTGCTATCATGTCACCCTGCAAATTGGTGTCCTCTTTTAGTGGGAATTTTCTGCTATGCTTAGTGACAAGGCATGTATTCCACTCGAATCCTATCTTATGCCCTTCACACCATATCTGTTTATAGTTAGTTGCAGGTAGGAATGAGGGATTCTTGGTGAGAGTCTGTTGCAGTCATGTTCACATTGCTGGCAGAAATCACCCAACCAAGAGCAGCTTGTGGGGAAGAAAAAGGTTTATTTTGGCTTACAGACTTGAGGGGAAGCTCCACGATGGCAGGGGAAAACAGGATAGTGTGTCAAACACTGGCAAGGGATCACTGGCTATAACACCCATAAGCCCGCCCCTGATAATACATTGCCTCTAGGAGGTGTTAATTCCCAAATCTCTATCAGCTGGGAACCTAGCACCTGGAACACCTACGTTTATGTGGGTCACTTGAATCAAACCACCACAGAGTCCCTGTTATCTAGTTTGTTTTCCCTGATGCTAAGTATCCAAATCTCTGCTCACTGCCTCCTCTCTATTCGTGCATCCACAGGGCAAATACTGTCTGGGACAGTCATGATGAATGTAACCTGATCTGGGCTTAAGGAACATAAAATCATACTGAACTCTTCTTTGAATGCCTTCACCTGTGTGCAGCTGCGTCTTCCTTAAGAGTTCACCTGGCTTCCTGTGTGTCATTGCTTCCTAGGTGCTGGTGAGACAATTTAGGGGTGACAGTGCCCCAAAGTAGATAGCTTTCTCATTGACTGAACATGGAAGTTGTCCTAGGGCCAGTAGGGGAAAATGTAGGTCATTTCACTTCACTATAGGTCAGAAACATCGGAAGGGGCTGGGTTTTCCCCTCAACTCTGCCTCCTTAGCAAGCACTTCCAACTCCCTTCTGAGAAAGCCCTTCTTAGAGAATTAAGACTTCTGGGAAGATTGTCCTTTTTCAGAAATGCTGACACCTGACATCTAGACTGCACTGACTAGACCAGCCACCCATCCAGGGGAGCTCACGTAAAACACCCCTAGTCTCGAGGTGGGCTTCTCAAACTCCCTCTTGCCTCCGGGGGAAAGACCTTTGTCTTCTTTCCCTTAAGCTCCGCCTCTCTAAGCTATAATAAAATCTGAACCTTATCCTCCGGTCTGTGAGTTTCATTTGTCAAATTCATGCATAAGACAAGATTCCGGGTACACTCTAAAATTATTGGTAGCCTGGTGTGTCATATTTGTGCCTTGGCAAGGAACCCCAATTTCTGTGTCAGTAGCTCTATTCTGTTTCCCGCCACCAACACCCAACTGATCCACCTGAGTGCTGCTCCTGGCACCCCATGAGTGCATGCTAGAATTCTGAGTCTTCTGGAGCCAGCTGGGTAAGTGCTCTGCTGGCTTCCTCATGGAGACATCTGCATACCCCACAAAGCAGCCAAGTCCACAAGCATGGGTGTGCTCACCCGCATTTATGACACTTGCTCTATCAAGGATGAAGAACTGTAGTCATATTTGTCATCTCTTTGATCTCAAGGCTTCCTTTAGCATACCCTTGACTACTCATGGACGAAGCAACAGTGAATGTGGGTGGCATTTCTGAATACAGGGTGGCCTATGCATGGGATGCAGTTCAGCACACTGATCTAAACCTGCATATTAATGGTGGGGTGTAAAGAGGACATAAATGTGTTCCTTTAATTCCACGTGATCACATTGAGTGTATCAGGGCACATACTCATCACCTTACTCTCCTGGATTGCTTCGCTGTGCACATGAATAATCAGAGAAGGAGAACAGGGCCCCAATCCTCATCTGGAAACTCAATGCACCTGGAACAAAGAACTTCCGACACTGCTCACCATCTGCTGGGGAAGAGAAGGCCCCCGGAGCTCCACATGCCACTTTTCAATTGAAGGGTACATTCCCAGAAGGTGGGGAGAGCTTGGATCTACAGCCTGGGTATGGATTTCACCCTCAAATGCCCCAGATGAAGTTTTGTGGGAGTTCTTTGACTTTTCACATTTGGGAGTAGAGTGAAATTTAATTTCTGAGTAGGAGGAGGAGTAGGGAAGAGTCAATGTTCTGTAAACTACAGAATAAAAGACAGAGACAAAAAGACAGATAATAAGTAGATGTTTTATTTAATAATGTTCTCAGCAGTTTCAGTCACTTTCGTGTAATTTTCATGATGAATGCAAGCGATACTTTTCTGCATATCCTTAGTGTTGAGAAAGCAGGCTGGGGAAATAATTTTTTAGTCAAATATGAAACTGTTCATGATTCTAATACCTTGGAGAAGATTTCCTTCTCCTTCCCATTGTTCTGTAAATGAAAAGTAAATTATGCTTTGTTAAAAAACTTTCCATTGAATAGTTTTATAGGAAATGTTTCATTCACTCCAATAAATAAATGTACAATATTTTTTGAAAATTGAGACTCAAGCTTTGTAAAATTTAACAACTCTTACCAAATTAGTCTCTCTGGTTCTTATGCTGCAATGGAAAATTAGACTTCTTAACTTTTAGCTAAATAGCATTTAAATAAAATGTCTAATTCGCTGCTGAGCCTTTGTAAGACATTAGGACTGTGGTGCTCAGAAGTAGTTAATGTGAGAAAGCAAAATGATTTTTCCAATAATTATGTGCTATCTTAACACACAGAAGCATGGCCACATGTCTAGAACATGGCCTTAGCATGCGGGTTTCTGGGGCCCTCCTCATGGGACTTCTCATGCACTGCACTGTGGCTCTTTGCAGATGTCTTCATCTCTCTGGGCATTTGAATGTTTTCATTTGTAAAATGGAAATCATAAAGACTACTGTCTATAAAGTTCTCAGGGAACTTACAAGAAGATACTTTTACAGGCACATGTTATAGAATATTATGGCATACTCACATAAAACCTATAAGTTACCTATAGCAAATTTAATTTGTGTGACCATTAATCCATACCACAATGAGGTCATGAGTTAGCTTATTTGTTTTCTTTCCTTGGTATTGCCATTTTGGTTGACTGGGGGCAGGGAGGGGTATGAGGGAAGGAAGGAAGAAATGACTATATTGAAACAATTATTTTTGCCTCTAGATAGCGGACTGTACTTTAGTCAAACAACATAAAATGAAGGTATTTGTGTACATGGTATATGATGAAATATCCAAAAACTTCACAAAACCCCAATGCTTGGTTTACACTTAGTAGAAACTGTTTGTGGGAGGTTGTGGTCGGTCACTACTTTATGTCTCTTTTGCAAGTTTCAAGAACAGAACCTGACACCCTCCATATTCAGAATCTTATGCCACAGTGAAGAAAGCATATTGGAATTATCTCAAAAGCTATGTCCCTCACACTGAACAATTGTGGTTGCTTGACTACGAACACTTGGCCACTTGGGTGAAGCTGAGATTTGGCGCTGGATTTCTTCCTTCATAGGGATGCTGACTGGTGAGCTGCTCTCTGGAAAGCTAAGCTAAGGGCCTTCAGAGGCATGGCTAGAAGCCATAGTTTGGTGTGGTTCGAGTGTCTCCCAAGGGACCATTGTTGTGGGAAGCTGAGTCCCTGGGATGACACTGTTTTCCATGGAATATATTAAGAAGAAGGGTTGAATAGGAGGGTTTTGGGTTACTGGTAGCACCCTGTAAGAAGGGATTGT
The DNA here is from genome assembly GCA_036346955.1 of Dipus sagitta. NCBI lineage: Eukaryota > Metazoa > Chordata > Mammalia > Rodentia > Dipodidae > Dipus > Dipus sagitta. Next base: position 45,584,843 of record CM070788.1, read on the forward strand.
GGGACTCCAATCCCTCACTCTCACTTTCTGTACAGTAATGTAAGCTCCTCAACACATGTGTGTCTGTCATGAATCTGACACAGGAGAGAGAGAGATGGGGAGACAGAGATAGGTGACATAGTGCCAGAGACAAAGAGATAGACAGAGCACACACACTGAAGGAGGAAGAGATGAGAGAAAAGAGATACATAGAAGAAAAGAGAAGAGAGACACAGAGAGGAGAGAAAGAAAAAGAGAGAGAGAATGAGGAGGAGGAGGAAGAAGTGATTTCACTAGAACTGAGTTAATGTATGCTCAGTGCCCTGAACCTACAAAACTGTGAAGTAAATGGCAATTTTCTTTTCTTCTACAGCTAGCTGCCTTAGGTATTTTGATACAGCGATGGAATGCTAATACAGCGTGTGTGTGTGTGTGTGTGTGTGTGTGTGTGTGAGAGAGAGAGAGAGAGAGAGAGAGAGAGAGAGATTTGTTATGATGGCTAGAGGAGGTAGAGGAGACAGCTAATAATCTTGGAGAATCCTGTTCAGTTTATTCTTAGAAGAAGAGGCAGGAGAGAGGAAGGAGGTTGGCTTCAGTGAGAAATCAAAGCTAGCGTCCAGCCTGTTGCTGAGCTTGTGAATCAGCTCAACTTTCTGAGAAAATACATTCTAGGGTCATGTAAGTTCAGGCCCAAATTCCTGTCTGCGTGACTCGGAGAGAGATTATATATCCTCTAGATTCTTAGTTTCTGCCTCTATGAATTGGATTTAATAAGACTCCACTGGCTTATGGTGAGGAGTGAGGCCAGCAGTATCTGTACAGAGCTGGGTCTAGTCCCTGACACTCGTTAGCGTTGGGAGGCAACTTGTAGCTCCAGTCCAGGAAGACGGACAACCGGCCAGGGAATGCTCGCTTGACTGTGTGTCTGGTCAGAAGTGGTCCTGACAACAACAGAGAGTGAGAGTAGTGGACAGGTCTGAGCTGGAGGGGACTCTGGCTCCCATCCTCGGGGGGTGTTACTGGGCCTGAGGAGGAACCCTGCCCCAGCTCCCTGCTGTGCTTTGCTCTTTGTGCAGGGCCATACTTGCCTCTATCTCAAGAAGGGTTTCATGCCCTCTGTGCTTGCACGTGAGACCTACCCTCATATATAAATAATTGCACAATAAAATTAAACAGAATGAAACTATGGTTTCTGAAATGGGCTGGGCACCTTTGGAGAAAGACCGAAGCAGATGAACCCTGGCGTTGATAATTTCCGTCTTAGAAAGAAGCTGCGCTTCAACACTGAGCTCTGCCCTCTGACTCCCATTTGGACTCTGCACATTATGAGATTCGCTGATTAAGAAATGATCCCTCAGTAGCAGGCAATCTATGAGGACATAATGTGAGGTCCTCCAACATATAATGCAGTACAGTGTTCTAGGAAAATGGTTGGCCCAGCGCTTGGGAAGCTGAGGGAGGAGGATCACTGTGGGTTCGAGGCCAGGCTGGGCTGTAGAGTGAACTCCGGGGCAGCCTGGGCTAGAGGGAGAACCTGCCTACGAAAAAAAAAATTTCAATGAAGAAAGACTAATCTTTCTTCTATTTTACAGCTGCTTCCTCCTCAATCTTGTGGTTCCTTTTTATTTCTCTATAACTGATAGGACTAAATTATAAACAGAATGACTCCTGTAGTGCTGTGAGATTTCCCCATATCTCCTGCCTGGCATCGCATGTGCGTGCACCCCTTGATTCATTGCGCTGGGCTTATCACAGAGATAACGGGAGATACCAGAGGATGTACAGAGCCCAGTTTGCAAGGAGTTTGGGAATGTTCAGTTGGGTTCACACAGAATGCATTTGCATCCAAATGTTTCCTTTACTACCCACCAAAACATACCAAGTTGCTCAAATAGATTTTATTCGTCCCAATTAAAGCTGCACACTTTATAAAGTTCCCCCACAAAGCATTGCAGCAACTTCAAACAAGGCTGAGGAGACTGTAGGACTCCTATGATCATCACAGGATGGAATGCTGCAGTATCACAACGAAATTATCTTGAGATGCCTTTAGTTCCTTAATAGCCATTTATTGCCCATGTCTGTGTCTGACCCACATCCTTGTGACCAAGTGAAACCTTTTTGGAATGTGCTAAGAGACCGTCAGCTTCCACCAAACCAAAGGCTGAGAATGTCAGTTAGCATCTGAAGCCTATGGCAGAGACTTCCCCTCTTTGCCGTAACCCTCCTGCCGGATGTTTCCACACGTGTATTTGAAAAGTGCATTGGTTTATGACTTTCTTTTGTTCCATAACTATAAAACTCTCTTGAAATTTTTACTACATTGGAACATGGAATTTTGGGTAATGTGAATCTGTGTTCCTGGGCCATGGTCACTCATGTTTGTTTCCAGCATAAACTATCTCTTACTCCCTTTCAGATGACAGTTGTGTGTTTTGTGTTAACAGAGCCAAATCAAAGGAAATCACCAGAAGTTTCTGTATGGAGGTTTATGTATGGCTGGTTTAGTGGTAAAACATGCTTGCTTGCAGAGCCTGCCGGCTCAGTTTTGATTCCCCCACCACACCTACATAAAGCCTGTTGCACAAAGGGGCACCAGCCAGTCTAGATTTGTTTCAGTGGCAAGAGACCTTGGTGGGCTCATTCTCTCTTGCTCTTTCTTAAATAAATACAAAAGTATTTTTTAAAAGAAGTTTCTGCATAGTTTAGTAAATTTCTTGCAACTTTCTGATCACAAAGAGAAAGTATTTGCTCAAGGTTTTTCACAGGGGCACCAGAAACCTAATTCAGATATATTTTCCTATAATTATACAAAATTCAATAAAAATGTATTTTATTTTAGTTTAGTTTAAAACTCGATTTATTATGTTAATATTTATTTTATTTTACTTTATTTTATTTTTTTGAGGTAGGGTCTCACTCTAGCTCAGGCTGACCTGAAACTTACTATATAGTCTCAGGGTGGCCTCGAACTCATCGTGATCCTCCTATCTCTGCCTCCTGAGTGCTGGGATTAAAGAATATTTATTTTTGGATGTGAGTGGTGTATAGCATGGGTTTGAGTGCATGTGTGTTGGATACACATGTATGTAGATGCATGTGCATAGATATGCATACATGTGGATTCCATTGATATTGATAATCCTTCTGTGTCACTCTTCTGCCTCATTTGTTTGAAGCAGAACCTGGAGCTAGCTTTTTTAATTAAACCAACAAGACCTAATAATCCTCCTGTTTCTGGCCATGCAGGGCTGAGGTTACAGCTATATGTGATCACACCCAGCTTTTTATGTGAGTGCTGGGGTTTGAACTCAGATCCTATGCCGCGTGACAGGCGCTCTTACCCACTGGGCTATCTCCCCTGTCCCAACTGTGCTACTTTTTTTTTTCTTTTTTTTGAGGTAGGGTCCCACTCTGGCCCAGGTTGACCTGGAATTAACTACATAGTCTCAGGGTGGCCTCGAACTCATGGTGCTCCTCCTACCTCTGCCTCCCGAGTGCTGGGATTAAAGGTGGGAGCCACCACGCCCACCTCATGTGCTACTTTAAAAAGTTTTTTTTTCAAGTTAGGGTCTCACTCTAGCCCAGGCTGACCTGGAACTCATTCTGTAATCCCAGTCAGTCCTTGAACTCATGGCAATCCTCCTACCTCTGCCTCCTGAGTGCTGGGAATAGTGGTGTGCACCATGACGCCCGGCTCATGAGTGCTACTTTTTAATCAAAATTTCTTAAGTGGACAAATTTTGCCTGATGCATGAATGTAGTAGGTAGTTTTGCTAATTGACGGTGGCTTCTTGACTTTGCTTATATATCAAGAAAGCTCACATAAACAGATATAGGTCTTCTTTGCAGTTCATGAACAAGCAGGTCCAGCAAGAATAGACTGGGATGACTTAGGTGGCCTCAGTTTTCATTTGCTCCTGTGAAGTGGTAACATTTTGGGGGTGACAGAATGGTAACATTCTGGAGAACTATCTGAAACCTGCTACTGATGTAGACCACTAGGCAATGTTGCCCTGGTTTCATAGATGCACCCTAAGAAGGTTTAGCCTTTCGGTTTCTGACTGCATTGTAATCACGTATTTCAATACACTTCAGAGACTATGAATTTAGAAATACATTGACTTCGGGCATGTTAGGATCAGAGCACTGGTAAGAACCCAGTACTTTGGAATGGGGAGCATATTGGGCATTTTATGCTCAAGTGCCTAGCTTAGGGTGGGGACTTAGAAGTTGGTAATATTTAATTAACACTGTAGTCTATGGGTTTCTTTTTTAAATGTATTTTTATTTATTTATTTATTTGTGAGAGGGAGAGAGAGAGAGAAAGAAAGAAAGAAAGAAAGAAAGAAAGAAAGAAAGAAAGAAAGAAAGAAAGGAAGGAAGGAAGGAAGAAGCAGATAGAGAGAAAGAATGGGCACACCAGGGCCTCTAGCCACTGCAAACGAACTCCAGACACATTCTCCCCCTTGTACATCTGGCTTATGTGGGTCCTGGAGAATCGAACTCTGGTCCTTAGGCTTCACAGGCAAATGCCTTAATCACTAAGCTATTTCTCCAGCCCCAGTCTATGGGTTTCTATGTATCATTCTTTTTTTTTTTTGGTTTTTCGAGGTAGGGTCTCACTCTAGCCCAGGCTGACCTGGAATTCACTATGGAGTCTCAGGGTGGCCTCGAACTCACGGCAATCCTCCTACCTCTGCCTCCCAAATGCTGGGATTAAAGGTCTATGTATCATTCTTGAGAGGCTTGGCACTTACACCAGTCCATACGGTTGGATATGATGTTAGGACCTGTCTTGAGTGCCCATTGAAGACCCAATATGTGGCAGACCTAATTTAATAACTTCTTATGGTTCAATTAACAGGTACTATGAAGAAACTAAAAGAGGAATGTTTCTCTGTGTGTGTTTGTGTGTGTGTTATATGTACGCTTAGTGAAAGCATGCATATGGCTCATGGGCATGGGTGTAGAGGCCAGAAGATAAGACAGGGAGTCCCCCTCTATTTGCATGTGTCCTTGAAATAGAGGCTCACTGGCTGGCCAGAGACCCGCAGCGGTTCTTTGGTCTCTGCTTCCCCCAAGGCTGGAGTTATGGGTGTGCATGGCTGTGCTCAGCTGTTGACCTGGGTGCTGGAAACGTGAACGCACAGTGAACCTGGCACTGTCATGCTCTCAAACTTGTGTGTCAAGTGCTCGTACCCACTGAGCCCTCTCCCCAGCCCCAAGATGAATGTTTCTTTATGGAGAAAGTGCAGTCCTGTAGAAACACTCTGATATTGATGGGGTCACTTACTCAGGGGTCACTTACTCAAGGCTTTCTGTTGAAGACAGTACGGACACTTGTCACCAGTCCTTCTGTGGTGCCAGGAATGCACAAGGCTCCCCTGGATTTCTGCCGACAGGACCAAGGGCTCTTCCTTCCTCGTCTCGGCTTGTTCTCTGCTCCACCGCCTCCCCAGGATGATAGCCCCTTGCTCCTTCTCTGCTCTGCGGGAGTGTTGGTAATCACATCAATTGATTGTTAAACGAGTGAGTCTAAAGTTCTGATCCATAAAGTGGGGTTTCCCCAGGCACATGATCCTCTTAGGCTATTGGCAATGATTACACACAAATGTAAAGGAATTCAGGCATTCCCTGATCCTCTGTTGCCCTGCCTGGGCAGCAGATACCATTAGGAGCTTGCCAACCACCTAGTGCATCCCATCAGGAGAAAGGACAAGGGATCTGGCAAGTAGCGTGGTGGCCTTACACTGCTCTGAGTTCTTCACACAACCACAGTTCTGACTGTCCCCTCCCCCAAATGTCAGTTAACTTGAAAAAAAAAAAAAAGAAAGAAAGAAAGAAAGAAAGAAAGAAAGAAAGAAAGAAAGAAAGAAATCAAATGTGGGGATAAGAACTCAATCAAGGATTTGTATATCAATTTACATATGTACATTGCTTTCTGAACTCTGCTGGAGATAGGTTGAACCCTAAACTAAAACATTTTGTCTGTATGATTTATATGTTTTATTTTCTGTATTGCATTTATAAGTATTTTGTGTGCATACATGTGTATGTACGTGTGAAAGAAGGTGACGGAGAGAAGGAGAGGGAGTAAAAACGGCACTTTGGGAGCCTGTCATGGACCCTATCAGATGGATTTAGGTTCCAGCTGGAGCATGAATGTAGCCTCATTTAATTCATGGAGAATTTCTGTCTTATCCTTGCTTTATTACATCTACCATTCAGACTCTAGTTTATCTCCTACAAAAGCTTTATATCTCTTCCTTGTGTTTCATTTCACGCTCAGTGTATATGTGTAGAACCAGTCAACTTCATCTCGGTTCTTTTTATGCCCTTGCGTGGGAGCCATTTTAATAGTATTTGTTTCAAGTGAAGGTCTGTTATTCAAAGTAAACACACAGAACTTGGCTAAATAAAACTATTTGAATAATATTCACATAGCAGTAAAACCTTGAAAACGTAAATATGAAATATAATATCCATGGCTAGCAATGTTATTCACACAATTTACTAAGTGCTGGTAGGATAGGATAGAATGTATCATACAAGAACCATAGTCTAGGCCATTAGCATCTTTCATTTGAAAATAGCAATAACAGGATTTTTAACTAGAAATAGTCATGTTATTTTTTTTTTTCTTCATCACCATTCTTTTCTTGCAAGGGTTAAGTCACATATGTGAGTAACTTTGCATGTAAAAACTATTTCTATTTTTTTTTGCATGCACACATACACACGTCTCTGCATGTGTGTGTGTGTGTGTGTGTAGGGGGCATGCATATGTATGTATGTGCCGTTGGGATTTCCTAGAAGCTCCTTTGTATCAGAGAGTTCTTGTCTGCCTCAGATGCTCTGCCCAATCACTCTGATAGCCTATTCTTATTTGAGTCTGAGTCTCTTAATGATCCCTAAATAAGCTTTTTTTTTTTTTTTTTTCCAGCAAGCTGTAGTGATTCCCAGGTCTCTGTTCTCCTATGGAACTGGGGTTACAGACTTGTGGCCTTGCCCAGCTATTGATGTAGGTCTTGTAGTCTCTCAGGCCCTCAGCTTGCAAAGAAAATACTCTTAGTCACTGAGCCACCTCTCCAACCCCAACTTTATTTCTAAATCCTGAAATATAAATTGAGTGCACAAAAAAGCATAGCACATTCATGGGTGAATATAGAGACTCAGTTCTCAAGTGATTCTTTCTAGATAGCTACTCAAGGCATCACAAAGGAAAGGGCTTTGTACTAGACCATAGATGATAAGGATTATGGATTTATGTTGCAGGTCAGGGGAATACCAGAATCTTAGCAAAACTGTTAATGTTGATAAAGGTGTGTGGTGGTTTGAATCAGATCTTCCTCGTAAACTCATGTGTTCTGAATGCTCAATCCATAGCTTGTAGAAATTTGGGAGGTTGAACCTTGCTGGAGGAGGTGTGTTGTTGGAGGCAGACTATGCAGCATTATAGCCAGCTTTCCCTTTGCTAGAGTTCACCTCACTCTCTTGCTGCTGTTTTCCACTTGCTTTGGCAGAAGTGATGTCGGGCTATGCTTTCCTGGGCCATATGGAAGCTTCCCCTTGAAACTGTAAGCTGACATAAACCCTTTCCTCCCATCAGATGCTAATTGCACCTTCCATGCCAGGGCAGGTTATGTGTAAGGTCCGACTGATGGTTGGCTTTGCCATTCTTAAGTCAGCTGTATTTTAGGATTATATCTTTGATTGGTTCCTGATTTATAATGCCTTTGTCATCTTCTTCTGTCATTCTTGGGGGCAGGGTCTCACTTGGCCCAAGGCTGATCTAGAATTCTTTGCACACCAGAAATCTCAGCCTCCAAGTTGACAGGACTAAGAGTGTGGGGCAATACACACCCATAGGGACTTTGGCTTTGTTAGGTGATCTGTTTGTTTTAATACCCACTCTTACATAAGTACTCCATACAGGGTTTTGATTGAGTGTGTATATTGCTCAGTTGAATTTTAAGATCTGTCTGTATTTTGCTATGTTCAGCCTACTAGAATGCTTGCATAGAAGGCAAACACAACACCTAGAGTCACTTCGCTGTTACTTTGGGAGTAATCTAAGAGTCACACTAGGCAACCTCAGCTCTTACCACAAAGATATGTAATACCAGACTTACACATCTAAGAATACTGCAGATAATTAGAGAACCCAAGTTTCAAATTAACCCAAGATGCAAAAATCTCTACATTATAATACAAAACACAAAAAATTAAGACAATATAATTCCACAAAAATTATAAACCCATCAGAAATGAGATCCAGTGAGACTGATTTAGATGCAATGTCTAAAAAAAGAATTCAAAAGGTGATTATAACTATGTTCAAAGGAATCAAGAAGAAAAAAAGAACTCCGAAAGAAGAACACAGGAAACCAACTTAATTAAGTAAGGAGGTCAACACAAGACATGAGTAAAGAAATAGAAATGTGGAAGAAAAAACGATCAGAAATACTAGCACTGAAAAACACAGTAAGTCAAATAAAAACCTGTAGAAAGTTTTACCAATAGAAAGGATGAAGGAGAGAACAGAATATCTAAGACAAGGAGGCAGATCTAATACAGTCCAACAAAGTGAAAGACAAACTAATAAGAAGGCATGAATGGGAATTTCAAGGCATTAGGGGCACTATGAAGAAATCAAAGATAAGAATTCAGGGTATAGTAGAAGGAGGAGAATTTCACTCTAAAAGGCAAGTAGGTGTCTTCAACAAAATCACAGGAGAAAGTTTCCCCTAAACAGAGGAAGCCTTCAGAACATCAGACAGACAAAGCCAGCGAAGAACCTCTTCTTGCTACATTATCATTAAACTACTATACACACAAGCCAATCAAAGCATATTGAAAGCAGTTAGAGAGAAGCATCAAGTCACTTATAAAGGCAAGCCCTTCAGGATAACAACAGATTACCTAACACAAACTTGAAAAGCCAGAGGTGCTTGGAATGACGTATTCCAAGTTCTGTAAGACAATAGCTGTCAACCAAGATTACTTTATGTAGCAAAGCTATCCATCAAAAAATTGATGGAGGAAAAAAAGACATTCCACAACAAAACTAGGCTAAAGGAACATATGACCACTAAGCCAGCTTTACAGAAAATACGTCAAGGGACCCTTCATGCTGAACAGAAAAAAAGCATGTAGATGAGGAAACAGGATAAAATAAATGATACTCAAATAACAGTTAAAACAAGAGAGTAAAGGAAATACAGGAAGTACTACAAAACAAGAAGAATGGAGAGAATAAATGCATAACTTTCAATAATAACTTATTATCAATGGCCCCAATGTCCCAACCAGAAGACACAGGCTTGCAGACTGGATTAAAAGGCAGGATTCTTTTGTTTGTTGCCTCCAAGAAACTCACCTCTCCATAAAAGACAAATACTATCTTAGGGTGAAAGGATGGAAAGTGGTATTTTAAGCAAATGGGCCTAGAAAACAAGCAGAGGTTGCTATCCTAATGTCTGGCAGGATAATCTTCAAACCAAAATTAGTTAGGAAAGATAAAGAGGATCACTTTATGTTGATTAAAGGAACAATTCAATGGATAACATTATAATTCTAAACATTTATGCACCTAACATGGTTGTTCCCAATTTCATCAAACAAACACTACCAGACTTAAGCACACTTGTAGTGTGACCTCAATACCCTACTCTAAGTAACTGACAGGTCAACTCAGCAAAAAATAAGCAGAGAGATCTGAATTGAATGATGTCATAGAACAAATGGACCTAACAGATATCTACATTGTATCTAAATGCAGCAGAAAACATTCTTTTTAGCAGCACATAGAACATTCTCTAAAATAGGCAATATATTTGGAAACAAAACAAATCTTAATAAATACAGGAAAATAAATACAGAAAAATACAGGAAAAAATACTCTATCTAATGACAATGGAACTAAACTACAAATCAACAACAAGAAAAATTATGGCGCATACACAAAATCATGGAAACTAAACAGTACACTACTGAATGATGAATGGGTAATTTAAGAAATCAAAAAGGTAACAAAAATTCATGGAATCAAATGATTATAATAACACAACATACCAAAACCTTTGGGACACAATGAAGGCAGTCCTAAGAGGGAAATTTATTGCTTTAAGTGATTATATTAAGAAATTAGAAAGGTCACAAGTAAACAACTTAATGCTTCACCTTGAGACCTTGGAACAAGAAGAACAAGGTAAACCAAATATCAGTAGAGAGGAAGAAATAATAAAGATTAGGGCAGCAGTTAATGAGATAGAAACCAAAAAATAGTACAAAGAATCTCTCTCTCTCTCTCTCTCAAATAATCAAAAATAAAATATTTTATGCATATAAAAAGGATATATTGAAAAGTTCATTCACCCCATAGGCTTTAACCCAGAGATGCAGGGACGGTTCAATACACACAAATCTATGAATGTAATATACTGTATAAATGGACTGAAGCACAAAAATCACATGATCATCTCAATAGATGCAGAAAAGGCATTCAATAAACTCCAACATCCCTTCATGGTAAAAGTCCTAAAAAAAACAAGAAATGTATCTCAACATAATAAAGGCTGTTTACAACAAACCTACAGCCAGCATAATACTAAATGGGAAAAAACTTGTAGTTTTTCCACTAAAATCAGGAACAAGACAGGGATGTTCATTGTCCACACTTTTATTTAATCTAGGACTGCAAGTCTTAGCTATAGCAATAAGGCAAGAGACACACATAAAAGGGATACAAATTGAAAAGGAAGAGATAAAATTATCATTATTTGAAGATTATATGATTTTATCCATAAAGGACCCTAAAGACCCTGCCTGCAAATTATTAGAGCTGATGAAAACACTTTTAGCCATGTAGCAGGACATACAGTAAACATAAATCAGTAGCCTTCCTGTGTACTAACAACAAACATGCTGAGGATGACATCAGGGAATCACCCCCATTCAAAATTGCCTCAGAAAAAAAAAGTAAAGTATTTTGGAATAAATCTAACCAAGGAAGTGAAGGATCTCTACAATTAAAACCTCAAAACACTCAAGGAGCAATTGTAAAAGACACTAGGAAATGGAAAATCCCATGTTCTTGGATGAGAAGAATTAATGTTGTGAAAATGTCTCTCTTAACAAAACAATCTACACATTTAATGCAATCCCCATCAAAATTCCAATGGCATTCTTCATGGAAATAGAAAAAAAATCCTAAAATTTATTTGGAAGTACAAAAAAACCTTGAATAGCCTAAAAAATTTTGACCCACAAAAATAAGGGTGGTGGTTCTACCAAACATGATTTTAAGCTATACTACAGAGCCATAGTAACAAATACAGCGTGGTACTGGTGACAAAAACAGATATGTCAATCAATAGAACAGAGTAGAGTACCCAGATGTAAATCCAGGCAGCTATAGCCATATTATTTTTGACAAAATTTCCAAAAATATTTACTGGAATAGACAGCCTCTTTAACAAATGGTGCTGGGAAAACTGGATATCTATATGTAGAAAAATGAAAATAGATCCTTATCTCTCTTCATGTAAAGAATCAAGTCCAAAAGAAATGAAGACCTTAATATCAGAACTGAAACTCTGAAACTGCTAGAGGAAAAAGTAGGGGAAACACTTCAACATATTGGCATAGGCAACAACTTTCTGAATACAACCTCAGTTGCTCAGTAAATAAAACCACTAGCCAACCACTGGGACATCATGAAATTACAAAGCTTTTGTACTGAAAAGGACACTGAATAGAGCAAAGAATGGGAGAAAATCTTTGCCAACTATATATGTGACATAGGATTCATATCCAGGATATAGAGAAAACTCAAAAAGCTAAATACTAACAAATCAAACAACTCAATTTAAAAATGGGTTATAGAACTAAACAGAGTTATGAAGAGAAGAAATACAAATGGCATTTAGTCATATAAAATTTTTTCTACATCCATGGCCATCAGGGAAGTGCAAATTAAAAGTACTTTGAGATTCCATCTCACTCCTGTCAGAATGGCTGTCATCAAGAAAACAAATGATAATAAATGCTGGCAAAGATGTAGCAAAAGGAGAACCCTTCTACACTGTTGTTGGGAATGTAATCTGGTATAGCCATTGTGGAAATCAGTGAGGAGGTTCCTGAGACAGCTCAAAAGAGATTTACCATACTAACCAGGCATATCACTCCTAGACATATATCCTAGAGTTTCTTTGCATTACCTTAAGAGATATTTGCTCATCCATGTGTATTGCCCCTCCATTCACAATAGCTAGGATATGGAACCAACCTAGATGTCCCTCAACTGATGAATGGCTAATGAAGATGTGGTACATTTATACAATGGAGTTCTATTAAGCAGTAAAGAAAAATGAAATTTGAGAAATGAATGGATCTGGAAGGACTATACTAAGTGAGGGAACCCAGGCCCAGAAAGCCAAATGCTGCATGTTCTCTCTCATATGTGGATCCTAGCTACAAATGTTTAGACTTGTATGTGAGTTGGAGTAAAAATCGGTAACAGAAGTCAGTAAGCTAGAAAAGGGCTATAAGGGAGGGAGGGGAGGAGAGGACTTAGGAGATGGTATTATATATATATAAGTGGTACTATATATATGTAAGTATATGAACAGATTACTAGGGGTGGAATGGCTTAAATGAGTTCAGGGGAAGAGATTAAGTAAAAGAAGGGTGGGGGAAGGGTTAATCAAAATTCAAGATGTTATGAATAAGGCATATGGAAGCTTAGTGTTTTGGATAATGGAGTACCCAGAAGCTATAGATTGTTGATAGAAAAATTTCAGTATCAGCAATCAGATACCTTCCAGGGAATTGTTGGTCACAGATGACCCTGATTCCCCCAAAATATTACGGGTTATTGCCAAGGCTCTTGGTTTCCACCAGAAATCGATGGTAAGGCCCTATTGCTGAAGACTCCACATGCTTTGATGACAAGGTTACTAACAAGTAAACTGGAGCTGAGCTGAAAACCTCCTCCATGAAGACCAGCTGACAAAAAGTTGGAGAAAAGCTGCACTCCATGTAGCCCTATGGGAAAGAGAAGTCATCAGTGATGATAAACAACAGTGGACACTCAGCCTTAAGTTTGGCCAGACAGGCCAAATGACCATTGCATCCAACAGTGTCATGTCTGTTATTGGGGAAATAACCCCTCGCTAATCAAAATGGAAGCCTATTCCAAAGGAGGGGACACATTTCTGGTACTGAAAACCTAGTCAAGAGCCTAAGGTGGGGGAGGTCATGAGCTCTAGGGTATAATGCAGGCTGTTGTCTGGCTAAATGCATATATAATGCTCACCAAATAGCCCTGTAAGCACTTTTGTTAATGTTCATACGCATCTATTAATGATACTCTCAGTTTTCATTAGAGAAGCTTTTATTTTCAGAAAATGGCCACTGGGATAACTCAAAAGGCACCATAGTGCTGAGAAGAAGTGATGGAGGAGCGTTCAGCACTGAAACATCTCTATCACATCCTCCAAGGCTCAGGGTTCATTGTGGAGGAGGTGGTGGAAAGAATGTAAGAGCCAAAGGAAGTGTAGGACTGCTTACAATGTACTCTTCCAGACACAATTTGGCTTCAATATCCATGACCTCACAATGCCTAGTACTACCTATACAAGACCTTCAAAATAGGAGAGAAAAAGATAATGACATCAAAATAAAAGAGAGACTAATTGAGAGGGGGAGGGAATATGATGAAAAGCGGATTTGTGAAGGGGAAAGATGGGAGAGAATTATCATGGTTTATTGTCTATAATTATTGAAGTTGTCAAAAAATTAAAAGAAAAAAAGAATATATTTTGGAAAAGCAATAAAGTTACAAGTTTCCTCAAAAAATTATGTAGTATGTTTACATATAAATTAAGTCACTGTTTTCTGACTATGGAACAGTAAATTTGAGAAAGATGTGTCCTGGAATTCTACATTCCAGCTCATTGCAAGCTGTTGTGGGTGCCAGAGCTGGCCTTCACCTCCTTCCTCCAGCTTCCTGCATTGATACTTATTACTTACAGGAGTTCAACAAATGCATACTGTATGTATCAGTTACTGCGACACTGCTGGGATAAAATACATGACCATAAGCTACTTAAGAAAGGAAATGTTTCATTTTTTGGCTTATAGTTCCGAAGGGTAGAGTCTATCACGTTCCAAAAAACATGGAAGGAGCAGCCAGCCAGCATCACATTCTCACATCAGTAGGAAGGAAGTAGAGAGAGATGAGTACTCAATGCTTAGCTAGCTTTCTCCTTTCAATATAGTCCAGCAAACCAGCCCATGGGATGGTGCTGCCCACAGTTAGGGCAGGTGCTCCCACCTGAACTAACCTAATATAGAAAGTCCCTCACAGATATGAGACAAGACCAAAGTCTTGTTTCCATGGTGATTCTAAATCCTGTCAAAGTTATAAGCAAAAGTTAACTATCTCACTATGTGAGTAAGCATCTGACTCCAGTCTTTTACTCTGCATGCACATGGTGGGATTGGCTCTTACAGAGGTGGTCCTGACATGAATCTTCACAGAAAGGTGAAACATCTGCATGGAGTGAGTTCTTGAGAAGATACCACACCACCATGCCTTTCGTTCTGACCTAATGTGGACACTGACTGCGCTACTCAACATGAGACAATCTAGGCCTGAGCAGCTACAATTTCATGTCAGACATTTTCAGGCCTGAGAGATGTTGAACTCTAGGTCACACATGGCACAAGTATGTCTTCACACATCATTTGAAGGTCATGAGTAAGAAGACTCAGCTATACCCTGAATATCCTCAGCCATTAGATTGTTACAGTACTGCTCTCCTTGAGTGCTTTCAAAAAAACCTTTTATTAGGAACCTTAATACATGAGCATACTGTAATTTCCTCTGTGTTTTTGTCTCATTCCTTGGGTCCTCTTCCATCCTCCATGTCAAATGTTTATGGGCTCAGAACAATGCAAGGAAATCCATAACTTTTTTTTTTTTTTTTTTGGTTTTTCGAGGTAGGGTCTTGCTGTAGCCCAGGCTGACCTGGAATTCACTATGTTGTCACAGGGTGGCCTTGAACTCACGGTGATCCTCCTACCTCTGCCTCCCAAGTTCCGGGATTAAAGGCAAGCGCCACCATGCCCAGCTGAATCCATACTTTTTGTGGAGGTACTGGTAATCACTGTGGGGTCATAAACGGTGAGAAGGCATGTGACAGGGCACTGTGTGCACTGTGTGCTTTGATTGCTACCTTCTTAAACTCCAGTATGTCAATACTGCTCTGCGAGGGGACAGGATCCATTCCAACATCCTTAGCAATGTCTTCTGCTGTGTTGACTTCTAGGAGGTAGCCATTGCACTCTTGCTCCTGAGGCACTAGAAGTCAATGAAGGGATTAACAATATACCTTACCCCCACTTTTGACTTCTGACTGTGTTGCTTGTTTCTTTTCCCATATACTTTATGTCTGTAAATGAGAAGAGAAAGGATTGATGGGAGGGGAGCTTTACCATCCACGGAATCTCATCCTTTCCATCGGCACTTAGAAAATCCACTGCAGGCATCTATGACAGGAAGTGAATGGGAGTCATTTAGAACCCACTCAAGTGCCTGGTCCATTTCTGCAACATCTGCAGGTAACTTCTCTATAGTTCTTTACCCTATTCTCCCGACTTGGACTCTCAGGAGAATTTTGGCATCTCCTTAAAGCTGCTCTATATAGGAAAGGATCTTTTCCAGGAGAGGTTAATCACACTACTTAAGGCAAATTCACAATAGTTAAAATAGGCCATTAGGAATGCAGTCAGGTGTGGCTCCTGTAAATTGACTTCTAAATTTGCAAGGGAAAAGACGAATGCAACAGTCTAGCACAGGACTTGTCCAAAAAATCATGTTACACGTCAGAAAGAATTAGAGTCTGGTGAAAGCTGTCAGATCTCAAACCGAATCAGTTTCTGTTTGGAAAAACTTGCTAAAATATAGTAACCAGAAATAAGTCTAAATATGTCCAAGTAGAACGGCGCAGAAATGTTCCAGTCTTGTTAGACTGCATGTTCCTTGAGGGCAGAAGACTTACCTTAATGATCTTGATGGTCTCTATTTAGTATCTTAGGTAACACCTTGCACACAATGCTTAGTAATGTGGGTCTGAGTGACATTGTTAATTCCTTGTGTTTGTTTTCAAAGAATACTGCACGGTAAAAATACAAGGAAAGGCACACCCCTTTTCAGCGACTACATGGTGCTATATATCATATGTGGGAAATATTGGGAAAGTGATGCAAGAGGTTTGGATTCACATCGGTTGGACCATTAACTGTCCATGTGGCTTTGGTTGATAACCTTCCTCAACCTTAATTGATTTCATTTTGAGGAGGCTATGCCTAAAATCGATCATTTGACTATTTTCTGGCACTGGGGACTGAGCCCACAGTATTGTGCATGATGAGCTTTTTCTCCATCCTTGTTTATTTTCTTCTTCTTTTTTTTTTTTTTGAAGTGCTTTACTTATACTTGATTTTTTAAAAAAAATAAGAATACAAAGTAATGGGTTTCCTTATGATTTTATCATACATAACTTTGTTCTTGATTCTTCTCCCCCATCATACCCCATCTCCCTGCCTTTCTGATGCATGACCTTTTCTTCCCTCCAATGTCTCCTCTTCTTTCCAGTCACATACATTCTATTACCTTCTTTTTTCTCCATCCTCTCCTCTTAAGATACCCTAATGGGTCCTTTCTTATTTTACAACCTACACCTGTAAACCCATTTGTACAAATCATATATAATATGTAAATTATATATAATATTATACATATCTGCTAAAATCTAGGAGCTGCCTAGCTGTTTATTTTACATTCTTCCTAAGTATGAATTTTGTTTGAGTTATAGTTTACCTTAATGAGAGTCTCAACTCATTCTTACCTTTAGACACTAAATTTCGAATCAACAGCCTACTCAATCTCTCATCCCACAAGGATTCTCAGACCCTGTGAAGTATATACAGTCTGGCTGAATATTTGGCTCTTGGAGTTTGGAAAACTTTCTTGTGAGAACTTGTAAAAAAAATAGGTCAGAGTAAAGACACAAATGGCTGTCCTTGTTATACCCAGTTGAAGTTTATGGTATTCTAATTACAGTGGACCTGAACCTTTGGTGAGCTGAGTAATTAAACTATTCAGTGGGAGCAAATCATTACAGATAGGAGATGAATTTGCCCTTCCAGGATGCTGCTCAGAACACCGAATGAGGGAATGTACTTAATAGTGCCTGCATGAGTGAAGGACATCTTAGTTCCAGAAAGTAGCTTGTTCACATAAAATCAAGCCAGATGCCATTTGCTTCACTGTGATTGTTTTGTAATCACCTCAGTTTTACTAATAACCCAGTCTCATGTTTGTCAGGAGAGTCAACGGACTGCATCAAGAAAAGGTGAGAGCAAGTCTGAGTAGAGGCGTGAAGGCGTTCCTGTAAGACTGAGAGATGGTGGCCTGCCTTTACCCCACTAAGTCTCCTTGAGTTACTCAATGAGCTGTCATAGACGAGTTATAAACATATATATCACTTGTAATATAAATGAATAAACCCTGTTTTTTTTTAAAAATAGTATATGTGTGCACATGTTCATGTGTGTGTGTGTGTGTGTGTGTGTGGACATGTATGTGCTGGTGAATATAGGTATGTGTGCATATGTATTTGGAAGCCAGGACAAACTTGGCATTGTATGGTTGGTCCTCTCTCAAGAAGAGTGTATATTGGCCTTAGATCCAAGGCATGCTGGGACCATAGTGGGAAGACACTTCAGAAATATACAACGTGCTGAAGAGACTGGACTTCCTTACCTGCCTGTGCTGGTGATGGGCATGAGCTTGGGGGACATATAGAACTGGAATCCAGCTGACATTATGTGTCAGGATATGAAGATATCTCCCTCACAGTGCTGCTGGGAGTATCTAACACAAGCAAACATGCCACGTGACAATGAAAAGGCCCGTGGATAGGCGTTTATAACCCAGGCCAATCAGCAGGCTGCAGCAGGTTCCTGCTGTTTTAGATGCCCTATGTGGGGTTGTCAGTGGGTATGTGGGGAAAGGCCAGGACTGCCAAAATAGCAGGGGAGCCTTTGAGATGACTGGAATAACAGTGGCTTGCTAAGCTGGACAGAGGAAACCCAATGTGTATAAGATAATACAGGCTTGACCAACAGTCATGGGATTTCACGAGATTAAGTTAAATAAGTTACCCCTAATGAAAAACCGGGCACATAGTAAGTGTTAAATTAAAAGCCACTATCATCACTTTTCTTTCTTCTCCCTCTTCCTTCTCTTTCCTTCTTTCTCTACTTCCTCCTTCTCTTAAAGTCCCAGAACAAACAAATGTCCAGTCATTTGGAACATATGGTATCTTTTATATCAAAGCATTGAATCACTCACGAGGTTAAACCAATTGCCAAACACTTAAGGAAGCATTTATGTCCTAGCTGAACACAGGGAAACAAGTCATAGAATTTGAAAGGTAAAATAATATTTGTATTTTATTCTGAACTATGACTGCTTACTAATGGTGAGCCCTATAAAACTTCCCAATTCCTGAAACAGGATTGGAGACTTCCTTTTTCATTTCACCATTAACTTGAATGTTACTTATTTTTTTTAATCAAACTGCCATCAAAAACCTTTCTCTCTCGGTTGGGATATGGCTCAGTAAGAAAGCTTCCTGCTCAAGCATGAGGGCTTGAGAGGGACTGAGTTCACCTCCAGTGCCCACATGCAAAGCTGGGTGTGACCCCACATGCCTGTAACCCCACTCCTTTGGGGTGCAGAGATGGGAGAACTTCCAGGGCTCTCTGGTCAGCCAGTTTGAAAAACACAGCACCTTCTGGTTCAATGAGATACTCTGTTTCATGGAAACAATGTGGAAGATCCACAGAGGAGGACACCTGACATACTCCTCTGGCCTCTGCACACATATGCACAGGGTACACACAGTTGTACACACACATGTATGCTATACATACACACAATACACACACACATGCCACATGTACATAAAAATCCCTTTCTTTCAAAGATCATGCTAGTCTGCCATTGAAGAGAACCAGAGCAAGAGAGAAGTGAGAATGAATGTTGTAACCAGGAAGTTCCCAGCTAGTTAACTGGGTTTTGAGGAACATGACATGGGGCCTTAGAACACTTCGAGCATGGGTGTGCCCCATGAAGTTGCTGCAGTGTTCCGTGGCACGGGTTGGGAACTCAGACGTAAAGAGATGGGCATTTATAAATTGTAAATACTAATAACTGGGGTCAGCTAAGATTAATGCAGTCACAGCTCATGGGATCTAGTGGGACACTCTTCATGTGATTACGTCTGGACTCTAGCACTTCTGGGACAAATGGTGGTTTGGGATGACTGCCAGGGACTTGCAGTCGGCCTGCCTGGGTTTATCTAATTTGTTAATATTGAACTTTTGAAAGGAATGAGAACACCTTGAGTAGAGAATGACAATCCTTCCTGTCAGTCATTCTAATGGCCTTTCTCTGCTTGTCAAAACTTAATTATGCACTCAGAGGAATACAGTGTGTTGCCCTAGTTTTATAGAATTAATGTATGGATTATTGGATCAGTCAAGTTCATTCTCTTCTTTACCCAGTCAAATTTTTCCATCTCTAATCCAATCCTGGATCCCATTCCAATTTTTATTTGGGGTGTGATGTTGACTTATCTTGTATTTTGGGGGAGACCACATCACTTCTGGTGGAATTATAAAATCCCAGAACAAGAAGGAATCCTCAAGTCATCTACTCTGACTCATTTTGGTGATAAGAAAAGGCCAGGTGATGATTTGGCCATGGACACATGTGATAGAGCAAGAGAGGAACCCAGTTTCTAATCTCTTATGCCTGTTTTTTAGTTGACTGTCTTTCTACATGGCACTTGCTTAAAAATTGTGTCGTAAGTATCCCCTCACTCAACTTGTGCAAGGTCTTAGGGCTTTTCTTCCAGATTCCAACTCCGGGGACTCCACCACTGACTGCTATTGAAGGAGTGCTGACCTTCATCCTAGGTGCAGAGCAGCATACAGTCATGACTTGAAAGTTCTGAGATATTACAAGGCCTAGGGGATGGTCGTTCCAGCACTTTTAGTTTCTGGTGGTCATTTTCTTAGATCAGCAGTTTTTATCTACTTAGAACCACAACCTTGTGAGATGCTCTAAATGACAGATAATGACCCTATCCTCCTGAAAATTCCCACATGCACACATGCGTGCACACGTGCATGCACACACACACACACAGACACACACACACACACAAATGAGCACAGCTTGAAGGACTTAGGGTCTCTCCAAACTCCTCTTCACTCTCAATAAAGAACATCTGCTGTATGTGTTAGAAAGCTCTCAAATATTATTACTGCCAATCATTATTTTCCTTACTTTTATGTTAAAGCATGTAAATCCCATCTTTTAGTCTTTAATTTGGTTCAATTTTTGAATACCTACTCCACAAGCAGAAAAATAAAGACTATTAGTGGTTGTTTTCAAGATTACAGCAAACATTTGCATCATTTCTTTCCAGATGAAGGAGTTTCTGCTCTCCATAGGGCTGGAGGATTGGCTCTTAAAAATCATCAGCTCTGGACTTCAGGGATAGCTTAGTGGTTAAGACACTTGCCTGCAAAGCCAATGGACCCAGGTTTGATTCCCCAGAACCCATGTAAGTCAGATGCACAAAGTGGTGCATGCATCTGGAGTTTGTTTGCAGTGGCTACAGATCCTGGCATACCTATTCCCTTTCTCTGTCAAATAAATAAAAAAAAATAAAATATATTAAAAAAATCATCAGCTCTTCCCAGTCCCAACCTTGGTCTCACTTAAAGTTCTGATCCAGGAAGTATCTTTAACATGTGATAATGATCCTGAGTTGATGCATGAACCTCTGAAAATCCAAAGTTCATTTTTTTTCTGCACATACTACCTGAATGCTATAGACTTGCCAAAATCAGGCATAGCTAGGAATTATTATAATATCCCTGGCTCCCTGAATCAAATGTATTTTGTTTGTGGAAATACCTTTATAAGGAAATATTACTACCATGTAGAATTTTCTAGAGAGCAATAAAACAGCAGAACCATCAGCTTGATCAAATGATGGCATGTTTGGGCATATGTTTATGATCTCAGAAACTGCTGGTGACATGCCCGCTTTATTTTGACTTCTTAGAATTGTTTCTTAATGGTCAGCACTTCCTTCTGTGTTAATTTTTATGTTTTTGGATATGACTTTTATTTCCCTTTACTTTTGGTGTTCTGCATGATGAGTTTAGATATGACTAAAAAGCAATCTAGCAACATTTTAGTGTACTCTGATATTCCCTTGTTTTATTCTCATTTTTTTTTTTTTTTTGGTGAATACTGTAGTAAATGAGCTCATTCTTATAACCTCCCTTTAAATTTCTGTTTGTACTTTTGTGTCTCCTTTCCTTTGCTATTTTTTGGATTGTTAAAATTGTCAATACTTATTTTTCCCTCTTCCATTTATATTTTCTTCCCTTCTTCCCTCTCTTCTTCCTTTCATATAATTACCTTTGTATGTATTTATCCATCATCTATCCATCATCCATCTCGCCCTCTCTACCTATCATCTATTTATCTATCATCTATCTAGTCATCTATCTTCTTTTTTTATTTTTATTTATTTATTTGAGAGTAACAGACAGAGAGAAAGAGGCAGATAGAAAGAGAGAGAGAATGGGCCCACCAGGGCCTCTAGCCACTCTAGACGAACTCCAGATGCGTGCACCCCCTTGTGCATCTGGCTAACATGGGTCCTGGAGAACCGAGCCTTGAACTGGAGTCCTTAGGCTTCACAGGCAAGCACTTAACCGCTAAGCCATCTCTCCAGCCCATCATCTATCTTCTGTCTGTCCATCTATCTTTCTTTCTTTTAGCTACTGAACTTAATTTCTGGAATGCAGATATGTAACATAACAAAATTTAAAAATATTTGACATTTCTAGCCTTCTCTTAAGAAAGGAATCTTACGCTGATAAGTGTTTGACTGTTAGCTGTATGGAGGAGGAGGAAAAGGGCCGGGTTTATATTATTTGATGATTTTCTTGGTGTAAAAATTCTCAATATGGTTAACTCCAAGCTGTAAATGTATTATTACTGGATGTGGAATTTGGAAACTATGCCCAGTAGTACACCTTCATGGGCACCTGGGTATCATTTACATAGATTTGCCTCAAAAGCATAGAACATGGTTAAATATAACAAGGCAATTAGAAAGTTATGGGTTTTGAATACTTATTACCTTTCTTTTTAAATTTAAAAATTTATATGTATTTGAGAGAGAAAAAAAAAGAAAGGGAGAGAAAGTGACTATCTGAGAAAGTGAGTATGGGAGCATCAGGGCCTCTTGCCATTGCAAATGAACTGAAGATGCATGTGTCACTTTGTTTACCTGGCTTTATGCGGGTGCTGGGGAACGTTCCTGGGCAGGCAGGCTTTGCAAACAAGCATCTCTAACTGCTGAACCATCTCCCCAGCCCTAATTTATTTTTAAAATTAAAGATTTTTCTATTGTCATTAAAATGATGGCTGTGTTTTATAACTGGCTTGCAAAATTCCTAAAAAAATTTGAGAGCTAAATCTTTTTTTTTTTAAATTTTTTTTGTTCATTTTTATTTATTTGAGAGTGACATAGAGAGAGAGAGAGAGAGAGAAAGAGGCAGAGAAAGAGAGAGAGAATGGGTGCGCCAGGGCCTCCAGTCACTGCAAATGAACTCCAGACGCGTGCGCCCCCTTGTGCATCTGGCTAACGTGGGTCTTGGGGAATTGAGCCTTGATCCGGGGTTCATAGACTTCACAGGCAAGCGCTTAACTGCTAAGCCATCTCTCTAGCCCAAGAGAGAGCTAAATCTTTTAACTAGTTTAAGTGGACCAAGAGTTAACCACTCACTGAATACCCCTGCCCTAGACAGTAATAACCACTGCTGTGGCAGTTTTGACCAGTTTCATTACACACGTTATTACTTTCAGATAATCCCTGATAACTTCTATTCATATAGTTCATTAATTTCTGGTCTCATCCATGTTCCTTTATTCATAACTTTATCCTCTGTTCATTTTCCACTTTCCTGAGGTACACTTTTGAATAGTTATTTCAGTCAGTAATTTCTTACAGGCTTCCATTTTTTTGTCATTGCCCCTGAAAAATAGCTTAACTGCATAAAAACTGCTAAAGTAACAGTAATTTTCCCTGAGTACTTCTAAAATATTGGTTTGTCCTTTTCTGGCAGCTGTGGTTGTCGTCGCCGACAAGTTGGCTACCAGTGTAACTGTCTGGACACACTCTTCTTTCTCTCTTCCTGTTAGGGTTCAGCTCCTTCCCACCACCCTTATATTTTTAGTGTTTTATAGTTTCATTTAAATGTCTCTTAGCCTAAATTTATTTCTGTTTATATTGTGAAATTGTCACAGAAGTGCTCACATCTAAGTATGATTTGCCTAAATTTGGAAAAATTCAGAGATATTATAGATATTTCTTCAAACTATTTTAGCATTTTTTTCAATTTTCTACAGTACTTGTTAGACATAAAGCAGATCTTATCAATTTGTTTGCCATGTATCACAGCTCATGTTTTTAAATGAAAATAAAGCAACATACACTAAAAAAAAAAATCCAAAAAAAGCCAGCTTAAACAGAAAAACCTCTTTGTTTCTAAATGTTTCATTCTGAGTCAAGTCCTTAGTTCTGTTTCCAGTGTTCACTTCTTTCAACTACTTTCAGTCTAGCATCTGCAATGCTGCTAAAACCTTCTTTAATAAAATATTTTTCACTGCTTCGCCCTCGAAAGTGCCTGACACTACCCACAGGAGACCATCATAATAGTAGGAAAACGTGATGGCCTCAAAAGACAAGAGGGACTGATTGAGAGAGGGAGGGGTTATGATGGAGAGTGGAGGTTCAAAGGGGAAAGTGGGGGAAGGGAGGGTATTACCATGGGATATTTACAATTCTAGAAGTTGTTAATAAAAAAATTCAAAAAAATATTTCTCATTTCACAGACTCCTAATTGGTTACTTTTCATATTCATATGTTTTGGTTTATATATGGTTTTAAAGAAGAGATTCATTTCTAAACAATAATATTTCTTCATTTATATTCTTGAGAATTCTGAGCATGGTAACATTAAGGTTCTCATCTAATTGCTTCAATAAGTTAATTTTGTAGAAATAATTTTCATTATTTATTTATTTTTAGCTACTTTCTCCTTATAAATGTTTTTTTTTTTAATTTTGATTTAAAAGCTGATTTTGAGTGTAATTTATATTACTTTTTTGTTTTGTTTTTTTTCCAAGGTAGGGCCTCACTGTAGCCCAAGCAGACCTGGAATTCACTATGTAGTCCCAGGCTGCCCTTGAACTCACAGTAATCCCCTTACCTCTGCCCTCAAGTGTTGGAGATTAAAGGCATATGCCACCATGCCCAGCTACTGCTGTTTTATTACTATTGTTTTTTTTTCTTTTGAGTAAACTCTTCCAGTTTTTAAAAAATTTGTTTGATTTTTGTTAGACAGTGTTGGGGGCTGAACCCAGGGCTTTTAGCATACTAGTGAAGCACTCTGCCACTGACCTATACCCAGGCCCACCCATCTCTTTTGTTTTGTTATGTTTGTGACTGTGACTCTGACCCTTACATACTAGGGTCTGTGGATCCATCTTTAGTCACATGACCTCATGTTATCTTCCCTGAGCCAATGAATGGCGTGGTTCAATTCTTTCCCGGGGCTAGTAACATGCCATCTTTGAAGAGCAGTAAAGATAGCTTCACCTCCATCTTAAAGCAGAACTGTAACTCAGACTCTAATTCCTCTTCTCACAACTATTCCCAAACTCACATGAGCTCTGTAGTCCCCATTCGCCCTCAAGAGTGGGTTGTCAAACCCCTCCTGCTTCTTGAAACCCAGGAATTGTGTGGCTTTATCTCAGTTCACAGTTTGCATTTTTGTTCCATTGGTCGTCCACGTGACCTTAACCTTGGTTTTCAATCTGATCATATGTTTTATTATTTATTTATTTATTTTTGCTTTTTTTTTTTTAATTAGCTGCTATCTGTAGAAGGCAGAACTTGACAAGCTGGAGACCCATTCTACCTTTCTTCCTCATAATGCATTCTTTAGAAGTTTAATTCTCAATGTAGGCAAGCTTCAAACTGATATGTTTTCATATGAGTAAGCTTTTAAAAGGTGCTTTTACATAAATCTGGTCTTCTTGTTACTCAAATTATTATTTAAACCCTATAACATAATCAGAGTCATCTGGGCCTTTCTATTTTAAGTAAAGATTTAGATAAGAAACACTGCAGGTGTCTTGGTGATAATATACCACGCATAGGATTGTCTCCTGGGGTGTTATTGTCTTCTCTGCTATTTGCCATGAAACCTAAAGTTTTATGAAGCACTGCACTGACTTGCACACACTTTACTGGTTACTTTTATCCAAGGCCAGAGGAAGTGAATAATATCTTGTAGAATATTTGTCACCTTGGCCACTTTTACCTCCTGGCATTTTATTTTTATTTATTTATTTATTTAAGAGTGACAGAGATAGAGAGAGAGAGGGAGAGAGAGAGAGAGAGAGAGACAGACAGAGAGAGAGAGAATGGGCGAGTCAGGGCTTCCAGCCACTGCAAACGAACTCCAGACGCGTGCGCCCCCTTGTGCATCTGGCTAATGTGGGTTCTGGGGAATTGAGCCTTGAACTGTGGTCCTTAGGCTTCACAGGCAAGTGCTTAACTGCTAAGCCATCTCTCCAGCCCACCTCCTGGCATTTTTTAAATGCCACATTGCTGTTGCTGTTGTTTAATACACTTCCTGTGTTTCACTGTCTCACAGACACTTCAGATCTGAATGTGTTCAATAAGACCTTTCTCTAAGTCTTTGTCCTTTGATCCAGAAGGGAAATGTACAATTTTGATTCTGCTCACCTTTTGGTGAAAAGAGCATGCATGCATACGTGAAAACTACTATCTCCACCTAAGTAAGAAATGATACAGATAAACAAAAGCGTCCCATTAAGTTACAGCATGCTGTGCACTTAAATTGAGAACCAGCATATCTGAATTTCACAGACCCGAAGCTCTAAAAGTGATCAAACAGAATTCTTAAGTAGTATCTAGATACAAGTGCACAGAATATTAGTTTCAATTTTAGGGGCACAAAAACAAGCTTTTGTGTATTCTTTGAAAACACAAAAAGATTTAATTGTCATATATCCAGACTGTAAAGATGTGTCTCCTAGACTGAAGCGTATGAGGACTGACTTCTCTGCTTTTCAAGGGATAGGTCAAATATGTTACATTTAAAGGGGATCAATATGACCTTACTTTGGACCTGTTGTGCTGTTGAGGATTGTTTTCTTCCCGAAGAGAGTTTATGTGTTTCAATGAGGCAAAATGGACATTTCTGCCATGCAGCAGACTGATGGAACCTGGGATTTGGCCTCTGGTATAATTTTGCTGTAGCGGGTGTTGTTTGAAGGATTGGGCTCTCAGGCCAGTTCGCAGTGGTGCGTATCCTCAGCTTTGTCCGCCATTGCTCACGGCTCCATCCTTCGTGTTGCCTAAGCACGCTATCACATCTGCAGGTGTGCTAGTCACTGTTCTGGAGCCTTCAGCAACACCTTCAACCGTGTCCGAGTTCTCTCGTATGCACGTCTCTAGTATTCTGTAGCTTGTGTCTTTCTATGAATCCAAACTTTAAGCTCAGAGCCATTTCCCCATTAAGATTGATCTGTAAACATCCGGAGAGACTGAGCATTTCGACTCCCCATGGTGTCTTCTGGTGTAAGTGCCAAGGAAAATTTTTAAAAAGTATTTTATTTATTTATGCAAGAGAGAGAGAGAGAGAGAGAGAGAGAGAGAGAGAGAGCGAGAGGACAGGTGCACCAGTGCCTGTAGCCACTGCACATGCCACCGTGTGCATCTGGCTTTGGTGGGTACTGGGAAATTGAACCTGGGTCCTTAGGCTTTGCAGACAAGTGCCTTAATCACTAAGGCATCTCTCAAGGCCAGGAATTAGTTTTGAATGAATGAATGTTCTCACTTCCTGTTATTGGTCTCAGTGGTTTAATGTAAGAAAAGCAGATTTTTCTTTATGTCTTCATCTTTTTGGGATGGGGAGATTTTTTTTTTTTTTTTTTTTTTGAGACAGGATCCTGCTGTATAACCTGGGTTGGCCTTGAACTCATAGCAGTCTTCCTATTTCAGCCTCTTGATCACTGTGGCTACAAAGTAGCCACCAAGCTTAGACACATGTTTCTTTTATGTCTTGGCTTCATGTGACCCTTCAGGCCTAGTCTTGCCACCTCAGATGGATTTTTTAAAATTTTATTTATTTATGTATTTGAGAGCAACAGAGAGAAAGAGGCAGATAGAGAGAAAGAGAGAGAGAGAATGGGCGCACCAGGGCTACCAGCCACTGCAAATGAACTCCAGACGGGTGTGCCCCCTTGTGCATCTGGCTAACGTGAGTCCTGGGGAATCGAGCCTCGAACCGGGGTCCTTAGGCTTCACAGGCAAGTGCTTAACCGCTAAGCCATCTCTCCAGCCCTCTCAGATGGATCTTTATGTTCAGTCAGTGTGTGGAGAATGCCCAAGTCTGAAGTTGCTCATAGGACTTCAATAGCATCTTTTTGGCCAGAGCTCATTCCAATGATTCCATCTCAATTGGAAAGAAGGCCTAGAAATGTCATCTAGATATGGGCTAGGAGAAAAGAAAGTGAAGTTTGGTTAACTTAGTCTACTGTTTATGGAAATCGAGAACCTAGTTGTCCCTGTCATACACACAATTTCTATATATCAACTATTTTTTAAAAAATATTTTATTTTTATTTAATTATTTATTTGAGAGAGCGAGCGAGCGAGCGAGAGAGAGAGAGAGAATGGGCTTGCCAGAACTTCCAGCCACTGCAAATCAACTCCAGACACATGAGCCACATTGCACATCTGGCTAATGTGGGTCCTGGGGAATGAAACCTGGGTCCTTTGGCTTCACAGGTAAGCTCATTAACCGCTATCCCTCCAGCCCTCAACCATTTTTTTTTTTTTTTTGTTAGAATTGATTGGCCATTAGCTACATGGAATTTCATTGTCAACATGCTCCTGGGCTTTTAGTGTGTTATTTGCTGCAATCTCTGGATATGACCAGAAGCTGTCTACAATACTTGAATGACAAATGCATTATTTTTCATTTGAGAAGGAACTTAATGACAGAAATAAGACATGTTTCTGAAAAAAATTATACTGCAGGAAAAGTACTTTTAAGAGGTAGATGAAATGACCTGCCTTGGTCCACACCTTAGCAAAGAAAACTTGTCTATCAGGTCTAATTTTAGTCAATGAGTATTTATGTCTCCTATAAAAGATATCATTTGAAGGGACTAGCATAATTTTTATTTCATTAGGTGCATCTTTTCTCTAAGATTCATTTTGTTTTCAGCACTAATCCTTCAACCACTAACTGGTCTTGGATGTATTCTTTTAAATGAAACAAACCAAAGCAGGCACAATTAACTTACAATAACTAGAGGCAATTCAAATGTGGAATTTTCTTCTTTTTTTATTGTAGGCAAATCTACTCTAGCAATTCCTAAGAAATGACCAATTTAGCACTTGCTTTGAAATGTGTTTAAATATGAATTTCAATATAGAAATGACTATTCCTTGAGTTTTGTAAATAAGGAAATTGAATTTTCCTTTGGAAGACTCTATTTCTTCTGTCCCAAAGAAAGGAGTCATTAATTTGTAAATAAGATTTGCTCCTCAATTTTTTACAGGTCTTGTCTGATTTCCTGGGCCTGAGTAGTCAACTGACAGGATTCATTCAAGTCAGAGATATGGGGCATGCTACATAAGTGTGTAAGTTTTGAACTGACTCTATGGCTAAGAACTTTATAAATACAGATTTAAGAGAGCAAGCTCAAGGACCAGCTGATCTCCTAGAGTTTCTCCTAAACCTGAACTATTATTATATCAAAAATCAGCATTTTCATTGCCCCCTGAGTTCATAAATAAAATTAAAATCATACGCCGCACAGCAAGCTTAAACCATTCAGAATGCTCATAAACGTATTTAAGGCCAAAATTATAACTCTTTTCCAACGCTCAGTACCACATAGAGCTCTCGGTGTGGTTCTTATGTTGTGCACACACACACACTGCAGCAGTAATTACTGATGTTTAAGCCCTACTGTATCCCACGAGATTATTCTTTGGTGACACTGTTGAAGCCTAGTGACAGAATCTCTCCTGTACCACCCAATCCCTTCCCAAAATATGGCTGTGTATCCTTTAAGGTCTGATAGAGTCTCATCTTTGTAAGGAAAGGAGACACTAGATTGTCTCCAGTATAATGGGAACAGAGGTATGCCATGAACTATAGAGTTATAATGTACACAAACATCTTTTATTTCTATTCTTTTGATACAGCTTCAAAACTGGATTAAATTCATTGCACTGAAGGCCTACTTGGTGCCACTGGTCATTCCAAGTTTGGGTGGGTGAATTCGTTTTCCTATGACTACTTGAAATAGAGATGAGTCAACAGTCAAACGTGAACTCTAATTAACTTCCACTAGAATGCAACATATGTTATACAAAGATGTAGGAAGTGTGAAATCCTTTGCAAAATGGAAATTTCTCAGAATCTTACTAAATGGAAGGGAAATTATTATTTCTTTATCATTGTTATTATTTCATGTGCTTTTTTTGTGATACTAGGATTGAACCCAGGACCTTATGCATGATAGACAAGTGATTCTAACTGAGCTACACTCCTAGCCCTTATTATTTTATGTTATTATTATTGTTATTATTATTATTATTATTATTATTGTTCAGTTTTTCAAAGTAGGGTCTCACTCTAGTCCAGGCTTACCTGGAATTCACTGTATAGCTTCAGACTGGCCTCAAACTCACAGCAAACCCCCTACCTCAGCCTCTCAAGTACTTTGATTTAAAAAAAAAAAACATTTCATTTAATTATGTGTGTGTGTGTGTGTCTGTGTGTGTGTGTATGTGTGTGTGATAGAGAGAGAGAGAGAGACAGAGATGACAAAAAGCAGATACATAGAAAGAATGAGCATGCCAGGGTCTCTAACCACTGCAAATGAACTCCAGATGCATGTGCCACCTTGTGCATCTGGCTTTACATGGGTACTGGGTAATCAAACCTGGGTCCTTAGGCTTTGCAGGAAAGTACCTTAACAACTGAGTTATCTCTCTTGCCCCCTTTTTATGTTTTTATCATTTGTCTTACTCTTACTCACAGAGTTTGGGTAATTAGGTTAATTCCCCCGGGAGGAAGACAAAATGTACATATGAAGTTATGATGGATGGCATGGTATGAGATAATACTTGTATTTAAAAAGTCCTTATTTACATTATTATATACCTAGTAGGGTGCCTCAGACAAAAGAGATCTATAAAGTATATCACAGTCTCCCCTTACAGAAAGGTAAAATTGCAAGTCTAATACTTGTTGGTGAGATCATTTTTGCATAGAGTAAAATTTAGTAGCTCAAAGTTTACCTACCAACTTGGGTAAAGACAATTCCAGAATGATATATGTTTAAAAAAAAAATTAAGCAGAGAGAGAAAGATGAGAGACATACAGAGAGAATGGTCATGCTAGGACCTCTAGCTGCTGCAAATGAACTCCACGTGCATGTGCCACTTTGTACATCTGGCTTTACATGGGTACTGGGGAATTGAACCCAGGTCTTTAGGCTTTTCAGGCAAGCACCTGAACCACAGAAGTATCTCTCCAGCCCCTGTGATGGTATCTTTGAAAGAATGCTAGTTCATTTACACCTCAGCTTACTGAATTATGAAAAGAAATAAAGCTCCTTGTCTACTAGGTGCACAAACAACACATTATCTACTAGGAATTTTGTCCCTGTAGAAAGTAAGGTATGCATAGATAATTTAATTATATATTTCTTTGTATTTTGGAGAATGTGCTGAAGGATGAACCTCACTGAAAGCCTTTCCCAAACAAGTTTCCAGCTGTAGTTTACAGACACTAGAAGTGCATGATGTCAGGAATATTTGACTCTGCTAATCAAGAGGTTCCCCAGGACAAAGAAGTTGATGGGGCTGGAGGATGGCTCAGTGGGTAAAGCGCTTGCTGCACAAGCCCGAGGACCTATGTTTGGATCCCCAACACCCACATCCAAGCCTGCACGGCAGTGTACACTTGTGATATCAGCTCTGGGGAGGAGGAGATTGGAGGGTCCCTAAGGCTTGCTATCTGGCCAGACCAGCAGACTTAGCGCAAAAGCTAGAGTGGACATCAGCTGAAGAAGATCCCTGGTGATCTTTGTCCTTTACCAGTGTACGGTACCTCCCCCACACATGTGCCCACAGATATATGAACATGCATATCATGTATACATATCCTTCACAGGTTTATGGTGCCTCCCCCACACATGTGCCCACAGACATATGAACATGCATACATGCATATCATGTACACATGCACATGCAAAAAGGAAAATGAAAGAAAGAAGAAAAGAAAGGAGGAAGGAAGAAAGAAAGAAAGACAGAAAGAAAGAGAAAAAATCAAAGAGAGAAGGAAGAAAATTTTGAAGACTCCCACTGTGGGGCTCTTGACATTGGCCCAGAGAATCAACTTTCATCTCCCCAATGTCATTCTTTGTAAAAAGAGGTCAACACTCCATCTTTCAACAGCAAGAGAAGCATGTCTTCATGAAAAGTATTACAGACTTCTAACATGCAGTGCCAATAGAGGAAGAGTTGCATTGGCTTTGAAACTGGTCAGATGAAGACAGAACTTCTCTGAACCAACCTCAATGTCTTGTCTTTTTCAAGTCTTTGGAAACTTTGGAAACTTCCAATTTCCCCAAGCATGACTTGAAACTCATCAGTTTGAAGCAATTCTAATTCCTTGCTACTCATTTTCCTTGGCCCAAAGGGAGGTTACTCTTTCTTCCCAACGTTTGCTGGGTGGAACAAGAGAGAATATTGGGCACTCTGTGGCTGACTGTGTTTGATATCTTATAATGTAGATTTCTCTGAACAGAGCAAAGTGTCTGTTTATATACAACAATAACTAGCAACTCACATATATTTCCAAATATGGGAAAGAAAAGTGTGAATACACATATGTGTGTGTTTACAAGTGCGGAGTTATGCTTATGTGGAGTAAGTAGACGTCTATGCTGTGACTGGAAAAAGCTGCCTCAGACAAAACACATGTCCCGCAGGCTCTGGCACATGTGTAAACTCTCCCATTCTTCACCCTACTGGGTAGTGGCCATCGCTGAAAGCCAGACAGCAGCTCCAATGCCCTGTATTCAGCCATGGCTGGCCATGTATAGCTCACTTTCCATTGATCCTTCAGCAGAGAGTAAGATTGAGGGATGGAGTACGTATAATATAGCGAAAGTCAAAGGAAGTAAGAAGTAAGGACAGATGGGTTGAGAGGGTAAGTCTCACACAGGATTCTGCAGGAAGAGATTCTGACCACGTTGTGTTCCACATGTTAATTGTGCACAGTCAAGTTGAAAATCAAAACCAAAGCCAGGGGCTGGAGAGATGACTCAATGGATAAAACACAGCCACTCAGGTCTGAGTGCCCGAGTTCAGATCTCTAGACCCCAGGTGAAGGCTGAATGTTGTGTCAGGCTTCTGTAGTCCCAGCACATTGACTGTGAGATTGGAGGAGGAGACAGGAGAGTATCCCAGAGGCTTGCAGACCAGCTGGCATGGCAAACCCAGCATTACACAGCAGCAGTGAGGAGACGTCCTGCTTCAGACAGGGTGGAGGGTGAGGACTGACTCCCGGAGGTTGTCCTCTGACCTCTGCATGTATGCCACGACATGTGCAGCCCATACTTCTGTACACACACATGCACACACACACATGCACACACAAAGCCGGGCTTAGTAATAAATACCTGTAAGCACAGACTTCAGAAACACAAATTTAAGTTCAGTCTGGGCCACCTAGTAAGGCCCTGTCTCAAAACCGAAATAAAACAAAGCAGTCAGAATCATACAGGAAAGAAGATAAAAAATATGCCTTGCTTAGTAGTGCAGACCTAAAATCCCACACTTCAGAAATAAAAAGTCAAGTTCAGTCTGGACCATTTCATAAGGTCCTTTCTCAAAACCAAAACGAAACAAAAGAAAACAAGATTAAAAATAAAATGGGAATCTTTTTTTTTTTTTTACTTTTGCAATTTTCTTAGCCACTTCAGAGTTTCTGTGAATATAATCTGCACATGAAATTAGGTACCAATTGATATTTGTATCTGAAAGGCAGCGAGAGGGACAGAGAGTGGCTTGATGGCTTGAGACATAATAAACATTTTCTCATTATGCTGGCTTGCTTCTCCATGAAGCCATTTACTTTTATTAAACTCCTTCTTTCTCACTGGAACATCTAGACTGTCTTTTGTAAAAATCAACTTGAGAGAAGTGTTCTTCAAGCTACAGAAAGGCTCACCCTCTGAATGTCCCCTGGGCTGCTCATGGAAGGGTGTGGCCTGTGGATGAAGGCGTAATACGGGTTGGTGGACTCTACTTACAAGGACCATTTTGCATCCAGTGGGCTGTCGACTATCACAGAGCTTCCATGCAGACACTAAAACCCAAAGACAGACAACTGCTCCAGGTCAGATATGTTTCATTTGTATTCTCAAACTGTAGATCTCCCATAAGGATTCAGAGGAGATGAAGATAAAAAATATATATAAATAAATAAAATAAAAATAAAGTCAGAGGGGAAAGAAGGTTCTCATGATAAATTGCAAAGTTTTAAATGGCCATTAAACTTGAGCAAGTCAAATGGCCACCAAATGGAGTCCCATTTCTCATTTTATTTATAAACATTCATATAAAATTGCAAAGAGAGGGAAAATCCTTGAACTCCCGTGAAAGGCATTTGGTGCCTCATATGTTGAATTACTATTAAGTATTCACCTGTCTTAAATGGGCTTTTTCTCCAGCCTCTGCATCATACATCTTAATGTCAGTAACATCTGCAACTGAATGGTAATGTGGATCAGTGAAGATAATCACCGGTTAATAAGAGCTTCAATCGTGCTTTGGCTAAAGTACACCTTTGAATCTATTTATTTGGATAATTTACCAGTTCAATTTTATTAAATGCTTATGCTTGATAAAAAGGGGGCTGGCATATGACACCAGTTGTGAATCTGGATTTTTAGATATTGCTAACACGAGGGTCGTTTTTGCTTCGTGCAGTCCCTGCCTTTTAGCTGAGATCACAGAAGTCACCATTGGAAAATCACTCTTGGTTTCAGTCTGAGGACGTCTGCAATAAAGGTGTCACCTTGCTAAATCTGGAAAGATGGAGGATAGAAAGCTTGTTCTGTGTGTCCGTGAGGAACCTCAAGTGCACTGGGTCTTGTGGCGATGCTTTGACCTTTACTCTGATTTCCTTGCTCTTCTATTTTGCTAGGGAATGGTTGTGAAAAATAACCCAGGGGCTATGTGGTGGGTAGTGGAGGGAAGGAGGAGGAGTGACTTGGTTTTGATTAGTTAATTCAGATTAGGGAGTAAATTTTGATTTCACAGCTGTTGTTCGGGTTCAATGACACTACCAATCTTTCCATTTCAAGTTCCCATATATAAAGCTGACAGTCTCCTCAGCTAGAACCCCTTGTTAATGTTCCTCTCTGGCAAAGGCTCCACCTCCGCCCCCCAGCCCGCCCCCCACCGCACTCTGTGATTTCCAGTAGCTTTCCCCCACTTCGCAGCTTTGCCAGAACGCCTCGCTCCTGAGCATCAACTCTCCGGTAATTCCAGTCCTAGCAGGCCCTTAAAAAATGTAGCAATGCACAGATGTGCTGTGAAAAAAAATCTTAAAGTGTGCACTTTCTTTTAGGAATGTGAACACTGAATATCACATAAGCCTCTGACGTGCCCCATGCCACCCTCCCGAGCTCGGCGAACCCTTCCTTCGGCGTTTGTATTCGTGGCTCTTAGGTACGTGGTTGGCCTAGCCTTTTAGTTCTTGTGTTTCCCCATCTCATTTGCGCCAAACAGCTTACTGTTTTTTTTTTTATTTTTTTATTTTATTTTTTTATGATGTGGGCAGGGGCTGATGAGGGAATAGTTAGGGTCCACAGGTTCCATTCTCACTCATGGCCTGGGCTGCGTTTTAATATAGGCCTTAGTTAGAGACAAAGTCTTGTTCTCCACAAAGCTCCCTTTTACGGTTTAAATAAAGAAATGATAAACATCAAAAGATCAACAGTTTTCCAAAGAAGCCAATATATAATAGTCATGCCCAGGAGCGCTGTTATAACTGAAAACCTTAAAATGAGCATGAATTGTAGCTTTGTTCCATTTTGTTTTCCCTCCCTATAATAGGGTCCCTTAAAAAGAAAGAGGCATAAAAGGAGGGAGGGGAGTTTCAGAATTGGGACTGAAATGAGTCTGATCATTTAGATGTAATGAGGCAAAGAAACAATTTTC